>QLTV01003108.1:3791821-3846681 GCA_003457575.1 Thermophis baileyi | reverse complement strand
CCGTGTGTCTACTACAGGATTCTGCTGGTGCAAGAAAGCTACTTCCTGTTCTTAAACTGGTGGGCTGTCATATTGTCATTCTGTTTTATATCCAATTTAAGTTACTTTAGATTTCTATTGTGTACTTCCTTTTCTTCCTCCGGAATGCTGTTGTACAAAGAGAAACCACTTCCCAGGACAGAAGCAAGAACCTAGTTTCCAGCCGATTTAGCTCTATAATGTGCCTCAGCAGCAGAGCACTATGGACTAAAATCATAGAAGGATTTTGACATCCCAGAGTTTAGCTACATTGAAATCTGGAGAAAGTGGTTTTTGCAGGCACTATTAAAACCATGAACACTTGTGTGGGAAACTCATATAGAACCAACTTAGCTGAATGAATCTGAGATAAGCATCAAAGCAATACTTGGTGAAATATATTTTCTTTCCTTATTGAAGTTTGGATGTGTTCAAATCATTCCAAAACCTGGAATATCCCAAGATGGGCTCAGTAACGTTTGCAAATTGCTGCCCATGAAAAACTATATTAACTTTATGCTTTGGGGGTTTTTTCCACCCTGCAAACAACACTCTTGAACTCTCAGATTAGTACAGAAAGGCCCAGTTGTTTCACAAAAAGCTTTTATGATGGGATGCATTCCAATGTAGCCTGTACATAGTAAGAATTGTATATTAACACACGAGCACATTAAATGATTTTAGTAAAATTCCAAATGTCAATGGATGGGACACCTGGCATTCCGTTTATTTGCTTTTTTTCAACTGCTGCCTTCCCTTCTCCCCCCCCCCCGCCTTGTTTTGGGAAGCTGGGCCTCCTATAAGTGAGTGAGTGAACATGTGTGATTCTTTTCTGACCTGCCTGGGCTTTGTGCCATCCAGGTACAATCTGCCTATGCATTGCCTTGATAGTATTTGTAGTATGATGAAACTACGTTATTATAAAAAAAATTTTAAATCTTATTTTCAGAAGAGGTTTGTGACCAGTAAAATTTTTCGTGCAGTTTTCAGTTTTAGTTTATTCACAACCTAATACTGTACTATGTCTCATGTCATTAATCTACTTAAAACTTCCAAAAAAAAAAATCAGCTGTCAATCTTAGCAAGTATTGCATGTAAATTGTTAGCAGGTGAATACTGCAGTTAAACCAATTAAGAGTTCTGTAGTAGGACACTACTATGTTTTAATTTTTATATACAATTATGCTGATTAGCACATTATTGTAAAATATATAAACTGGCTTTTTAAAGTTTATTACCTCTTTACTGTTGCTTGTCCTTGCTTCACAATGTAAATATTACGCATTGAACAAATTAAAAACTGGCTTTTCCCCCCCTTTTTGGTTCAAATAACAGAACACATTAATAGTGAGACTGGTATCTAGAGATTTTTCTTTTAACACTGAAAACAGAGAATACTAAATGATGCATATAACTGTAGTTGAAAGTAAAGGGAATTCCCAGTCTGTATACTAGCTTTTTACCTACGGTAAATAAACCTATGATCTTGAAAGTGCCTGAAACAGAGCAAGCATATAATTTTGTATTTTGTGTTCTTAATTCTGATTATACAGTAATCTGTCCTACGTAGTGTTGGAAACTACTGTAATCCTGTAGGGTCTGGGGATTTCTTGCAAACGAAGAATGGATGCATCAGATTTTCATCTTGCACGGATGAAACTTGTCTCTGATTAGATCAGTTTCTTCTAACTATCCACCTTGATGATAAATAGAAACCTTTTTTTTTTTCATCTGAAATTTTCTATTACAGTACTTAGCAATAAGAAGTAATCTAAGTTTTCTGGAGTGATTCTTTAATTGAACCAGAAGATGGTGTCTCTTCCTTCCACAAATACTATGGTACAAGAAGCTGACATTTATGGACTGTGCTATATGATTGAATTCCTAGCATCTAAAAAAGAGGAATTAGAATCCAATGCTGTGAAATGTTTTCATTTGTTCTACAGTTTTGAGACATAATTACATATATATCGCAGTTTTGAGGGTTTTTTTGCATATTCATAGTCATGTAAACTGAATGAATAATATGTGCATTTGATAATTACTCAGCTTTTTATTATTATTATTATTTATAAAATTTATATGCCGCCCAACTCCCGAAGGACTCTGAAAAATGTTTTCTAGCTGATGAAAACAAAGTTACAAAAGTGGCTGGGAACTTCTTCAGCGTCACTTTTCGGAAAAGTTGGTCCAAGAAGGACAAGAGTAACTTAACTAAGCCCAATGCAGATAATAGCCCTCATGGATAGCAATGGTCGGTGATGTCACAACTATGGATAAGATTGCATAAAAATTGGAATTTCAATCCCCATCATCAATTCCAGTGAATGTCATATAAGTTAAATTGATGCTGAACTGGATTTAAAAAAAGTTTTTGCTAAAGTCACCTAGAATAAGAAACCATCATTTGCAACAATTCCAATAGGAAGGATTCGAGAATGGTTAGTTCAGATTCATAGAATACTTTTGCTTTCCTGAGGCCAAGAGGAATTACATGCTCTCCTAAAAAAGCATTTTTTGGTGAGCAAAGGACAGTGAACATGTAATTCTGAGTATCTAAACTTGTCCACTGTCTCCAATTATACAAACTGAAAACTTTGGTGGGAGTATAAATGATTTCAATAAGTTTTCGGGAAATACACCACCCTTTGCTTTCCTATAGAAAACCTTTTTATTATCCAAAACGGCTCTAATGGTTGGTTTTGTGCAGCTCTAATTGTAGTGCTAAAGCAAAGGTTATGTCTATGACCACCATAGAGTAAGCGCAAAGAAGATTTCTCACCTGCATATAGTCATATTTACAACATTAATGATTAGGATTCATGTAGTCCCCTTGTTGAATACTTGAAGTTATATCACAGGTGTTTTTTTTAATTAAAAGCTCTACGTAGTTAATTAGTGATACTTTAATCATGTCAAAATATTTTTAAACATTGGAAATAAGCCAGCAGACTAAATCTTAGTCCATTTGCGATAAGCTGAGATGTTGTTAATTGGTGGCTAGTTGCTAGACTTTTGAGAGCTGACTGCAAGTTGAAATTCCTGCTCAGACATGTATTTAGCAGGTGAGTGAGCTGTGTGAATGACCTTGTGAGTCTCACTAATAATGATCTAATCTTAGAGGTTTAATGACAGTTCCTGAGATAGAGAACTGATCTCTAGTGCTAAGCCCTAAGCCCTATATATTTAATGGTGAATATTCAGGATTTCACACACACACACCCTAAGACTATTCACTCAATGAATAGATTAAGAGTTGGATACCCACCATAATGTAGGTCATTGAATAATACTATACATCATATTTCCCAGGAGATTAGAACTAAACTGAATGTAGATGCAGTAATGTCCTATTTTCCACAAGTGAGTTGAAAGTGTGTTGCTTTTTGTTAGTTTCCTTGTGATGGCTTTTGCAATAAGGGAAAAACAAATCTTGTGTAAAACAGAAGTTTGATGGATCTTCAAAGCATGTTGCTTTCCAATTGCTCAAGTGAAGCATTTTTCCTGGTCCTAGTTCTTCAATTGTCTTTGGTAATAATTCAGATAAATCATAGAGGAGTTTGGAATTCCTTGTGCACAGATCATTTGCTTTTCTTCTGATCTACATTGTAGCACAAATCTGAAGTAATAAAATCTGGATATTTACCCATCAGCAAGGAAAGATGCATATTTATGTTAAACATGTTTTGTAATTTATAAACGTGAATTAAAATACTTACTTAAAATTTAAACTAGTCTCCCTCAACCAGGTTTCTTCTAGCTTTACAGGTTAGGATGCAAAAAGCTAATTTATATGCAGTTGATCATAGTGAAAAAGACTATTAACATTACACTGAATTTGGACAAGACAATCCTTTTACTAGAAGGGATGCCTTCAAATAGAGAGCTATCCTCCATAAACTGAGTAATCGTTATGTGTTTCCCCTGTTCAGGGAGCATTGAGGCAGCAAGGAAGGGGCAAGGACTGAAGAAGAAGAAACAGAGTAAGCCTGGGGCAGAAATAGAACACGGACTCCTTCAAGACTAGCTTACATGAAGAGGATGGCGGAAATGGATCAGTCCAGAGACCCAGTTAGAAGGAGCTACTGATGGGGAGAGCAGCTCCAATGTATTAACACAAGGCTTGTTCGTAGAACTTGAGAGAGAAAATGAGTGGTAGCCACTCAAAATTAGACCTCCACTCTTAACCTGGATCCTTGGAGGTCCTGTGATAGGGGCAACCCAACATTTGCAGACTGCAAGGTGTTTGAGATCCTTGTTAGAGCCGAGGTGGCGCAGTGGTTAGAGTGCAGTACTGCAGGCTACTTCAGCTGACTGCTAGCTGCAGTTCGGCGGTTCAAATCTCACCGGCTCAAGGTTGACTCAGCCTTCCATCCTTCCGAGGTGGGTAAAATGAGGACCCAGATTGTTGGGGGCAATATGCTGACTCTGAACCGCTTAGAGAGGGCTGTAAAGCCCTATAAAGCGGTGTATAAGTCTAAGTGCTATTGCTATTGTTTGGGCAAAGCTAATGTGGCGTCCTGCTCCTTCTAAGCCTTCATCTTTGCTATCTTGTTGGGTTCTTGGCCCAACATGAAACCAAGAAGAAGAGTCTTTCACCTTCTGAAAGGCAGAAGTTAGAAAATGGAAAGAAAGGGGTTTCTTCCATGGGAATGGAAGAAAGTATCTCCTTTCTAACCAAAAATAATGAGAAGTTAACCCCTTTCCTCTCACTCCACCTTAGATCTGGCCCGCGGGGCCGCTCTAGAAACAGCAAAGGACCGCCCCGCGGTGCCTCTGCCAGCGAAAACGGAGCTCGGGAGGGCCACGCACGGCCCTCACAGGCTCCGTTTTCAGCCGCGACGGCCTGCTGCCGGCCTCTGCCAGCAAAAAGGGATTGAGAAGGGCCACCATGATTGATAAGGGCCAAAGTTTTTTTAAACAGGGAGTTTGAATATTTTCCCCAAATTTAGTGGCAGGCTTGTGTGAGGCCCATTTGAACCATCTCCAAGGTTTTCCTGGTTGCTGCTGTTATTAAATGGGTGGCTGCCTTCAGCAGCAACTGCAGGGGGACGTCAAAACAAGCAACATGGCAGTCAAAAGTTTTATCCTTTTTCTATGTGGCCCAGCATTATATTTGCATATAAAAGAGCAGAGTTTCAATTGTGATTCCCATATTGCCTGTTTCGCTTCCTCTGCAGATGACACTGGCTATATGTGTTCTCTGTTCAATTTAAAATTGAATAAGACGTTTTACATTTTATTGGAAATCCATGTTTCCCAGAAGAAAAAAGAAAGCGCCAAACCCCGGCTGAAATGAAAGCAAGCTTTTCAAAATTAAAACATTGGCAACAGTTGGTATGAAAAGACTTTGAAAAGGCTCCTTTCCAAATAAACACGGGTGAAACAAAATACTTAGGATTTATAGCACTTTGATATTCATAGGATATTGTAAGTGGGTCATAATTTGCCCCTGGTTAAGTGAAATAGCGTAGCAAACAGTGAGAAAGCCCTGGAGATTTTCTCTATGAAAGTAGCATGAAAATAAATTTCCTGATTACAGGTAGTCCTCGACTTATGACCACAATTGGGATCAAAATGTCTGTTGCTAAGCAGGATGGTGGTTAATTGCCCAATTTTGTGGCCTTTTTTGCCATGCTTGTTAAGCAAATCAACTGCAGTTGTTAAGTGAGCCCCTTTAAGTGAATTATTAAGGAAATCCAGCTCCCCCAATTCACTTTACTTGTTGGAAACTCGCTGGGAAGGTTGGAAATGGCGATCACATAACCCCAGGATGCTGCAGCTGCCATAAATACACGCCAGTTGCCAAGCGCCCGACTTTTGATCATGTGAGCATGGAGAAGCTGCGACATAAGTGTGATGACCTGTCATAAGTCATTTTTTACAGTACTGTTGTAACTTCAAGAATCTATAAACAAATGGTTGTAAGTCAAGGACTACCTGAATCCTAAATCTTATCCTGAATCTTCTTCCTGAACTATAAAATAGATGAAAAAAAAATGTGTTTGGAGTCTTGGATGCTTCATCTTCCAGCCTCCTATTGAATGGATAATTTTTAACACTGGATGCAAAGCTACTTTTCTGGGCTGTTTCTTACTGAAACTCCAGAATTCCAAGACAGTACACACCCAGGAAAACATATTTGATTTAATTCCAGAAAAGAAAAGAAAAAAAGAATGTTTGTTTCATGGTTCAGCAACTTGGGATCCTTAAGAAGTTTCTGCTTGGTTCCAGTTCTTGGAAGAAGTTTCTCCAGTTCTGCTTGGTTCCACTAAGAAACATATCCTGTTTTAATTATCTGGGTAAGGGCCCTTCAGCTGGTTTTAGATTATTATTATCTCCTTTTATCTTCCAGATGAAACACATCCAGCTCTTTCCAGTGTTTGTTAGGTACATAATTTAGATTTATGCCTCCATCCCACCCACTCTCCTGGCCACTTCCTGGAACGAAGGTCTTGCTTTTAGCCATCTTTAACATTTAGAACCAACAACTGTACATCCATCCGCCTGTACAGCCTGTCAACAGGAGACTATAATGAAATTTTAGATTCTCGGGGGGTTGTTTTTTTTTTTTTTTTTGACACAATGCTCCTGCTAATATAGCTAAGAACGTCTTCGTCTTTTAGAAGCTGTATTCTACATCTGATTCATGTTCAGCTTGGGTTCAGTTATCAATGTTCCTTTTGGACATACAGAGCTGGGTTAGGCTCACTCATCCTTCATCTCAGCCTACAATCTAAATGGAATTGATGCAATCATTATTTAAAGCTTGAGTGTTTGTAAGGATTGGTCATTTCTTATTCCCTTCTGGATAGTCTGATCAGCAAGAGAAGCCGCCTTTTAAATTCCATCCTATTTGGAAAGCTAGAAGAAGCACAGCCTTTTTAGTTGTGACCCTACTTCTCAGAAAGATCTTCCTGTGGCAGATTAGAATAGCCTTATTGTCTTTTCAAAGGGGCTCCAAACTCTAGAAAGTGCATCCTATAATGAAGCCAGCAGTGACGGTTGCATGTATGAGTGTGACTGCTGTTTGCGCCATTTGTTTCGATATTTTCGGGCAGGCTGGCTTTAAGCTTCTGAAGTGGTCATTTTTAGAATAGGGTGCATGGTTGTGGCAGTGTGATTGGGGGGGGGGAAATCTTTTGCACAAAATGTTAAATTCTGCAGCACAAAATGTATGATGCCTATTTTGCAAACTTTATGTCTTGATGTGATTTAGCCTATTGCCCTAAGATAGATAGTGTGGTTGAACCAGGGGTGGGTTCCGGATTCAGGTACTGCCGGTTCGCTCAGGGACGCATCCCGCGCGCGCATGCGCAGTACTTTAAAAAAGCTCCTGTGCATGCGCAGAAGCAAAAAACAAAAGGAGAAACAAAAAACAAGAGAACCAGCTCGGGGGCGTGGCAGGCCTGGGTCGCTGCTGGTTCCAGCGACCCAGGCCGCCACATTACTAAAGGTTCTATAGAACCAGTCCGAACCGGTAGGAACCCACCTCTGGGTTGAACTATGATGTTTAAAATCTTGCTTATTACTCTTCACATAACCCAGATATCAAAATTAGAGATGGATGTTAATCAGAAGAGTGTCTCTTAGGAATTATATATCTGCCCTCCTCACCTTGTTAATTACAACCTAAAGGTTATCAAAATGGCGACTCCTATAATTAGCAGTTCAGCAACTATTGTGACCAAGCTTTGTACTTGAATTAAGACTTTTATTCTTTTCTCAAATCTTTTAAAGTTGTTGCAATACACTGTATTACCTCATCTAAACAGTTCTGGTTCATTGCAAAAATACTTGGATTACCTGATACTTGCACAAAGAGAGCATTGTTAACAAAGAAGGATGTGGATAAAAAAATCTACCTCGAGGACACAAAAGGGTGTTCGGCTAATGAAGAATTATAAAGATAATACAAATAGAGGCTAATTGATTTTAATGCAGGGTGACATCAGCTTTGCCAACGGGAATTTATTTTTATTTGGGTGTAATGGAATTTTGTACAGGCTGTCTACATACTGTAATGCAGGGGTGTCAAACTCAATTTCATTGAGGGCTGCATCAGGGTTGTGTTTGACCTCAGGGGCTGGGGTGGGCGTGGCCAGGGTGGGCATGGCCAGCGTGACATCACTCATGTCGGGGATGTCTGGTGCTCTGGACAGTGAAAACGGGCTCCCGAGCTCCGTTTTCAGCCGCGACGGCCTCCTTCCGCCCTCTGGTAGCAAAAATGGAGCTGGCAGAGGGCGGCAGGGGGCCATCGCGGCTGAAAACAGAGCCTGGGAGGGCTGTGCGTGGCCCTCCCCAGCTCCATTTTTGCTGGCAGAGGCACCGCGGGGCGGTCCTTTGCTGTTTCTAGAGCGGCCCCACGGGCCAGATCTAAGTAACCTGTGGACCACATCTGGCCCTCGGGCCTTGAGTTTGACACCCCTGCTGTAATGAGATAGGCACTAAAATATTAACAGGTTTTATTGGGAATAGAGAAATTTAGGATTTAAAAGTAGGTAATAGTTTTTATGAGCCATGGTGGCGCAGTGTCATACTGCAGGCTACTTATGCTGACTGCCGATTGCCAGCAGTTCGGCAGTTTGAGCCAGGCTCAAAGTTGACTCATCCTTCCATCCTTCCAAGGTCAGTAAAATGAGGACCCAGATTGTTGGGGGCAATATGCTGACTCTATAAACTGCTTAGAGAAGGCTGTAAAGCACTATGAAGCGGTATATAAGTCTAAATGCTATTGCTATTGCTATATTTGGGGGGGGTCAAATGTGCTTTTTTTTTTTTTTGCACCCACAAGACTTCACTGATTGATGTGATTTGTCAGCCCTTTGAATTTTTAATGCTTTCTATACTAGACCTTGCCTTCCCTCAAGCAGAAGTAACAGCTTTCCTTTTTTTTTAATCTTCACATTTTCAAACCACAATTCCACTCCACACCAAGAATTGTTTGCCAATATGTATTTACACTTTATGCTTGTATTTTAAATGGTGGGGCAGAGTTCTGCATCCATACAGATTTCTTAGGAAGGGCAAAGCAGTCTTCTGTAACCTTGGAGTTGAAGTGTTGGGATTGGCTAATAATATATTATCAAAAAGTTTGGGGGACTGCGACCCAACAAATTTGGATGGTGTTGGATGATTAGACGAGATGGATGTATGACGACGTCTATGAAACCAAGAGAAAAAGAAGGCCCGTATTAGAAGCCTTGTTATAAGACACATCATCCCAAAGGTATAACTAATTGTAATATTCAATGTCTTTGATTAATACTTCAATGCCTTTGATTAATACATCACTCCAGAGTGTTTAATAAAACATAATAGAATTCACACATCCCGCTAAATCAAAACCAAACCATATCATGACTTAATGCAATATGTGAGCCTAATAATTTGGTTATGGTTTAGTGGGATGGGTGAATGTGTGGGGTCCTTGAAGCCCCCTTTTTCATGACTCATAAAGCTGCTATTCTATCTTACAATTGGTCAAAATCAACTTAAATCATTTATGGTACTTTCTGGCCCAAAAGTGTTCTGTTCTGAAATGGGAACCCCCAAAATAAATGTAATACACTTTGAAGAAATATCATCATCATCCTCTTTTAATTCTTCATAATCTCTTGTGGGGTGGAGTCTGGACAACTGAATGGAGCTGAGTGTTTACTGGCCGGATGCCCTTCCTGTCGCCAATGCAGAGTTTTATTCAGCAGATATACTCACAGTGTGCCCAGAGAGAGAAATATCTGCCTCTACCTAGGATCAAACTCACAGCCTCCTGATTGTGAGGCGAGAGCTCCACCTCTAGGCTACCGCACCACCCACACTTTGAAGTAATATGTCTCCTACAAAGGAGAAAAAAAAACACAATATTAAGTCCTACCCCTGCCTGATCCTGTCCCCCAACATTAAGCACAAAAGCATGGCTGCTTCTTACTTTATGGCTTCATGTGGTGCAAGAACCCAGCCAATTATTCAACAAAGAATGGGGTTTAGTGTAGGTGAACGAGCATAACGTCATGGCTGACATTAGTCGATTGTGCTAATGCTCTTCAGTCCTTCTGTGACTCTAATCATAGCATGGGGATGGCATTGTTTATTGATTGCAAACAGCTAAATGTTGACTTCTCAAAAACTTTGATATCTGTGAATAAGCACCTGGATGCTTACTAAAGTCCCCGGTCGGAGCCCATAAATTGAATGTATTATTCATGCAACGTGCTGACGACCTCTGCCTGCCTATATATTAGAGATCTTGTCCATTAACTGGAGAAGGAATACACTTACAAGCTCAATATGTGCTTTGCATGGTATTTCTTATAAAGAGTGCATGCAGTCTTGAATGTGGTTGCAGCAGCGGGACACTATCAGTATTGAACTAAATTAAACTGGTATCAAGCGACATGCGACACCTTCATTTCCATATGTTCCTGTTGCTTTGAATGCCAGATAGAGTTCTCCTGGTAGAGGGTTCTCCACGCAGGTCGTTATCAAAATTCCTCATATCCTGGAGAAGGAACTTAGATCGGTTACATTTATGACAATGCTCATTTTTTAAACATATATTTGACAAGTGAAAACGATAACGTATCTGAGAATATTGGAACGGGTTTCTTTGGCAGTTGATTAAATAACCACAGACCTATAATTTGGGAATCTGTGATAGAGATATATGACACTTAGCCCCCCAATTTGATGAGGACAAATCTTTTACTTTATACTTTCAGTTAAAGGATTTTATTTAGAAGCGTGTACTATTGATTTCTATGGATTGGATCGGTGTGCTTTAGTGCCTCTTTCTTAATAAAAAACCAACGGACTGATTCTCCTTTTCCCAATGGAGGAATAATTAAAATAGATTTTAATGCTATCTGCAGATCAGTGAGAGGCTCTCTACTTTTAAGGATTATGTAAAACAGACAATTATTCCCTTTGGAGTCCTTGGTGATCACTGAGCTTAGTTGTTTGCTTGCTTAGATGGGTAATGAAACGTCTACAAGCAAACAACCCCACTCACAGAGCACCAAAGACTCCATAGTTCAATGTGAGCTACAGATATTCTCTTTTATTAGAACTACAGTATTCGCTTCGCCTGTTTCCCATAGGCCTGTGATGGCGAACCTATGGCATGCGTGCCACAGGTGGCACGCAGAGCCCTCTCTGCAGGCATGCGAGACGTCACCCCAGCTCAGCTCCACCGCGCATGCGCCCGCGTCTCCCGCCAGCCAGCTGGTTTTTGGGTCTCTGCCGCGCATGCGTGGGGGGGTGCATGCAGGAGATGTGCGTGCATGTGGGGGTCGCGCATGCATGCGCAGGGGCGGGGCACATGCAGGGGGGTTGCATGCGCATGCGGGGGGTGGGGGAGCACGGGGGGTTGCATGTGCATGTGCGGGGGGCAGGGCGCACAGGGGGGGTCACGCACGCATTGCATTATGGGTGCGCTTGCTTGCTTTCGGCACGCAACGACAAAAAGGTTAGCCATCACTGCCATAGGCTAACCTTGGGAAAGGAAGCACATTTTAACAGAGAGCTGGTAGGTTTAGCCATATGTCAAAACTTGGTACCAAGGCAGTTGATGAATGGAGTAGCAGAGGCTGCTTGGTGAAACAAAGGGGATTTTGTAGTGGTCAGTTTTCAAGCTGATGATGGATAAAGGGATGTTTTTTTAATGACTGCTGGTTTATAGAGAGACATTAAAGAAACAAAACAAGAACGATCTTGCCGTATAGGTAATCCTTGATTGACAACTGCAATTAAGGCCAGTCGTTACTATGCAAGACAGTTGTTAAGTGACTTGCATCCAATTTTATAACTTTTTTTTTTTGGTCATGGTGGTTAAGCAAATCACTGCAGTTGCTAAGTGAATCACACTGTCATTAAGTGAATCCAGCTTTCCCCATTGACTTTGCTTGGTGGAGGCCGTCTGGGAAGGTCACAAATGACAATCACATGACTCCAGGACCCTGCAGCTGTCATAAATACCTGCAAGTTTCCAAGTCCCCAAATTTTGATCACGTGACTGTGGGGATGCTGTCAGAGTTTTAAGTGCAAGTCGTAAGTCATTTTTTCCCCCGGTGCTGTTGTTACTTCGAACAGTAATGTATGTTGGGTAAATGTTGATGCAGATAGGAAATCCAGTTTAGTTGCTGGAATTCTTATACCTGCACCATTCTTAAAAATCTTGCCAAAGAGGGATATGTAAGGGTTATCTTGAAAAAGGAATTGTTTTTGGTTTTAGGTAGGTACCAAGAGCCCAACAATTCTCCTGCTTGACTATGCAGTCCCATGGCTAGGGGGTGGTAGAAATTGCTCCACTTCTTACCTAGGTAGGGCAATAACTGTTGACACTCCAAATACTGAACTCAATATTTAGAAACTTGCCTACAGCAGAAGTTTCAAGGAAGTGGCAAAGCCAGATAAATTGCTTTATTGCAGAAAAAGAAGTCAGAGGCATGAAAGCCGGCTGGGTGACTTTGGGCCAGTCACTTTTTTAGCCCAACAGGGTTGTTGTGGGAAAAATAGGATGATGGAGGAGGAGGAGGAGGAGGAGGAGGAGGAGGAGGAAGGAGGAAGAAGGAGGAAGAAGGAGAAGAAGAAGAGGAGGAGGAGGAGGAAGAAGGAAGAAGGAGGAAGAAGGAGAAGAAGAGGAGGGGGAGGAGGAAGAGGAAGAGGAAGAGGAGGAAGAAGGAGAAAAAGAGGAGGGGGAGGAGGAGGAGGAGGAAGAAGGAGAAGAAGAAGAGGAGGAGAAGGAGGAGGAGGAAGAAGGAGAAGAAGAAGAAGAAGAGGAGGAGGAGGAGGAGGAGGAGGAGGAAGAAGGAGGAAGAAGGAGAAAAAGAGGAGGGGGAGGAGGAGGAGGAGGAAGAAGAAGGAGAAAGAAGAAGAAGAGGGGGAGGGGGAGGAGGGCAACACCAGCTAAAGAACTGGTAGCTATTAATTCACATTGTTGTGAACAAAAAATAATAATACCCAGGAGATCCTATTAAAGAAAAAATAATCAAGCCACATATTCCCATCTCTACCTATCTATTTTAGAATTTAAATTCTTTGGAATTTAAGCTTTAGAATTATTATTTTCCCTTCATTTTAGACTTTGGATCATTCTTTTCTCTGCTTGAGAATTGGAGATACTGGCTCAATCTTTACATCAAAGTCATAGGACTGGCAGGTAGATATCCATCTCTCCTGACTTCTGCTGCCCCTCCCAGCCCTGTCATTGCACTGCTAGGAGGGATAGTAAGCATGAAACTGAGCTACCAGCACCTGTTAGCCACCCCTGGAAACAGCTGACAGGAGGCTTATATGTTGAAACAGGAGAAATTTATTTCACATGATCTTCCAACTCCTATCTTGGTCTTTTATGGGCTACTTGGGAGATGGGTTTATGCTTCTTCTGAAAGACCACTCAATTTGCCTTCAGCCTGCTTCTGAACGAGGATCTATTGCTCTTTTAGACAAGGGTTGAGCGTATGCTGAAAAGTGTCCTAACAGCTGTCAAGGGTGACATGGTTGCTTGATGCAATGGAACAGCCAACTTCTAATTCACCTTGCAACTGCTGACTCATGTTTCTCAATTGTTTTTACGTTATTTTAAAGCAGGGGTTTAAGACTTTTCTGAAAGTGCACTAAAACCTAGGTCAAAAGCAGATCAAACAAAGGCTGATAGGCAATGGTGAAATCTACTTACCTTCCCTACCGGTTCGGAAGCACTCGCTCCGTCCGTGTGTGCTCGCTCTGTTCACGCACGGGCTTTTTCACCCTCTGCCCATGCACAGAACGCTTTGCGCATGCGCAGAGGGTAAAAAACAAAACAAAATGGTGGCATCCGGGTGGATAGGCGGAGCCTCGTGCTGCCGTCGCTACCGGTTCTCCGAACCACCGGCAGGCGGCACTACCGGTACGCCCGGACCGGGCCGAACCGGGAGCATTTCACCCCTGCTGACGGGGTCAGGAAGTGTTGTGCCATAAAGAGACAAAAAGAAAACCCAACTTATTCACTGTGCAGTTCCCTGCCACCACGGGTTAGCTGTTGTTCATGTTGATCCAGGCTCTGAGCCTGGGATCAGCCTGGAGACTTGGCAGATGGACGAGAGAGGCTGCTTTTAAGGAACCAGACCCTCCTGCTGCGCAGGTGCCCAGGGCCAGAAGGCAAAGGGCATGCTCATGCCAGCTAAAACAGCTAATTGCTGGGCTGCAATGGTATGTGGGAAAGACCTTGGAAGATGGGAGAAAGAGATGCTGCCTAGGGAATGGGTAGATAAGGAACAGCATATTCCCCAGCTTTATAACGGGTAGGGCAAGAGGCTCAGTAGAGAGACTCTCTTAATTTATTAGCAGTAAAGGAGAGGGAGGAGACCCCCAAAGGTGCTTTTTTCAAAAGGCAACTGGGCTTTGTTTTTCCTTAAAGAGGTTTCGCTTCTCATCCAAGAAGCATCTTCAGTTCTGAGAAGCGAAACGTCTTCAAGGAAAAGCAAAGACCAGCTGCCTTTTGAAAAAAGCATCTTTGGGACAACCATGACCTTAGATCAGGGGTCTCCAACCTCGGCGACGTTAAGACTCGTGGACTTCAACTCCCAGAATTCCTCAGCCAGCATGGCTGGCTGAGGAATTCTGGGAGTTGGAGTCCAAGAGTCTTAAGGTTGCCGAGGTTGGAGACCCCTGACCTAGATGACTGAGAATCTCCATAGAGGAGAGGGAGGAAAATTGTGCTTTCAGACTTGCAAGATGCTGTTAATATAGCCTTACAATAAGTCGGATTAGTTTATCTGCTCATGTTTCCTGTCCGGTCCACCTGGTAAGATTGACGTGGGCTGAGCCCTCTTGGGTCACCTGACTCTGCCAACAACAGAATGGTTTGTCAATGAAGCATGTCACATTGTATTCCCAAATACAATTGTTTTGGGATAAAAGAGTAAACATTAGATCAAAATAAATAAGGACAATGTTAAGCTGCTTCAGGGTTGGGAACGAGATGTCTGAAGCATGACAAAAAAGGAGAAATTCCCAGATACATTCGTGCCATGGTTAGGCCCAGGGGTGGGTTCTAACTTACCTCACCGCCAGTTCGCTTCCTCCCGCACCGCGTGGCTGCGCTTCATGGGCACGTGCGCGTGCATGAGCAGTGCTGAAAATTCCCAAAAAATTCCAAAAAAAAAAAAAAGCCAAAAACAAGATGCCAGCAACTCCGCTTCTGCGCAGAAGGAAAAAAAAATAAATAAATAAAAAATTCCCAAAAAAAAATCCCCCCCCAAAAAAATATCCCCCAAAAAAGATGGCGGTGTCCACAGACCGGCACCGACCGAATTGGCTCTGTGACATCACCAGCGGGTTGTTACCGGTTCAGGTGAACCGGTCCGAACCGGGAGGAACCCACCTCTGGTTAGGCCAAAGGAAAAGCCTAGACAGGAATGTGGAAGTAGTGGTCTCCATATGTTCAGTTAGTAGTAGTCAGTAATATTATTTACTATTCCTAGTATTCCTTGGGATTGACTGAATTGGGAACTGCCATTCAGCAATTAATCCGGGGACCAAAAGTTCTTGTGCACCTAAGAAATGAAAATCAATCATACCTGCTGGATGAAGGAATTCCTAATTTCCTACATTTTTGTTTCATAGCATGAACTCAGTTATGCTGTTATTTTTCATTCCAGAAAGTTAAATATAAATTAATCCAAAGTTTACTGCCTGAAATGAAGCCATAGGGGATAAATTTAGTATGCAATTCTGAATTGGAAGCAAATTAATAATTGATCAGCTGTTTTGAAGCCAACGAAGAACCATATATCTTTTCAGTCAAAGCCTTTCAGATCTTGAATATAGCAGCATCGGAGAGTTGACTGTGTTTCCACCAGATAATAAACCAGTCTTCCGTAATTCATGTTTATTTAGACTAAGTGAATCCTAATGGTGATCCAGCTTATATCTTCTGGTGTCAAGGGAATAGTAAATCTTACTAAGATCTGAAATATGTCTATTGTTAAATGCCATTTTTTAAAGAGATGACTTCTCTGAAAGTTGCTGGACTATAGATTTCATCAGCCAAGACCACATACTGGGACAAAGCTGAGAATTAAAAATCCAGCCAGCTTTACAGAGTCCAAGAATTTCTCATTGCTGTGTTAGAGCAACGGTTTTTAAATTGCTTGTCAGAAGCTCATCTGAGATTCTTCCACAAGATTATTATTAATATTTATTATCTAACTAATTTACTGTTAATGACTAGTGTGACATACATTAATAGATAAATTAATAAGTAATCAAAAATCACATACCAACAAATAAGAAATATATACATCTTCACAAAAACTCTACCATGCCAGGCAAAAAATCCAAACAATCACCAAAGAAAGATATCCCAACTAATAACGACAACAACGATCCAGGCATATGCTTTAAATGTTCTGAAACCATCAAGAAAAATGAAGATTTCATTAAATGCCACCTATGTGACAATCATGTTTACCTTTCCTGCTTAAAATTAACCAAGCACATAGTCAGCCTACTACAAACAGCAGCTACCTCTCACAACACAGAAAAATGAACCCCTAACAACACAACACCCTAGCACAACTCAACAACCACTACCAAAACCACAACTACAAATACCCACTAACCTGCAGCCTCAAGGCACCAAACCAACTAATAACATCAACCAAGAAAACGACATCTCCCTACTGATCAAAGATGCTGTCGAACGGGAACAGAAACGTCCAAACGCAATTTTATTTGGACTGGATAACAACAGTGAAACTGACGACATCACTACAGTTCGTGAAATTATTATTAAATCTCAGACAACAACCTTCTCCCCAAACGAAATCATTGAAATCTCAAGAGATGGCCCAGAATTCAAATACAGAGACGGCTCAGGGCCCCCACGATTTTGCAGAGTAATTTGCAAAAACGAAGCTAGCAAACGCAAATTTATTCACACAATAAATTATATCGCCAAATCTGACAATAACTACAGCAAGCTACGCTCAAGACCAGACCTATCCATTCTACAAAGAATCCGCTCCCGTGAACTCCGCCAAGATCTAAAAAAAAAAAAGTCTAAGATGAAGAATAAAGGACAGCAATTTCCCCCCCGAATTCCATGGCAGTAAACATGATAATAGATGGCAGTAAAGTATAGAAAGTTTTATTTGATGCCAGCTAGTGGTCATCTGGATTTTTGCAGCCCCTGTCTGGTAGACCTGCCAATGTTTCACAAGAATTCCCTACAGCAGAAGTATCGTTCATGTATTTTGATGGGTTCCCATCTACTCCAAAAGTCCCAGCCAGCTGGAATTGTAAGGTCTCAGTAAGAAGAAAAAAATACCAGGAATATGACAAATTGTTTACCCAGGCTATATGAATCAGCAGATACTGTTCTATTTCACCATGGATCAGACAAAATGAAAGTATTCTTCAGAGATAAAAATCCTGTTACAGGTTCTTTAAGCACTTGGTAAAATAGACACGAAGACCTTGAAAAAGATTGTCAAGATTGAACGGCTTTGCTTCTTTCAAACCTTATCGCTATTCAACTTGCCAATGAACTGGAGGGAGGGAAGGGTGGAATGGAGTGCTGAGAACTTGTGCTTGAGAGCCTGGAAACCATCAAGGTCACCACTGCAGGTGCTTGAGAAGGAAGTGGACTGTTCCCATAACAAAAGGACGTCTCATAATTGGATAATGTGATCACCCAAAGGGGCGGGGAGAAAGGGAAGCTATTGTTTAACTAGGCAAGCATTTGCGTGGGAAAACAAGAGCTGCTTTTGATTCTTCAGTACCAAAATGGTGTATCCAATAAAGTTTTACTTTTGGAAATTCAAAGATCCCGAGAGTGTTTGCTTGTTTTGGGTGCATTAGTCAAACAGTTAGCAAAGATATTCAAATGCCATAATGTGTGTATACCTATAAAAATCAGAATCATGCAAGCCATAGTATTCATGTAACACTCCAGGGAAGTAAAAGTTGGACTCTTCAAGCAGGTTAAGAAGAACTCTGATGCTTTTGAACTTTGATGTTGGAGAAGACTCCTGAGAATACCATGGACAGCCAAGAAAACCAACAAATGGGTCATTGAACAAATCAATCCAAAGTTCTCCTTCAAGGCACAAATAACCAGACTCAAATTATCCTACTTCAGACACATTATGGGAAGACCCAGCTCTCCAGAGAACACTCTAACTGCCCATAGTTGCAGAAGTCAGTATTATACATATATACAGATTAACAGAGTTGGAAGGGATCTTGTAGATCATCTAGTCCAACCCCTCACCCAAGCAGACCCTATACCATTTCTGACAGATGGCAGTCCAGTCTCTTCTTGAAAGCTTCCAGTGATGAAGCTCCCACAACTTCTGAAGGCAAGCTGTTCCATTGGTTGATTGCTTGCACTGTCAGTCAGATATTGAGATTGGATTTGGCATTTTCTGGACCTTTTAAGTCCTTCCAAAGAACCCGGGATAGGCGGATGTTATATAATGTTAATGGTATCATCACAGGATGTAAACTAGTCCAAGTAAAGCTATTTTTTGCAATTGACTGATGGCATTAAAGTGGAGCTCCAGATGTTTTAGAATTTCATCTAGGGCTCCTATTGCTATTGGTACTATCTTTGCTTTCTTTTGCCACAGCCGTTCTACTTTTATTTGCATCTCTTTATATTTTGTGATTTTCTTCAGTTCTTTCTCTTCTGTTCTGCTGTTTCCAGGTATTGCAATGTCTATTTGCCAATTTTTTTGTCTTTCTTATCAACAATGTTTAAGTTTAGTGTGTTGTGTGGCAGGTGCTTGTCTGTTTGAATTCTAAAGTCACAGAACAGTTTAGCCTCTTCGTTTTCTATTAACTTTTGCTGTGTTGTGGTCCCGCCAGTTCTTGCTTGGGAGCAAGTGGTATTTTTGCATCATTGTTGCTGCTTTGTCATTCTGCTTTTTGTAATCAGTCTGTGTGATCGTCTTGCAAGATTAGGTGGCCAACTGTTTCTTCAACTTCTTTGCAGAGACGTTCTTTGCATTTGCTGTCTTTTGCTATCTTTTCAATTCTGGCTTTGTATGCATTTATTCTTAAGGCTTAATCTTGTGCATTAAGCCCCTCTAGATCTGTGTTCAACTTTCCTGCTCTTAGCCATGGCCAGATCTTTTTGCTATCTGCTTTGCCTGCTAATGTTTTTATGTACTGGCCGTGTAATATTTTGCCTTGCCATGTTTCTTTTCCTTTCTTCATCTGGTCTTGTTTTGTAGGCCAGTTTGGTCTCTTTGATATTCAGTAAGCCTTCATGGTGTACTAGCAGGGGTGGGTTCTACTTACCTTCCCTACCGGTTCACATCACGTCGGAAGTGCGCATTTTGCACGCGTGCGCTCGCTTCGCTCTCGCGCATGCCCCCGTCATGTTGCGCAAATGATGCTCTACGCATGCGCAGAAGCCTCTGCACATGCGCAGAGGGTTTTTTGCAAGCTGCTTTCAAGGAGCGGTGACCGGAGAACTGGTTCGGGGGCGTGGCCGGCCGGCCATCGCTGCCGGTTCGGCGAGTGGGGGCTAATTTCCGCCACCGGTACGGGAGAACCGGTCCGAACCGGCAGCAACCCACCACTGTGTACTAGATTCAGTGCATTTCTTTTTCACTGCCCTTCAGATATCCTTCTTCTGTCTTCTTCAATTGTGTGGTATAATTGCAACATTCCAGGTCTGTCGATGTCACAGGTCTGCCAATGTCACTGTTTGGATAAAGGCCATGATTCATTGTCATTATTTTTCTGGTTTTCCTATCCAGGACTTGAGTCCAGTCTACTATTTCAGCTATATATCTAACGACTAGAATTGCTCAGTATTAATTGCCTGCTGCTACTGAATTTGGACTTCAAGATTATCTTCACTCTTATGATGTATTCACTACTAACCACCTTCTTGTGCACCTGAAGGATGCTCAGGTATCTACAGTATAGTGATCATCTTCATGCAGTCTCTTCATGTTCTTTCCATAGGGCATCTTGATTCTTTCACTTTTCACTGTTTTTCCCCTGTTTGATGGTGAGGTTGGCATATTTGTTTAGTAAAACCTCCACTGCAATATCTTGGCTGCATATATCTACAATGTTGAGCAGGTACTCTATTTCAGGCGGTGTTTTTCCATATAGTCTCAGATTGTCCGTGTAAAGGAAGTGGTTTAATCTGGCAGATGTTCTTGATGTTTGATAGCCATGGCCTGGATTGCTGAGTGTTGCTGACAGAAGAATCGGTGGAATGACAAACAGTAGCAGTGATAATAAGTCTCCTTGGAAGATTCCTCTCTTTTTACTAGAAGACATGTTAAGAGGAAAAATGAATAGGATTATAATGCTTAATTGTTTAACATACTATAACGTTAAGATTAGAGAATTATAGTAAAGTGAATGATGTTGTAAATGTAGAAGATTGATGCACAGAGATATTTGAACCCAGATGACACACTGTTTAAGGAAAGATGGAATGTTTGCACTTTGAAAAATAAAAAAAATAAAAAAAATTTATATATCTAAATAAAGAAAGATTCCTCTCTTAACCTTTCCCATTCTATCACCATTGACCAGGAACTTATTGTATTTATTTATTTGAAACATTTATATACGCTGCCCATCTTCTAACCAAATCTGGGCAGCTCCCAATCAATAATTAAAACAACATATAAAAACATATTAAAACTATAAAACCAAACAGATTAAAACATTAAAACAACAAAGTGCCAACCCAACCTTCTAATGTGCAATTACGGTATCCAATCTTATCCCAGCGCTTAGGGAAACAGCTAGGTCTTCAAAGTTTCACAGAAGGCCAAGAGGGTAGAGTCCTGCACAAAATTTCTAATGTTTCTAGGGACTCCTATTATTTCTAAGCCCTTGATTATCCAGTCATGGGGCAGGAGGTCAAAGGCCTCCTTGTAATCAATCCAAACTACATTCAGGTTGGCCTTCCTTCTCTTACGGTTTTCCAGACTTGACTTGTCAATTAAGAACTGATCTTTTGTCCCTCTGATGTTTGGGTGATTTCCTTTCTGCTCAGATGGAAAGAAAGAACTTGTTTTCAACCAGATGCTGCATCAGCTACCCTACTAATTAGCAATTTAAAAAATTGTTGGTAAGCAGGTAATTGGTGCTTGTAGTTGCCTGGTTGTTGGCTCTCTCATTATCATGCAGGTTTTGCCAGATGTTAACCAATCTTCAATTTCACCTCCTTGTAAGTACATTGTTAAACTGCTTGGCAATGAGTAGACCAGCCACATGTTTCAACCAAAAACTAGGCAGTTCATCTTCACCTGGTGTTGACAAATTCCTGATCTTCCTTGCCCTTTTCCTGGAACTGTTCTTGCAGCTGAACATTTGCATTGTGTTATATGCTTTTTCCTGGCATACTACTCCAAATGCGCAATAAACAAATGTCCTAAATAAAAGATAAAGACGCAATCCCAATCAGCACGTCAAGTATTCTGGAAATGTCAGGATCCTGGCTTCTGTGCGTTCTCCAAGGCAGGGGTCTCCAACCTTGGTAACTTTAAGCCTGGAAGACTTCAACTCCCAGAATTCCCCAGCCAGCTTTGCTGGCTGGGGAATTCTGGGAGTTGAAGTCCACCAGGCTTAAAGTTGCCAAGGTTGGAGACCCCTGCTCCAAGGAGCAGGCGGCGGGGGAGGGGTGGGATGTTGTATTTGATGATTGATCCATCAAGTTTATATGAGGACTCTTAGGAGATTTTGCTGTGATCTGAAGGAACATCTGAAAATGAAAAAAACGTCTCCTGCCTCTGCACTTCTCCAGAAAGATAAATTGATTAAAAGTGACAGGATCTTGTAAAAACCTGCTTTCCCACTCACACGAGTTTTACAGCTCTGCAGCAGGGCTGTTTCTCCCCTTTTATTTTCCAAAGAAAAATAAATGTAACAAGCAAATCAAGTTCTTCCATCATTCCAATCATTCCTATTCCATTCCTCTCAGGAAGCAGCAATAGCGTAAGTCCAGACCACAGGTGGGTTCTAACTTACCTCGCTGCCGGTTCGCTTCTTCCTGCGCTGCGTGGCTGTGCACGCATTGTGCGCCACGTGGCCACGCCGCGTGGGCGCGTGCATGCGCAGTGAAAAAAATTCACAAAAAAAATCCAAAAAAAAAAAAAGCTGAAAACAAGATGGCGGCGCATGCGCAGTGCCAGGGACTCGGCTTCTGCGCATGCACAGAAGAAAAAAAATAGCAAAAAATAAATAAAAAGTAAAAAAAATTAAAAAAAGATGGCAGCGTCCACAGACTGGCACCGACAGAACCAGCTCCGTGACATCACCAGCGGTTTGCTACCGGTTCTATAGAACCAGTGCGAACTGGGAGGAACCCACCTCTGGTCCAGACCTTCATCTCTGACCATTTATCAGGAATTATGGTTGAGTTGAGCATAGGAGAGTGGCTAAAGAAATCACAATGAGACATTGGAAATGTGATATTATTCCAGGTATTGTTCTGACCTAGGCTTCCTTAGAAAGCATGAAGCAGAGTCTTAGTCCCGAAAAAACCTCTTTTATTTACACGACTGTGAATTCCTTTCATTCACAGTCCACAAGGCTTGGCAAACAGTCTTTCAGAGGAATATTTATCAACACAAACCTTATCTCACTTGGAACGCTGCCAGAGAACTAGTTTCCAAACGCAGGGCAAGGCAAAACTTGGCACAGAGTCTATTAGAGTCACAAACAGAACTTTCCACTCTTGAAACGATTGAAGGAACTAATTGTTTCCTGCAAAAGCCCATGTCCCATTCGCTCTTCTTTTGTTTCCTATGGGAGGGGCCAATCATCTCCAAGGTGTGGCTTTACTCCCAAGTCAACCATGCTTTCTTAGTTGTTCTTGTCTTCTGGCGGCTCTGCGCATGCGCACACTGGGAACAGGCTCCAGCTGTTCCTCTGCCTCACTGCTGTCTAGCTCCCTCTCTGCCTCCGACGCAGAGCCCTCGCCCGAACTTTCCCCAGCCCCCAGGACTGGCCCATGATCCTCCCCAACCTCCTCACTGTCCAACTCTGCTGCCAGCTCCACGGGCCACAACAGGTATTAAGGAATGATTGTCAGAAGTGTGTAATTTATCTGTTTTGGAAAAGGCAATATTTTCTGCTAATCAAAGGACCCCAGCTATATGGGTTACTGTGGTAGAGATTTTGTGATATTTTACAATAATAGTACTGTATTTATTAGTAAACTAGTGACACTTGATAAAAAAATAGATTTTTTTGTTTTTCCTTCTCTTAATTTATATTTTTAATTTGTTTGGGGTTGTCTCTTCTATTTTTTAAAGTTTTTTTAAAATTTGTTAATTGTGCGTGTATAATTTTTTTCTAAAAATAAAAATGAGAAACTTCATTGATTTTTTTTTTCATTAAGTCCAAGCCATTGGTGGTAACTGATACACCCAGCATTTTAGCTTTGTCTTTTCTTGGAGAGCAGCTTTTAAACACCCAAAGATTCTCTCCCCCCCCCAATTATTTTACGTATAATTTGTTACTAAGTTGACACAAACTCATTGGCGTGCCTAAACAAATATAAGAAGGACAGTTTGTACTATTGATGTGGAATTTAACACTTGTTTTGTAACTTGCATAACATGTTAACCTACTTTTTATTTAAACAATTTGGAGACTACTTGACTCAAGATGACTTTGGGTGGCTTACATTAATTTAGGTAATAAAAATAAAAATAAATTGAAAGAGATCATAAACAGCCAACAAGCAAACTCTATACAGGTAATCCTCAGCTAACAACCACAACTGAGCCCAAAATTTTGGTTATTGAGACATTTGTTAAGTGAGTTTTGCCCCATTTTACGACCTTTCTTGCCTCAGTTGTTAAGTGAATCTCTGCAGTTGATAAGTTGGTAACCTGGTTGTTAAGTGAATCTAGCTTCCCCATTGACTTTGATTGTCAGAAGGTCGCAAAAGGTGATCACATACACAGCAACAATCGTAAGTATGAACCAGTTGCCAAGCATCCGAAGTTTGATCACATGAGCATAGGGATGCTTCAAAGGTGGTAACTGTGAAAAATGGTTGTAAGTCACTTTTTTCAGTGCCGTTGTAACTTTGAACGGTCACTAAAAGAACTCTTGTAAGATGAGGACTAGCTGTATAACAACAAAAGACATCCTATAGAGGCCCCATCACCTCTCTACTCCAGGGCCTGGGAGAACAGCCGTATTTTGAGTTGCTTTCTGAACACCTTCTGGATGGGAGCTGTACAATCTCTGGGAGAGACATCATATAATCTCTTAAGAAGGATCTAGGACAACTTGCCGCAGCCAATTCATCTCAGCTAGCTCTCCACGGCAAACTCACCATGGGACAATTCGCCATGGCCAACTCGCCGTGAGGCAACTTGCCATGGGACAAAAGTTACATAATATCGAAGAAATTGTGAAATAGAATCATTAAAATAAAGGATGTAAAACAGCGGTTCTCAACTTGTGGGTCGTGACCCCTTTGGGGGTCGAACGACCCTTTCACAGGGGTCGCCTAAGACCATTGGAAAACACATATTTCCGATGGTCTTAGGAACCGAGACACCGCTTCTCTATCCGTCCACATACGAGTACCTGAGGACAGTGTGACGCACGGGCGGCCCTTGAATGCGCAGGCGCCGACGGAAGGGCCGTGCACACTAGCCCGCCATCTTGGTGCCATGCCCCCTTTGTCACCTCATTGCTTCTCACCTGGCAATGCGCACGCGCAGGGAGGGGGAGGGGGAGGGGCGGGGGGCGCGGGGGCAGGGCGGGGGTCGCAGCATTAGGAAGGTTGAGAACCACTGATGTAAAAGAAGGGACAAAACGAAACGTGAATGACAAAAATTAAAATAGTTTTTAAATTATTTTAAACAATTAAATAACATTGTTGAATTGTGCTGCGGCTAATTTTCCCGCAGTGAATTGACCATGGTGAGTTGGCCGTGATGAGCTGGCCAAGATGAGTTGGCTGCGGCAAGTTGTCCCATTTCGTCTTAAGAAGGTAGCCATGGTTTATAATCCTTCCCTTGATGGACAGAAAGAAGGCCCTGGGCTGTGAAGGACAGGGTTGAGTAATATCACAATTCCCAACCTGGAAGCCAACAAAGCAAAACAAAGTAGACTCAAGTTGAAGTTCATGTATCCAAGGAATCAAGCATTCCTTTGCCATTTTCTCCATGTTGCTGTCGAGGATGTAGACATTTCTAACGTTCTCCACCTTGCCTCCAGTGAAATGGTGTGCCGGGCAGAAAAAGCTGGCCCAACAGCTTTTTAGACATGCTGTTTTTTTTAATGTGTAGGGAGTTTTTCTTTAAAAAAATAATAATGGAATATGTATAACACTTCCTGTCATTTGGAGGGGCCCAATCTAGGACAGGTTTTTCTACTTGATTTCTGCTGAGTATGCCAAGAAGATGTCCCTCAAACCTTCCCACAGAAAGTGTCCTAATGTGCCACAATGACAGGACTCACCTATCACATTCAGCCGTCATTTGCTTAACTATGGTCATCAAATAATTGCAAAACATTTTTAAGGGGTTATCCAGGGGTGAAATCCAGCAGGTTCTGACAGGTTCTGGAGAACCGGTAGTGGAAATTTTGAGTAGTTCGGAGAACCGGTAGCGGAAATTTTGAGTAGTTCGGAGAACTGGCAAATACTACCTCTGGCTGGCCCCCGAGTGGGGTGGGAATGGAGATTTTGCAATATCCTTCCCTCAGGAGTGGGGAGGGAATTGGGATTTTGCAGTATCCTTCCCCTGCCATGCCCACCAAGCCACGCCCACAGAACCGATAGGGAAAAATTTTGAATTTTACCCCTGGGTTAGTCATCCATCCCTAGGTAGCCTGGAGCCTCCAGTCCCCTTAGTATGTTCCAGCGGTGAAAACTACTTACCTTCCCTACCAGTTCGGAAGTACGCGCCTGTCACGTGTGCTTTTTCACCCTCTGTGCATGTGCAGAACGCTTTGCGCATGCGCAGAGGGTTAAAAACAAGAAAATGGTGATGTCCGGATGGGTGGGCGGAGCCTCGCGCTGCCGCTGCTACCGGTTCTCCGAACCACCGGCGGCCGTCGCTACCGGTACGCCCGGGCCGGGCCGAACCGGTAGCATTTCACCCCTGGTATGTTCAAAAGTTCATTGACTGAGTGGCACTGATTTGACAATTTTGCAAATTGCATTACAAGCAATCCTCATCTTATGACCACAATCGGCCCCAAAATTGAACAAGACAGTTGTTAAGTGAATCACTGAGGTTGTTAAGTTAGTAACGTGAGTGTTCAGTGAGTCTGGTTTCCCCGTTTGACTTTGCTTATCAGAAGGTCACAAAAGGTGATCACATGACCCCGAGACACTGCAACTGTCATACATGTGAAAACAGTCATAAGTCACTTTTTTCAGTTCTAACTTTGAACAGTCACTAAATGAATGGTTATAAGTTGAAGACTACCTGTCATAACTGCTCATATCTGTCTTTAGTATTAGTTACACCCTCCATTTTTGTGCAAGTGGGTATTTTTTCCATAAATACTCCAAATATTTGTGCTGGCATTTGGAAGTAACATTTCCATCCCAACTCCTTCAAAAAATTGGCTTAACATTTGGTCTTCTCCCTTGCAGTGACATTGCCACATCGTCCTGTGGTACTATTACAACTACTACTATTATTAAAGGGAAATAAAGTGTACCCTGAAGGGGTGAGAACTGCCCATCTTCGTGCTACACTGTAGTCCATGATTTACAGACCCCAAATGAGTGGTTCACAAAGTCAAAACCAAACAAACCCCATCATGGCTAAGTATGGTTAATATAGCATGAAATAATCAGGCCAAATAATTATTTTCAGACCGTACATTTTCTTATCTTAAGTCAAAAAGGATGGTTGGATGAATTGTACTCTCCAAAATAAATAAATCAAAAACTAAAATTAAAAAAAACTCTGGTTTTTTTTTAAATTATTATTTTATACATGGCTTAATTTCGGGAGGAATACCAAAGGGATGTCCAGAAAGTATGTAAAGAAAAAGTCAAGATTGTACCATCATGGCTGCCATCTTTACTTTTTCAGCCTTAGCCATGGATATTGTTTACTTTATGAAATTGTGCTGTGGCTATTTTATTGTGCTGTGGCTATTTTATTTACAATCATCATTTCATAATGATTGTAACCCGTCAAGGATCTCTTGCTTGCTGTGGACAAAATAAAAATAAACTGATAGTAACAATAGCAATCCATACATTTTACAGGTGGGAAAACCTCATTAGCTGAATCTCTGTTGGGCTGGAAAACTAGAAAAAGAGAATCAAGGATGGAGAAACTTGGAAGAGAAGAAAACTGGAAGAAGGGAATCAAGGATGGAGAGAAATTTCACAAAGTTATCTGAGGAAATGGCCTCTGCCTTTATATACAGTTATGTTCCTAGTGCAGACCCCTGATTACATGAGTCTGACCCAGGATTTTCTAACCTTGGCAAGTTTAAGCTTGAGAAATACTAGCCTAACCTAGTTTATTTTTATTTATTTACTTATTAAACTTATACGTTGCACATGTCATCGTCAGACGGCTCTGGGAGGCTTAAAACAGCTGGCAAATTTGGTGTTGGGGGGGGGTTGTGGAAAATGTTTCCATGTAGTCAGGCCCTGATTAAGGCCAACTACTGCCCCAAGCAGAGCATCAGCGTGTCTCCCAACAGAAGCAAAACTGTTATGCCATGAGACAGAAACAAAGGTGATATCTGAGGACACTTTTCAACTTCAGTCAATCAGCCTCCCAAAAGAAATGTTTTTTTTTTTTATCAATGCAGTTTAAAGTTGAAGAGGGGAGATACAATGCTAAGGTGGAGCGTGGCAGTGAAAGCCTTAAGGGCAGGATCATTAGGGATAAAACCTCTGTGGTGCCCCCTTTCTCTCTTTGTAGCCCTAAACAGGTGTTTATTTTGCCCCGTGGTTAATCCAGGGCTGCATGGACTAGCCCGGCACTGATGTTAGGATGGCAGACCTCCCCCAAACTCCTGGCATGAATGAAGGGCTGGCCAAGTGTGAGGCTGATTCTAATTAATCCAGATTTCTACAATGCCTCTGGACCAGGGGTGAAATTCAAAATTTTTCCCTACCGGTTCTGTGGGTGTGGCTTGGTGGGCGTGGCTTGGTGAGCATGGCAGGGGAAAGATATTGCAAAATCCCCATTCCCTCCCCACTCCAGGGGGAAGGATATTGCAAAATCTCCATTCCCACCCCACTCTGGGGTCAGCCAGAGGTGGTATTTGCCGGTTCTCCGAACTACTCAAAATTTCCGCTACTCCAGAACCTGTCAGAACCTGCTGGATTTCACCCCTGCCATGGAGGTCTTAAGGCTGCCTTGCCGATGGGATGGTGATGAGAGGAAGGCATCCTCATGAGGACATGGACGGATCTTCCGCCCGGCATGCGGATGACCAGATGCTCCTTCCAACAGTCTTCCAGAAGAGGCCTGATCCAGTAGGGTGTTGTAAATGCCGTCGCTACCGGTTCGCTCGTGCGTGCACGCACGACACTTCGCCACATGCGCAGAAGCTTCTGCGCATGCGCAGAAGCATCCTGGGCGGGTGGGCGGAGCCTCCCGCCACCGCTGCTACCAGTTCAACGAACCGGGCCGAACTGGGAGCAACCCACCACTGGCCTGATCTAAGTGTAATGCCCACAAACCAGGATCCGGACTGTCCCAAAGGTGTTTTTTCAGGAGGCAACTGGACTTTCTTGTTTTTTCTTTTTCTTTGAAGACATTTGACTGGATAGTGGGGAATGGAAGGATTTATATTCCTTGCAGACAGCTGGTCATTTGCATCCTTTTAGAGGGTCACCTGAGCTCCTGGTCCCTGTAGTCTGCATTTCCTCCCCTCTGGATATCCATTCCTACTCCCACACCAGGGGTGGGTTCCACTTACCTTCCCTACCGGTTCACATTGCGACGGAAGTGCATGTTTTGCGCCCCTGTCACGTCGCGCAAAAGACCCAGAAATGACCCTCTGCGCATGCGCAGAATCCTTTGCGCATGTGCAGAGGTTTTTTTTGCAAGCCGCGGTGACCGGAGGACCGGTTCGGGAGCGTGGACCGCCGGTCATCGCTGCCGGTTCTGTGAGCGGCGGTAAATTTCCGCTACCGGTTCTAGTCCGAACTGGCAGAAGCCCACCACTGTCCCACACCATTCAAAGTGTATTCATCCCAACTTGTATAGCTAAAAGTCTGTAGAGATTCTCAGTCATCCAGGTCATGGTTGCCCCAAAGGTGCTTTTTTCAGGAGGCAACTGGACTTTCTTGTTTTTTCTTTGCTTTTTCCGGACTGCTCGCTTAGCTTGCAACCGCCCCGCAGCTGCGGCGGCGAGTCCGACGGCTCGGCCGCGATCAGAGCGACCGGGCGGTCTTGGGAAACGAGGACCGAGGCTTCTCGGCGTCTCTCTCGCATGTTAAGCGACGGAATTCAAGCCTTCGGCTCTTCGCTCCCGCTGCGCCCACTTCTTAGCAGCCTTGTCTCCCTCCCCCTCCCCGGTCCCTCACTTTCTGACGATTATTTCCGGACCCTTAAAAGAAGGGTTTGCTGGGGGGGGGGGGGAGCGAGGGGGAGAGGAGATCACCAGCCTGTTCCTCTTGCCCTCTTTTCCGTTTGCGGCGATCGCTCCTTTTGCCAGCCAAGATTTTCCTCCCTTGCCTTCAAGAAGTTGCGGGCGCATCCCACCGCTGGAGGCTTATTTAGAATAGCCTAGAGTTGGAAGGGACCTTGGAGGTCATCTAGTCCAGCCCCCCTGCTCGAGCAGGAGACCCTCTACCATCTCAAGAAGACAAGCGACCGCCCAGACTCTTCTTTAAAACCTCCAGCGACGGAGCGCCTTCTTAAGAGGAGACTGCACAGCCGGCTTGTCCGCAATGGCAGAGGGTCTCCTGCTCGAGCAGGGGGTCGGACTAGATGACCTCCAGGGTCCCTCCCGACTCTAGTATTATTCTACGTTCGATGTTGCAAGCCTGGAATGAAGCGCCGGCCGCAGCCGCTCATCCCTCTACTCCCGCGATCTAGCCGCGCGGGTGTCCGGGCGGTGGGGAGAAGCCTCGCTCCGGCGTGTCACTCAAAGAGGGTTTCTCCGCCCCACCAATGAGGACTCTTCTCTATCGCCCCCCCCTCCGCCTCGGCAAGCGCCCGGCGACGGCCCCGCCCCTCTTCGCTGGGGCAGGCGGGCCGCTCTCGCCTTGAATGAACGCCGAGGGGAAGGCGGGCGGGCGGGCGGGCAAGCGCCGGATCGGCCGCGGAGAAGCGAAGCGAAGTGCGAGGGGGCGGCGGGGGGCGGAGGAACTCGGCGCACCCAAGCGGGGCTGCCCTTTCACCTCGCCCACCTTTCGCTTGGGAGGAGGAAGAGGAGGAGGAGGAAGGCTGGGCGGCCGCCACAGAGCTGCCCTCCCGGGGGGGGGGCGGGGGCGCTTCGTGCGGCCAAACTGACGGGGCTCTCGCGGCTTATCCCGGCTTGGAAGGCGGGAATCTCCGGGTCCCTCCCCCCCCCGCACCCCGGCCGTGAGGAGCAGGTGAGAGAGAGGCCGCCGGGGCTCGGCGAAGGAGTCGGGACGGGAGGCGAGGACGCCGGTAAGCCGAGGTCTGGCGCGCCTTGGGACCTCTCGGGCTGGGAGAAGCGGCTGCGACGGGTCGGGGCGCCGGAGGAGCGCTGGGCTGGCTCGCCCCGAGTCCTTTGCCTCCCACCGCCCGGCTGGGACTGGGATTGCTGGAGCCCCCTGGGTGGCGAAGGGAGGGAGGGAGGGAGGGAGGGAGGTCCTGGCCGGGCCCCCTCCGCGCCCTCGCTTGGAATCTGCCCCGGCTGTCAGTTCGGGAGCGGGTGAAGCCCGGCGAGGGCTGGGCAAGGCTGGACGGCGCGATTGCCTTTTATTCTTTAAAGCTAGTTTGAGTTGCGCGCCAAAGACCCGGCCGCCTCTGGGGCCCGGGCAGCAGCTTCCCGGGAGGAAGGAGAAGCCCCCGTCCCGTCCCGGGAAAGGGGTCCCTGGCTCAAGAAGATCGCGGCTCCCCTTCGCCTTCTCTGGCCGAATTGGGGTGGGGTGGGGTGGAGTCTCCCGCCGTTCCCCCGACGCGTTAAACTTTCGATGACAGAAACCCATGACCCATGGCTGCCTGGGGATGATGGGAGATGAGGTCCGACCCAGCGGCGGGATGGGGGGGAGAGAGAGAGGCTGCGCTGATCCAGAAGAGCTTTCCCAGCCTGGAGCAAGGCTTGTATCTCCGCTGACTCCGAAGCGCCCAAAAGGCACGCTTCTGCGGCTGCGAGTGATGGGCATTGCAGTCCGGCATCTGAGGGGCACGTGGGATTGGGAAAGGAGGGGCAGCCCGCTGCCCACCCCCCTTGGGCTCCCCCCCCCAGGCCAGGGTGCCTGAGTGCCCAGCGGCTGGCCGGGAGAGAAGAGCAGCTGCTGCAACTTGTCAGGATCCGGAGCGAAGGCTTGGCTCCCTCCCTCCCTCCCTCTCCAGAAGAGCGGCAGCTGCCAGCGGCTCTTTGCCCTTCTTTACCCACCCGGCTGCCAGCTGCCACGGAAAACTGGGTTGCCTCGTTGAGCGGGGAAGGGGCTTGCGCTTCTGTGCTACTCTGTAAGGAAGGACGGTGGGCAGAGATTTAATGCGGGGGGGGGGTGGAGTGAACCTGCTCTTCTCTAAGCAGATTGTGGGCTTAGCCAATGCAACTCACACTCCCTGAGCTTGGTTGTTTTCTAGCAGACAGAAGTCTGTAGAGATTCTCAGTCATCCAGGTCATGGAATGGACAAAGGTGCTTTTTTTTCAAGAGGAAAGTGGGCTTTGTTGGTTTTTGTTTTTGAGACGTTTTGCTTCTCGTCCAAGAAGATTAATAGTAAAGCATACTTAGTGAATAGTTTGTCAGTGTTGAGGTAATTATTTGTTTAGCAGAGTGATGGCGTTAGGGAAAAAACTGTTCTTGTGTCTAGTTGTTCTGGTGTGCAGTGCTCTATAGCGTCGTTGTGAGGGTAGGAGTTGAAACAGTTTATGTCCAGGATGTGAGGGGTCTGTAAATATTTTCACAGCCCTCTTTTTGACTCGTGCAGTGTACAGGTCCTCAGTGGAAGGCAGGTTGGTAGCAATTGTTTTTTCTGCAGTTCTAATTATCCTCTGAAGTCTGTGTCTGTCTTGTTGGGTTGCAGAACCAAACCAGACAGTTATAGAGGTTGTCCCAAAGGAGTTTTTTCAGGAGGCAACTGGACTTTCTTGTTATTTTCTTTTTCTTTGAAGACCTTTCGCTTCTCATCCAAGAAGCTTCTTCAGCTCTGACAGGATAATGGGGAATGGAAGGATTTATATTCCTCGCAGACAGCTGGTCATTTGCGTTCTTTTAAAGGGTCTTTGAAGCCCTTGGAGGTTAATCTGTGTCTTCAGGGTTACCTGAGTAGTGCTCCTGGTTCCTGTAGTCTGCAATTTTCTAGCAGACGTATCATTGCCCATCTAGCATGATGATGTTACTTAGTTTGGGTAATAATGGAACGTCTGCAAGACAGGACCAAGCTCAGAAAGCAGGGGGTTGGACTAGATGACCCAACTTTGTTATTCTATTCTATTCTTAATTTTGTCTAGTGCTTATGACAAGTAAGCATCAGTGACCCCTCATTTCAACCCTGAGCTACAAATATTCTCCTTTATTGGAACTCACATACCCTTTCTGGGGCTTATTTTAAGCTCCCTGGGATGCCAGGACTGGAGTTCCAGACTGGGACAATCCCAGTCATCTGCTCATTAAAAGCACTAAATAAAACTTTAGTCCAACCCTTGTAGAAATTCTCATTCTCCATGATCCAAAATGTGCCTTCTTTGAACCCAGGGGATTTACTTCTTTCCTTTCATAGCTGTTCAGGAGATGGGCCAGTTTTAGGACTTCACCAGATACACTTGGGCGGCCAAATGAGGAGAGACCCACCAGATATCATCCAACTACATTTTTTTCTTCCTGGTGTTTCCTGCAAGTTCAGGCTCTGCTTTTTTTGGGAGTGGGGTGTCAACCCAGGGTTGATCCATTGGTTGCCACAGGAATTGACTGACCAGCTTGTCATCCAGTTTAACCTCCTGGGCTGAAAGAGCAGGACTGGCCCAACCAGCTTTCATGCCTAAGGCAGGACTAGAACTCACAGTCTCCTGGTTTTTAGCCTGATGGCTCAACCACTAGACCAGGAGTGTCAAACTCGATTTTATTGAGGGCTGCATCAGCGTTGTGTTTGACCTTGGGGTGGCCGGGGGTGGCCGTGGCTAGCTCGATGTCACTTGGGTCAGGGGCGCCTGTAGCGGCCCAAGCGCTCTGCCAGCAAAAACGGGCTCCCGAGCTCTGTTTTCGGCTGCGACGGCCTCCTGCAACCCTCTGCCAGTGAAAACAGAGCTTGGGAGGGCCACATGCAGCCCTCCCAGGCTCCATTTTCACTGGCAGAGGCACCGCGGAGCGGTCCTTCGCTGTTTCCAGGGCAGCCCCCGGGCCTTGAGTTTGACACCCCTGCACTAGACCAAACTGGCTTTCTGCCATTCTATTACAATACAGATAGAAAGTTGCAGGGTCCATGTTTAGCAAACGGGGGAGAGGGCAGGAACCAGGGATTCCATTATCTGTGAAACAGAGGTGCTCCCTTCCTGCTGGGCCTCCCAGGAAGTTGTGCAATGACGTTGAAACGCCCCTCCACTCAAGCTGGAGGGGGGCTTTGCATTTATGTGTTTATTTCTGTGCTGCAGATAAATCAGCACAGACCACAGTATATGCAAGCTGCCGATGAAGCAGGTTTGGCTTATTGAAACTGGCCCTGTTATTACTACATACTTAATGCAATGGTATGTGAGAATGACCTTGGGAAACAGGGCAAGGAGACGCAACCAAGGAAATAGTCAGAGAAAAAGCAGCTGCAGTAGGAATGTAGGTGGGACAAGAGGCTCAGGGGAGACCCTCCTAGTTTTGGGGCTGCAGAGAAGAAGGAGGGGGAGGGAGGGAGAAAGGGGGAGAGAGAGAGAGAGAGACAGAGAGAGACAGAGACAGAGAGAGAGAGAGAGAAAGAAGGTGGCAAACATTTAATACACCATCCTCCTCCTGTTTTCCCTACGACAACAACAATAACAACAACTCTGTAAGGTGAGTTGGGCTGAGAAAGAATGTCTGGTCCAAGGTCCCCCAACCAACTTTCATGGCTAAGAAGAAGGACTAAACTCACAGTCTCCCATTTTCTAGCCGGGTATCTTAACTACTACAAACTTGTTCCTGGGTAGCAGGAGACAGGGGGGTGTGGTGATCGCGCGCGCATTCGCGGGGGGGATCGTTAGGGGGTCACGTGCGCATGCGTGTCGTGGGCGGGACGTGTGGGGAGCATTGCATTATGGGTGTGGGCACGCACACGCACGCTATTGCATGCTCGCGCACCCTTTTGGCACCCCAGCCAAAAAAGGTTCACCATCACTGTACTAGACCAAATTGGCTCTGTATAAAAATACAAACTCTAATTTCCCAGTGGTGATGATAATGATCCTGGTTGCTCCTCTATGGACTTTTGGTTTTATTTTTAAAATCTATTTATGAATCAGATTTGCATGCCATCTGACTTCCAACGATTTTGGTTGTGGCTGTCCTGGTAGAGAGAAGAGAATGGCAGGGATTGAGAGAGTTTTTTGCAGTGACTCTGGGCACTCGGAATATGGTTGTTTCAGCAATGATTGCTGAGTGTCTGCAATTGTATCAGTGGGGATGGGAAGATTCATCTTGTTGCAATTGTGGTGCAGATATGCACGTTATTAATCACATTGCGCAAAATTTCCCACAATATGCGTTCTCTGGTTCCCTAGAACAGGGCTGTCAAACTCAAGGCCCGCGGCCCGGATCCGGCCCGTAGGGTGCTTAGATCTGGCCCATGGGGCTGACCTGGAAACAGCGAAGGAGTGGCCCGCGGTGCCTCTGCCAGCAAAAACGGATCTCGCGAGGGCCACGTGCGGCCCTCCCAAGCTCCGTTTTTGCTGGTAAAGGGTTGCAGGAGGCCGTCGCAGCTGAAAACGGAGCTCAGGAGCCCGTTTTTGCTGGCAGAGAGCTCGGGCCACCACAAGCGCCCCCGACACGAGTGACGTCGAGCTGGCCACACCCCCTTTCCCCCCCCGAGGTCAAACAGAACCCTGATACAGCCCTCAATGAAATCAAGTTTGACACCCCTGCCCTAGAAGATCTGCACAAAGCAATGCCAGAGGCGATCACCTGGATAGCTGAACTGCACATCCAGCTATGAAGCCATTGCCGTAGCCCCATAGAAGTTTTGTATATAATTAACGTGGATTGTGTGTATATGTTTGCTTATATTCTGTCATGTTCTCATCATATGCTAAATAATAACTGCTGAACTTTAGAAAATGTTGAATGCATGTTTTCCTTTTCGATTTACCTGTAGATGTATGTTCTTGGTATGGGGTTCCCACTACATGAATTTATACTGCAGCCCTGTGTGCCCCATTTTGTACAGGTAGTCCTCAACTTACGACCATAACTGAGCCCAAAATTTCTGTTGTTAAGTCAGACGTGTGTTAAGTGAGTTTTGCCCCATTTTATGACATTTCTTGCCATGGTTGTTAAGTGAATCGCTGCAGTTCAGTTAGTAACCCGGTTGTTAAGTGAATCTGGCTTCCCCATGGACTTTGCTTGCCGGAAGATCACGAAGGGGGATCACATGACCCCGGGACACAGCAACCGTCATAAATACGAAGTATCTGAATTTTGATCACATGACCATGGGGATGCTGCAAAGGTTGCAACTGTGAAAAATGGTCATAAGTCACTTTCTTCAGTGTTGTTGTAACTTTGAACGGTCGATAAATGAACTGTTGTAAGTAGAGGACTACCGGTATTGAATTGTTGGGATATGAGGTCTGCAAGTGGCATTTCAAGTAACCTTTTGTAATATATTTGGGTTGGATTTAGTCAAAGGTCAAAGGTCTGTCTATTCGGGTGTTATTGTGCTGTGGCCAACCGAATAGAATAGAATAGAATAGAATAGAATAGAATAGAATAGAATAGAATAGAATAGAATAGAATAGAATAGAATAGAATAGAATAGAATTCTTTATTGGCCAAGTGTGATTGGACACACAAGGAATTTGTCTTTGGTGCATATGCTCTCAGTGTACATAAAAAGACAAGATACATTCGTCAAGAATCATGAGGTACAACACTGAATGATTGTCATAGGGTACAATGGTCATATACATGGTCGCAAAAGGGATCACATGTCCCTGGGACAATGCAAGGGTCCTAAATATGAACCAGTTGCCAAGTGACTGAATTTTGATCACATGACCATGGGGATGCTGCAAAAGGTCGTAATTATGAAAAACGGTCATAAGTCACATTTTTCAGTGCCCTTGTAACTTTGAACGGTCACTAAACGAACTGTTGTAAGTTGAGGACTGCCTGCTGTTAAAACCGCTGAGACTGAGTCATCCACAGGAGTTCAGCACCAGTTATATTTAAAGATGGTGTGAATTCACCTTCCTAGACTATAAAACTTCAGTTGGGACTTGAGGTCAGATTAGTGAAGTTTTCCAGTCACAGAATGGGGTGAGTTACAACACTGTCCAGATGTGCTTCTCCCTTGAATGGAGAAGCATAAGAGAGAAAATTACAGCTAAAGACCTCATGCAAAATACTAATAATAGGGGAACATAAACCTGACATCAATCTATTGATGTGATGTCTGGAAAATACTTCGAAGGCCCAAACACTCTGTGTCTGACCTGATTCTTTAACAAAGAGTCCCAGAGGGACACCCAGCAGCAAACTTGCTGAAACAAATTGTTATCAACCGATTTGATTCTTTTATCAGAAAGGAACTGCTCTCCCATTAAAAGTGCCAGATTAGCATAGTAAAGTATTAAAGATTGTTATCACCAGTTACGGATGTTCTTATCTTGTCCATAATTTCGTTTTCCGGTCTGTGGATAACTCATATCTTTTACATTTGATGCACTTTTGACCTTGCTTTTACAGTATTGCCCCCAAGTCCATAGAAACAGCCATTAGTTTTGCCCCATTTTAAAGATTAACAAATAACAATCCACTTTTACCAGAAGGTCAAAACTTGGGATATACGTTCTCCCCAAACGCAAGACAGAGAATAACAAGCTTAAGTTAGATTCTGAATGAATGCTTAGAAAAACTTTGTACGTAGTAAATTAGTTTCACGATGGAACCAGTGAGAGAGAGAGAGACAGAGAGAGGGAGGGAGGGAGGGAGGGAGGATGGGCTTCACGGAATGTGTTCAGGCAGAGGCTGTCGGCCATCTGCAAGAGATTTAATTTGGATTTTCATAGTAAACAGGGAAATAGACTCTGTGCCAGTGGTGGTTGCTACCGGTTTGCCCCGGTTCGGGCGAACTGATAGCAGCGGCGGCGGGAGGCTCCACCCACCTGCCCGGATGTCATCATGGATGATCTGCGCATGCACAGAAGGTTCTGCGCATGCGCAGAAGCACTGCACGCGCATTCACAGTTCCGAACCGGTAACGAAGGTAAGTGAAACCCACTACTGCTCTGTGCACCTCAATGCTCCTTCCAACTCTATACAGATAGCCCTTGAGTTATATCTGTAATTGAGCCTGGCAGTTATGGCCATAAGTTGTGATGGTCATAAAGCAGGTCACTACGTGACTGGACCCAATTTTACGATCTTTTTCATTGTGGTCATTAAGCAAATCCATTGTTTGCTATGGACCAGGTTTTGCTGGAAACCAAAAATAAATGTCAGTTTCTTGCATGTTGCAGTGATGTGACTGGGGAATCTATCTATCTAGCAGGACTACCAGATTCTGTAACAGCTTTTTTCCCTTTGGTAAACTTGCAAGATTCGTTTTCCTCGCCATGCACATGTATACATCCGAACTAGACTGTTGTTTCTCTGTGTCATATAATATATGTGGGTATATGCATAATTTTGTATTTATTTATTTATTTTGTCATGTTTCTGTAGTGTATATTGGAGGTGGAGACCTTTTTGAGAGCTGTATGCAACGAAATTTCATTTTAATGTATGCCGATTAGTGTACATTCAAAGTGACAATAAAGTTATTCTAAGTCTAAGAATGTTGTAAATGGCTATAAATTCAGACTGGTTGCCAAGTGCCCCAAATCAGTCATTTGACTGTGAGGGGGGCAACAACCTCAGAACCAAAAACTGGGTCAGTAGCTTTCTTTGGGGGGGAGGGTCTGCCATAACTTTGAATGGTTGCTTAGTAACCGGTCAAAAGTCAAGGACTACCGGTACCTAGTATGTCTCTTTGTTGTTGTTGTTGTTAGTTGTGAAGTCGTGTCCGACCCATCGCGACCCCATGGACAACGTTCCTCCAGGCCTTCCTGTCCTCTACCATCCCCAGGAGTCCATTTAATCTCACGCCAACTGCTTCAGTGACTCCATCCAGCCACCTTATTCTCTGTCGTCCCCTTCTTCTTTTGCCCTCAATCTTTCCCAGCATTAGGCTCTTCTCCAGTGAGTCCTCCAGTGAGTACTGCAGACATAAGTGAGCATAACATGGTTCATGCTGTGTTCTAACATCACAGGGTTGCTGGTTTGTAGCTTAGTCTCTTGTTTAAACCCTGCCAATTGTGATTTAATAAATCACAATAAAGTAAACCATGGCTTAACATGAAGCATGAACCTCCTCTGTCTGTCTGAGTTCAGAGGAATAGGAAGGGCAGGACAATTTTTCGATCTGACCTACTAAAAATGTTTGCATTGAGTACATTATGAATGAGCATTATGAATGAAGTCATTTTCCCTGTCTGTCATTCTATATTTCATCTTCACAGAACCATCACTGAAGTGATACATATCCTCTCTTTATTTTGGTATAAAAAGGGCTCAAGTAGAACAGACTGTCAGAAGTTAATGGGGAAATGACACAAGGCTTCATGAATATGGAAAGCTTCCAAGCCTTTTTTGTAGTGTTTCTCAATCTTGGGAACTTTAAGGCATGTGGACTTCAGCTCCCAGAATTCCCCAACCAGCATGCTGATGGGGGAATTCTGGGAGCTGAAGTCCACACATCTTAAACCTTCCAGGATTGAGAAATATTGCTCTATTTGCAAGGCAAGACACCCACTCGTCCCTTTCAATTATCACTTCTTAGCAACCAGTATTTAAGGCTCGCTGCTTATGATTCCAGCCATTCCTATTTGTATACATTAATAGCCTAATTCTGCATGATCCAGCACAGTCGTTTTTAAAACCATCCACACTAGCAGCTGTCAATACAATTGCTGGAGTTAGTTACAATTAACTATTCAATGAAATACAGACTGAATTCAGGACTAGCTTGTGTTGGAAGAAATATCCCTCTGGGTTCAGTTCCAAGTGGGGAGAAAGACACTGGAAACATGGAGGCTATTTGGAAAGATGGTTTAATGGTGGACAGGACCACATGGTTTGAGATCCTGGGCAAAAAAGTACATGGAGTGGAGAGATAGATAGATTTATACCCTCTCTTGAGCCCCGCCTTAGAGCTTCCTGTTCCTGTGTAAGAAATGTATTCTGATTGGTTGTCAGACTCCCAGGGGGCGGGGGTCTTAGCTAACTTTGTAGGCTGTCTGTGTCCCAGGCTTGGTTGAGCCTTGCTGGGTGATGTAATCTTCCCAGGTGCCATGTGGTGAGATGGGTAGAGGGCTAATCAGTGGTGGGTTGCTGCTGGTTCGGACCGGTTCACCCGTACCGGTGGCGGAAATTTGCAGCCGCTCGCCAAACCGGCAGCGATGGCCTGCTGTCCATGCCCCCAAACCGGTTCTCCGGTCGCCATGGCTGGCAAAGAACCCTCTGCGCATGCGCAGAGGCTTCTGCGCATGCACAGAGGGTCATTTCCCTGATGTGACATAGGCACGCAAAACACGCACTTCTGTCGCGATGCGAACCGGTAGGGAAGGTAAGTGAAACCCACCCCTGGGGCTAATCCTATCATGTCCTGAGGGCCATGTCTTAAACCCATCACCCTGGAGCTGAAGTGTGGGCAGGGAGCTGCAGGAAGCTGCTGTGTCTTTAAAAACATGTTTCTCCTTTTCTCATCCAGGGAAATATAATATTCTGCCTTTTTAATATTTCTCAAAATGTTTCATTCTTCTAGGAGGGGGGTGGGTGCTAACTTCCTACCCTTGTAGCTTTGCATAAATCATATTAGGGTATAGTTTCCTCTGTGGTGCATATAAAAGCAAATTGATTCATTAAGTAACTCTTTATTCATTTAACCAGTGACTAACCCCATTGGCATGGACGTAACTAATGTGTTCAGTGGGATTTACGCTCAGGTAACAACATCAAGGATTATGGTATTAGTGCCATCTTAAGCCAGAGACATCTAATTTACAATTCATCTTTTTTAAACAACATACATTATACTAATGCATGCTTCTTTATAGTCAAGATATATTAATTTGCATGTGGTCATAGTTTGCTTTCCTTGCTCACAATTTCAGTAGAGTAGAGTGAATAGAATAGAATAGAATAGAGAATGGAACGGAACGGAACGGAACGGAACCGAACAGCACAGAACAGAACAGAATTCTTTATTGGCCAAGTGTGATTGGACATACAAGGAATTTGTCTCCGGTGCATAAGCTCTCAGTGCACAGTGCACATGCATGATTTGAAGATCTGAGACTTTAAGAACTAGGAAAGAAGGAAAGATAGCAGCATTTTTCTATTTTCTTTGAAATACCCAGTAGCTGCAAGGATGACATTTGTAGACTATTCATTTCTGTGATCAGTTAAGCTGGGTTTGTAATTATTGCTTGTTATATTGATGTTCTGAAATGTTGCTTTCATTTAGAGCAAGACTCCAAGTGCATTTTTTCCTTCTTTCTCTGTTTATAAATATTGAAGCAAATAAATACCTTTAATACCTTTGTTACCGCTTGCTCTAGGAAAGTTAAAACTGGGAGGTTTTTTCCCCCCTTTCTAATTGTGCATTTGACTTGACTCATTCCCCTATGTTTAAGGGTGTTTTTTTCTTCCCAACAAGTGCAGCTTGACACAGGTTTAAATTTGGAGTTATGCAGTTATTTATATCAGACATTTCTGCAACACAATGGCAAATACATGCCACGTGAAGAGATATCGTGAATTCTGAAGTAAGGTTAAGAGGTCACGATTGGGAATTATGATAACAGCAACCAGACTGGATAACAGCAACTTTCATAACTCTTTGACCATTTTGGTTGTTACTTTTCCCGTCTTGACCGAACGTGGCTCAGAGGCCTTTGGCATAAGCCAGAGTCCAACTGTGGTTTTGTTTTGTTTTTTGTCTGATTAATGAATGGCTGGTTTATGCACAACAACTATTAGTTCTTCAAGAAAACGAGGTTGGCTACAGATGTAATTGCAAAACGTTGCTGATTTGCAGCATCTGAGCTGTTCTGTGCTGCCTTGATTGTAGGCTGGTGGGCGTGCAAAGCAGTTCTTTGAAAAACAAGGAGGCTGGGAAACTCTTCGTTTCAGGCACAGAGACTGGAACTGAAATTGGTACCAGGTTTTTTGCATTTTAGTTTGGAAATCTACCTGATTGTGAGTGTAGCCTAGCAGGTTGTGTGAACGTGCTCCGTTAGTGACACCAGTATTCAGAACTTACCTCATTTGGTCCACTGAAGCCAAAAGCTTGCATATCTCATTTTTTTTTTAAACTTTTGGAATTGGAAATTTTTGTGAATCTGTGTTACATTCCAAATAGACAGTCTGCACCGGGAGTTTAATGATGCTACATTAATGGTCCTGAGCACCTGTATACTGCATGAGTCAAAAAGAGGGCTTGAAAATATCTACAGACCCCTCACATCGTGGACATAAATTGTTTCAACTTCTACCCTCAAAACGACGCTATAGAGCACTGCACACCAGAACAACTAGACACAAGGACAGTTTTTTTCTCCCATGGCATCACTCTGCTAAACAACTAATTCCCACAACACTGTCCAACTATTTAGTAAGGCTGTATTACTATTCTTCTTCTCATCTTTCCTATTACCTATCTCCTTTTCTACTCATGACTATAACTTTGTTGCGTGTATCTTTACGATTTATATTGCTTTATTTAGTTTCATAGTATGATTTATGTTGATTGCTTATTTAGTATCCTGTGACTATCACTAAGTGTTGTATCTTATGATTCATGATGAATGTATTTATGATGATTATGATCATGATTTATCACTTATAGCTTTTATGTGCACTGAGAACTTACGCACCGAAGACAAATTCCTTGTGTGTCCAATCACACTTGGCCAATAAAAAATTATATTCTATTCTATTCTATCTATTGAGGGAAACCAACTACCATAAACCCAATCCAAAGAACCAACTGACTAGGATGATAGGTTCCCCAGTCCTTTAATTCAACTCCAAAAAAATCATAGATTGAGAAGGAAGCTGAGTTTGGCTCATCATGTCCAATCTCCTGCACGCTGCAAGATTCACTACACCAGAGATTGCCAAACTTGGCAACTTTAAGGCTTGTGGACTTCAACTCTCAGAATTCTTCAGCCAGCCATTGTTTGAAAACTTCCAGTGAATGGGAAGAAGCCCATGGGTGGGCTGCTGGGGGTTTGCAGTGGTTCGGGAGAACCTCTAGCTAAGATTCTGTGCAGTTCGGAGAACCCCCAAATCCCACTCCTGGCTGACCCTGCCCACCCCATCCCGCCCCTCCCAGGAGTCCCCATGCGGCCCGTTTTGGATGCAGGTAAGTGCAGGGCGCACATGGAGGCTCAGGGAGGGCGAAAAACAGGCCTACCGGAAATTTGGGAAGGGGAGGGCCTCCGGAGCCTGGGGAGGCTGTTTTCCGGCTCGAGGAAAGCCTCTGGAGCCCGGGGAGTGCAAAAACACCCCTCACCCGCCGTGGTGCAGGAGGCCGACTAGGCCACGCCCACCATGGCCATGCCCACCCAGCAACTGGGCAGAGAACCCCTTGCTAAAATTTTTGAAGCCCACCCCTGAAGAAACCACTCCATGTGGTAACCTATTCCATTGATTGGCAGCTCTTGTTGTCAAGAGGTTCTTCCTAAGGTCTACTCTCTACCTATATCCTTGAAGTTTCACTCCATTAGTGCTAATCTTACAGGAAGTCCTTGATTTACAACCATTCATTTAGTGACCATTCACAGTTACCACTTGAAAAAAGTGACTTACAACCGGTTCTTGCACTTATGACTGTTGCAGCATTCCCCACAGTCACATGATCAAAATTTGGGTGCTTGGCAACCAGCATGTAGTTACAACGGTTGCAGCATCCCGGGGTCATGTGATCATTATTTGTGACTTTCCCAGCCAACTTCCAACAAGAGAGGCAATGGAGGAAAGTGGATTTGCTTAACAACTGCATGATTCACTTAGCAACTGCAGGAATTCACTTCACTGTGGCAAAAAGGTTGTAAAATCGGGCACTTCATAACTGCCTTGCTTAGCAATGGAAGTTCTGGTCCTAGTTGTGATCGTATGTCAAGGATTACCTGCACTGTCTGGAGCAAATCTAAATAAATCTGCACCTTCTACAACATGTTACCCCTTCAGATATTTGAAAACAGCTACCATGTCCTTTCTCAACTTCTCTTCAACAGACTAAAACAGAGGTGGTATTCACTTACCTTCCCTATTGGTTTGCAAAAGTGTGCGCGCATGTGCAAGACCTTCCACGCATGTGCTTTGCTTGTGCACACGGCTTGCACACATGTGCGCGATTACAAAATGAGCCTAAATAGGACGGCATAGTGCTGGGGCAGGTGGGCGCCCGCAGGTTGCTACTACCGGTTCGCCTGAACCGGTACGAACCGGCAGAATACCACCTCTGTAAATATACCTAAGTCTTTTAACCATTCCTTGGAGGACTTGGTTTCCACGTCTTTCCCAAGTTCTTCATTCATATTCTCATAATAGATCTCTGATGCTCTTATGGAACCCCTGTTCCTGTTGATCAGGCTGGTGACAATTTAAAGCTTAACTCTGCTCTCCAAGCCAAGATAAAGTTAAACTTTCCAGGTTTGAAATTTCTCCTGGCTTTAATGGTGGTGGTAATTTTAAAATTATTATCAGGACTATCAACTCTACTTGGAGAAGTGGAGGAAGCTGGGGAAATGTGACCAGACAGAAAATGAACTCTTTTTTAAAAAAGGGATGGCGTGTATGCTTCTTTCTGTAGCTAATAAAATCAGACAGCATGAAACATCTGGCAGCTTTTTCATGGGAGAAATATAGTTCAATGTATTATTAAATACACCCACTTTTATAAGACTTGATATACATGACCGTAAGCATAAGAAGAATGAGAAAAGAATGAGTTGCCAACAAACCACCAAAAACACCTTACTATCTAAAACCAAAATAAGGACTCCTGAACTTGAAATGCATTAAATTAAATCCATGGAAAGAAGAGGTTATATTAAGGCTTTGAAAGGCAATGATCTGGTTCAGAGTCTATTGTAAACCACGATTTGTAAATCTGGGTATGTCACATTTACTGAATTCACACATTTTATTACACCAGTGTTTTTTAAACTTGACAACTTTAAGATATGTGGCCTTCGATTGGCTGGGGAATTCTTGGTGTTGAAGTTCACACACCTTAAAGTTGTCAAGTTTGAAAAAGACTGCTTTAAAAACCAGAGCATGACTCACAAACAGCAAAATCAGGGTTGATGAGGTTTGCAAAAACAGCAAATATGTCTACAAAAATACCCGCATGCATCATTTCAGTATGGTTTGACCAATCAACTTAAGTAAAACTGAATTAGCTAGGCCTCCAGAGACGGAATGGGACAACTTGCCACAGTCAACTCACTGTGGCCAACTCGTCATGGGCAACTCATCATGGGCCAACTCGCCATGGCCAACTTGCTATGGCCAACTCACCATGGCCAACTCGCTGCAGGACAACTGGACATGACCAACTCACCATGGGACAACTCATTGCGGAACAATTTAACAATTCTATTTAAATATTTAAAATAAATTTACAAATATTTTAATTTTTGCCATTCACATTTCATTCTGTCCTTCCTTTTGCATCCTTTCTTTAATGATTCTATTCCACTGTTTCTTTGATATTAGTGTAACTTTTGTCCTGCAGCAAGTTGGCCATGGCGAGTTGGCCATGGCGAGTTGTCCCTTCAGAGATGTCTGTAATTTCTTGAAATTTAAGTTGCTCCTTAAAAATAAAATATTCCTATCCATGTGAGAAGAATGCAAGGTTCTGAGTTCATTTCTATCATGGATTATTCGGAGATATTTGTTTAGCACAACTAAAGAAAAGTTAGCTCTTTATATCTGCCTAAGACCCTTGGCTTTTATTTCATACTGAGACATAATATATTTGTCTGGCTAGAAAGAGTAAGCAAAATTGAGGAAAAAAGTTTGTCTTGCCAGATTGGCTTTATTCTCTGAACCAATGACAACTCTTTGACTCTGTGGATTCTGTAATTTAGAAAGTTGATTGTGCTACATCAGAGTGTACTCGAGGGCCTCTGAAGGCCGGAGTGTGAGTGTTTGTGTGGATGTGTCCTTGTTTAAAATGCTGACTTAACGTTAAAGTTTCTCTGCCCTGGGAATAATCTTTAATCTATCGCTTGCTTTGCTGAAATTACTTGCATATATTAAAAATTAAAAAAAAATTCTGGAAAGTCCTTTTTTTAAAGATAGTAATCCTCACATCTGTATCTTGAAGCAGAAAAACATATTCATAAGTTTATGCCTGGGTCTTAATATGCAAATACTAAGCAGCCGCGCTTTGGAAACTGTTAACTTGAAAGCAATCCAGTTTGGATACTTCTAGCCCAATTCATGGGATGAATTTTTTCCTAGGACTGTTGCTCTAGGAGGTGATCTTCCTGTGGTGGAATGTGGATGAATAAGACAAGCGGTCTTAGTCACGATAAATGACTCTGAATGAAAGGTGAATTTTTCCAGGCCCCCTTTGGTTCTACAGTGAATCTGTTGCATCTCACAGTAATCCAGCTATCTTCTCTGAAGGCTTTGTATCATGTCTTATTCTTTCTGGGAGATTTCACGTAAAGGAGATGTCTGCTTGTATTTGATCATGGTCAGAACCTCCACTGATTTTTCTTTTGTTATATTTGGCTTCTTCATGGGTGGTTGAAACGTGCTTCCTCCTCCTACTTTTTTGCCCTGTAACCTAACTTTATAACCTGACATTTATTTACAAGATTTCCTGCCTTTCTTTAAGTGCATAAACAATAGAACACAGGTGTCAAACTCTCCGCGTCACGTTGCCCTCACGTGACATTTCGTGATGTTTTTCCCATTCACGGAGCTGGGTGGGCGTGGCCTGCGCATGACGCATCCGGCCCGTGGGCTGCCAGTTTGACACCCCTGCAATAGAAAGTCTAAATTCCTGTCATTATGATCCTATAAACACCACAGGTAGTTCTTGACTTGCAATAGTAATTCAGGGTGCTGAGAAATTTGTTAAGTGGGTTTCCCCCCCATTTTATGACTTTTCTTGCCATGTTTGTTAAGTGAATCACAGCACTTGTTAAATTAGTACCACTGTTGTTATGTGAATCTGGCTTCCCCATTGACTTTGCTTGTCAGAAGGTCACAAAAGGTAGATCACGTGACCCCGGGACACTGCAATCCGTCATAAATATGAACCAGTTGCCAAGCATCCAAATGTAAATCACATGACCATGTGGATGCTTCAGTGGTGATAAGTGTGAAAAATGGTCCTAAGTCACTTTTTTCAGTGCCGTTGTAACTTTGAATGGTCACTAAATGAACTGTTGTAAGTCACGGACCATCTGTATTCATTTGAATGCAAATTCTAGTAAAACTCCCTGGGATTTTTGGTGAAGGAAATGAGGAAACTAGAGACTGTCAATTCGGATCTGCAAGGTTTAAAAGAATCCTCCAGATGTGTGGGATTTCACTGCCCTTAAAGGGGTGGAGCTTCAATCTTGTGGTTGTGGCAACTATCCTGACTTTTTTGACCTACGGCCTCTCCAGCAGGCCTCCTGCGCTCTTGTTTGCATGGACAATGGGACCAACTTGAGAAAGGTCGTTTTTACAGTCGACTTCAAAGGTGTAATATTACCCGTGAACAATTATGTTAAATGTTGGTAGGCTAACTTTTAGCTTTCTCAGCATGAAGGCTGGTGGGATGCTCAAGTCCACAGCAGGACAAAATAACTACTTCAGCACTTTAGGAACCTGTCCAAAATAATTAATAACTTCAAATTGGTGAATAAGTCATGTTGACATTATGTTGGAGAGAACGGTGTGGAGCTAGAATCTTGCTGACTAATCATGTCACATGGATGGTTAGGGCAGAAGTAGAGCAGCAGTTTGGAAAGTAATTTTGTTTGGAACATGAAAGGATCCTTGAGGAATGGCCCACAGGCTACTTGGCTTCCTGGTTGAACCTGACAGTTTTTGTTTCATCTGCCTTCCTAAGGAAAGAAGGACGAAGGAAGGAAGTTCTATAAGTTTCTTATTTCACTCCATATCGTTTTAGGATTCTTTTAATTCAGGGTTGAGATGCTTTTGTTACTTACGCCTTCATGGATTCTTATTTTCCAGCACGTGCCTGTTCCTCCCTTCCTATTTGTAAAAGCAAAGGAAATGTGTAAACTTGCCCTTATAGTGTGAGATTTTGCATAAACATCATTGAAGGTACAGTATGACATACAACATCCACTAGTCTTGCTGGTTGTTGTTTTTTTATAAAGTTCCTAAAGATTTGTTTATTCTATAACTGGGATCTGCCCAGGATACAAAGATCATGTATGAAGCTTTTCCACTATTAAATATAAAGTTTAATCGTTTTTATCTATTAACACACTTATTAAAGTTGTATAAGTCTGTGAAGGTAAGAAAGTGATTAATTAACCTTTTGACTCTTTAAGGTAACCATATAGTACTCAAATATATTCATTGAGCTACATCTTTTACTCTTAACAGAATAACAGAGTTGGAAGGGACTTGGAGGTCATGTAGTCCAACCCCCTGCTCAAGCAGGAAACTCTATACCCATGATGGGGAACCTATGGCACACGTGCCACAGGTGGCACACGGAGCCATATCTGCCGGCACGTGAGTCGTTGCCCTAGCTGATTTTTGGCTCACGCAGAGGCTCTGGGAGGGTGTTTTCGGCCTCCAGAGGGCCTCCGGGGGGGCGGAGGAGGGCGTTTTCGCCCTCCCCTGGTTCCAAGAAAGCCTCTGGAGCCTGGGGAGTGTGAAAAATGGGCCTACCGGGCCCACCGGAAGTCGGGAAACGGGTCGTTTCTGGCCTCCGGAGGGCCTCTGGGGGGGCGGGGGAGGCCATTTTCGCCCTCCCCAGGCTCCAGGGAAGCCTCTGGAGCCTGGGGAGGGCAAAAACCGGGCCTACCGGGCCCACTGGAAGTTGGGAAACGGGGGAGAGGGGGTGTCATGCGCGCATGTGTGGGGAGCAGGAGCAGGGGGGTCACGCACATGCTCAGGGGTGTGTGGCACATAGGGGGGCATTGAATTATATGGGTGGGCACACGCGCACACGCGATAGTGTGCGCGCTTGCGCTTTCGGCACCCGAGGAAAAAAAGGTTCGCCATCACTGCTCTATACCATTTCAGACAAATGGTTGTCTAATCTCTTCTTAAAAACCTCCAATGTTGGAGCAACCACAACTTCTGGAGGCAAGTCGTTCCACTGATTAATTGTTCCAACTATCAGGAAATTTCTCCTTAGTTCTAGGTTGGTTCTCTCCTTGATTAGTTTCCATCCATTGCTCCTTGTCCTGCCTTCAGGTGCTTTGGAGAATAGGTTAACCCCTCCCCTCTTCTTTGTGGCATCCGCTTAGATATTGGAAGACTGCTATCAATGCTAGCACCCCTAGTCTTTTCCCTCTACTTCATCCAGGCTGCTGACAGTACTGTTTGCCACTCTTGAGAAGGCATCAGCTACCTTGTGAGTTCCGTAGAATTCTATATGAATCTGGATTGATATGAAATTGACACCTTTACCAAATAAAAATATAGTATTTTGCCAAAAAATGTTAATGCAGGTTGACATTGGACTAATGAGTTGACACACAGTAGTTTAGTTCAGACTCCATTTCAGTGTGTCTTCCTGATGAAGACCTAACACCAAAAAAGGGGTACTGCCCAAAGAGTCAAGGTTGTGACCACGTAATCAAAGCTTTGTGTCCATTTATCTGTGCTGCATGATTGCAATTACCATTTTGACTCTCCTTGCAAATAGTCTCTGCCCTGTGCTGTGTAGTACAGGGGTGTCAAACTCAAGGCCCAGGGGTCAGATCCGGTCCACTGGGTGCTTAGATCTGGCCCGTGGGGCTGCCTGGAAACAGTGAAGGACTGGCCTGCGGTGCCTCTGCCAGTGAAGACGGAGTTGGGAGGGCTGCGGGCGACCCTCCCGAGCTCCGTTTTTGCTGGCAGAGGGTTGCAGGAAGCCGTCGCAGCCAAAAACGGAGCTCAGGAGTCCTTTTTCACTGGCAGAGCGCTCAGGCCACCACAAGCGCCCCCAACACGAGTTACGTCGAGCTGGCCACACCCCCTGGCCATGCCCATCCGCCCCCAAGGTCAAACACAACCCTGATGTGGCCCTCAATGAAATCAAGTTTGACACCCCTGGTGTAGTAGATCAATTATATTACAGGTAGTCCTCAACTTACGAGCACAATTGAGCCCCAAAATTCTGTTGCTGAGTGAGAAATTTGTTAAGTGAGCTGTGCCCCATTTTACGACTTTTCTCACATTTGTTAAGTGAATCACTGCAGCTCTTAAATTAGTAACACGGTTGTTAAGTGAATCTGGTTTCCCCATTGGCTTTGCTTGTCAGAAGGTCGCAAAAGGGGATCACGTGACTCCGGGACACTGCAACCATCATAAATGTGAGTCAGTTGTCAAGCATCCAAATGTAAATCATGTGACCATGGAGATGCTGTAACGATCATAAGTGTGAAAAATGGTCATAAGTCATTTTTTTCAGGGCTGTTGTAACTTTGATGCAAGCTGGAAAGTACAATTCTCCCACCATCTTTTGCATCATGGGCTGTCCCCTGATACCGCTAGATGACATCGCTAGGGCTCGCTGCCTTAGAAGAGTGAAGAAAATCCTCAGGGACAACTCACACCCTGATCAGCACTTCTTTATTCTCCTGCCATCGGGAAGGAGATATAGAAGCATAGGCAGCCGCACAAACAGGCTGAAGAACAGCTTTTATCCGTGGGCTGTCAGACTTCTGAATGGAAAATAACTTTACAACAACGTAGTATGATTGACTTGCGGGGCCGGCGCGATGTGCAATAAGCTCACATGGAGCAGTAGGATTGTGTGTTTGTTAGTAGGATTCACTGGGTCAGGGATTTTTTGTCTTTCACTGTGAGTTGTATTGGGTGGGGAGGGGGGTGCACGAAGGGAGGCTCAGCCAACCTCATTGTACGCACGTTGTACTTTGACAATAAAGGATTGAATTGAATTGAATTGTAAGTCGAGGACTACCTGTATTTTCATCCAGGTTTGGATCAAAATTTGTTGCGCTGTACAAAAGACAACTCTTTGATGGTCAGTGTTTGTGGAGCTGGGCCAAACTCAAAATCAATTAACAATTAATAAATAGCAAAGTAGCAGAACTTGGATATTTAGGATTGTTCAACTTGTCAGTGAATCAGAATGCATGGGCTACTCATACTCTTATTTTCTAATAATAATAATATGGTGCTTTGACATAGTACAGTTGTCCTCGAATTACAACCATTTGTTTGGCGACTGAAGTAACAAGGGCTCTGAAAAAGTGACTTATTATCGATTCTCACATTTATGACTGTTGAAGTATCCCCATGGTCACATGATCAAAATTTGGGTGCTTGGGAACCAACATGTATTTACAAAGTTGCAGCATCCTGGGGTCATGTGATCACCATTTGTAACCTTCCTAGCTGGCTTCCAACAAGAAAAGGCACAGAGAGAATACAAATTCACTTAAGAATCATGGTTTGCTTAACAATTGCAGTGATTCGCTTAAAAACTGTGGCAAAGCAGGTTAAAAAAAATTGACTGCAATTCCCTTAACCACCACCTTGCTTAGCAACAGAAATTTTGGTCCCAAATCTGGTCATAAGTCGAGGAGTACCTATAGAGCAGGGGTGTCAAACTCAAGGCCCGCGGGCTGGATCCGGCCCATGGGTGCTTAGATCTGGCCTACGGGGCTGCCCCGGAAACAGCGAAGGACCAGCCTGCGGTGCCTCTGCCAGTGAAAACAGAGCTCAGGATGGCTATGCTCAGCCCTCCCAGGCTCCATTTTCAGCCGTGACGGCTTCCTGCCACCCTCTGCCAGCAAAAACGGAGCTTGGGGGGGCACGCGCAACCCCCCAAGCTCTATTTTCACTGGCAGAGGGCAGCAGGAGGCCGTCACAGCCGAAAACGGAGCTTGGGAGCCCGTTTTCGCTGGTAGAGCGCTTGGGCCACCACAGACGCCCCCGACACGAGTGACATCAAACTGGCCATGACCACCCTGGCCACGCCCACTCTAGCCCCCGAGGTCAAACACAACCCTGATGCAGCCCTCAATGAAATCGAGTTTGACACCCCTGCTATAGAGCATGGGTGTCAAACTCGCGGCGTCACGTTGCCATCACGTGACACATCCGGCCTGCGGGCTACCAGTTTGACACCCCCTGCTATAGAGCTTCCATCCAGGAGAACAGAAATACATTTCATGAACTCGGGAGTGAGTTTACTTGAATTTAGTGGAACATCTGAGTAAATATACATAGCACTGCACCACATATTTTCTGCAGCCTGAACTTCTTGTGGTTTTATAATGACAGCAATGACATCATGCTGAAATTAATTTTCTGAGGTGTTTTTTTCCCCTCCTGGAAGCAATCCTTTTTTTTTTTTCATTCTGTAAACTTCCTCTGCTTTTGTTTATTTGAATTATATACAAAGAAATCATTCTTATGTCTCTTTTTTATACACAATAAAAATAAAAGCAAGAGCATCCCTGTCTGGGGCTCCTTTTTGATCAACACTGAAACACTGGCGTAGATAGCTCTGGAGTGGTCTTCATTTAAAATACGTTCATGGCTCTCTCCTTCCATACTTTGATTTCTGAAAGATCCTTATCCATCCAAAGTCTAAAAGTTTTAATAATGAAAAGGTTTGCATGGGCTACTTGGCAGGGACTCCTGCTTTGCGAAGTAGATTCTTGATTTCTGGAGAAAGGGGAAAGACTTGGCACGGAGTGAAAGGCATGAATTTATATAAATTATTAAAATAAATATCAGGTGATGGAAGTAGAGGAAGGGGGGGATAGAACCGGTGAGTCACATCTTCCTTTTCAACATTTTATTAATATTTAAGCTTTCCCGTTTTTGTCTTGTCTTCTTCTGAAGTTTGCGACAGGTTTCTCAAAATGATCTAAAGAAATTTTATACAGGAAATTATGTTGATACATAATTTGTACTAGAAATAAAAAGGGGATCACTAAATTTTTAATAAGAATTTAAATGAATTTTATAAGACACTACTTATAGAAAGTACTACTATTTAAGGAAAAACACAGATAAGAATACAGGTAGGTCTCAACTTACGATCACAACTGAATCCAAAATTTCTGTTGCTAAGCAAGGCGGTTGTTAAATGAGTTTTGCCTCACTTTATCACCTTTTTTGCCACAGTTGTTGTGCGAATCACTGCAGTTGTTAAGTGGATCATGTAGTCATTAAGAAAATCTGTCTTTCTCATTGCCTTTGCTTGACATGTTGCCAAACACCTGAATTTTGATCATATGACCATGGGGATGCTATAACAGTCATAAGTGTGAAAAAATAGTCATAAGTCACTTTTTCAGTGCCACTGTAACTGTGAACGGTCACTAAATGAATGGTTGTAAATCAAGGACTATCTGGAATTGAGGAAAGAGCAATAGATCTATGGTAGAGCACTTGCGTTGCATGAAGAAGTCTGGGACTCTTACGTATCAGCTTCTTCTATCTATAAAGTATTCAAGTAATGGACAAGGAATGTTGTTGGCACCATACACCGTTCACTGTTCACACAACCTCTTTGCACTTTATTGGAAAGGAGATACACCAACTTGCTAGGCAGGACAATTTTGTTTTCCTTGAACTACTAATGAATAATTTGGCTGGGTTCACATAGTGCACTTCAGCCATGATTTATTTAATTGCGATGTATTGAACGAACTGTAATTGGTGGGATATATGCAACATCGATCAGCTGAGTATGTGCCAGAAACTGACTTTCAGTGGCCACATAGATTTTTCCCCATGGTGATTTGTCCTCAACTTGATCCTTCAGGTCATCCAACACTGAACCCATTCCCACTTGCAACCGAGTCTGTTCACCTTGCTGCTAGCTGTTGTCGTCTTCTTGCCTTCCACTTTCCCCAGTATTACAGTCTTTTCCAGAGAACTGAGTCCTCACATAATGTGTCTGAAGTAGGATAATTTGAGTCTGGTCATTTTTGTGTCTCTCTTGAGAACATTGGGTTGATTTGTTCCACAATCCATTTGGTTTATTTTCTTCACGGTCCATGGTATTCTCTGAAGTCTTCTCCAATACCAAGGTGTATAGAATAGAATAGAATAGAATAGAATAGAATAGAAAGAGCAGAGCAGAGCAGAGCAGAGCAGAGCAGAGCAGAGCAGAGCAGAGCAGAGCAGAGCAGAACAGAATAATAGAATAGAATAGAATAGAATAGAATAGAATAGAATAGAATAGAATAGAATAGAATAGAACAGAATAATAGAATAGAATAGAATAGAATAGAATAGAATAGAATAGAATAGAATAGAATAGAATAGAATAATAGAATAGAATAGAATAGAATAGAATAATAGAATAGAATAGAATAGAATAGAATAGAATAGAATAGAATAGAATAGAATAGAATAGAATAGAATAGAATAGAATAGAATAGAATAGAATTTTTTATTGGCCAAGTGTGATTGGACACACTTGGACAAGGAATTTGTCTTGTATGGAACATGCTGAGCCATAAACAATGATTTGCAAAGTCTGGAAGCTGAATTCCCACAATCCAACCAAGCTTCATTAATCTGATTTGCATATCCTTCCAGGACATATAGCTTGTCTAGTTTTGGGCTGAATGATGTCTAAGTCCATACTAAGTCATCTTTAGTCAAAGTTAGAAAGTTCTGTGAACCAAAGCCATGGTTCAAATTCTGGTTAAAGTACTGTTCCTTAATCCACAAATTGTAACCCGTTTGATGTAGAATCACTTTGATCTACGATAAATTAATCATAGAACAGCTTATAATTTCAACTTTGGCTAATTGATAGCTTTCGGTTTAGTAGCCTTTAGCTGTCAGGAAATGCAGATGTTGTGTAGGATGCAACATGCACTTGTGGGAATATTTTTTTTATTTTTGCTTCATTTTTTAGCCCCTCCTTTCAAAAAAACCCCTTCATCAATTATTTCCTAAAAACAAACATGTTATTTCCAATCACAAAGGAAGCATGGTGGGCTTCTTTGTTTATTTGTCCCAAAGGTGCTTTTTCAGGAGTCAACTGGATTTTCTTGTTTTTTCTTCTTTGAAGATGTTTCGCTTCTCATTCAAGAAGCTTCTTCAGCTCTGGCTGGATGGTGGGGGATAGAAGGATTTATATTCCTTGCAGACAGCTGGTCATTCATACTACTTCAAGGAATATAAATCCTTCCATTCCCCACCATCTGCAAGGAATATAAATCCTTGCAATCCACACCCATAATGCAATGCCCTCCCCCCGCACATGCGCACAACCCCCCACGCTGCCCCCTGGTAGAGTGCAGCACTGCAGGATACGTCAGCTGACTGCTAGCTGCAGTTCGGCGGTTCAAAT
>QLTV01003108.1:3752518-3767194 GCA_003457575.1 Thermophis baileyi | reverse complement strand
CCAGGACTGAATTGCAAAAGTGGGGGGAAGTGGAATTTTTTTTCATGGGGGTTCAGATTGTTTTGGGGATACTTTTGAGTTCTCTGGAAATTCATCGACAATTGTCTGAACTACTTAATGTAGCTTACTATGGTCTTTTTCAATGTCTCTTGTTATGTGATTTCTTAACGTTGCCAACTTTAAGATAAGTGGACTTCACCTCCCAGAATTCCCCAGCCAGCATGACTGTCTGGGGAATTCTGGCAGTTGAAGTCCACATCACTTCAGATTGTCAAAGTTGTGAAATACTGTTTTAAATAGATACAACAAAAATATGCTTTTTTCCTGATCTCGTATGAAAAAGAAGTTTCTAATTCTCCCCTTTGTATGCTTTCATTTCAAAGGTGCCCTGAATCAAAGCTAAGTTTTAAACGTTTTTCACTTGTTTCTTTTTCTCAAATATCTGCATTTAAAAAAAATAAATCTGTTGTGTCACAGATTTGCCCAAAATATAAAAACAAACTGTAGGGAATAAATATCAGCAGTTCATAGTAATCCATCTATCAGGTGGTCCTTGACTTACAACCACAATTGTGCCCCAAATTTCTGTTGCTAAGCAAGATAGTTATTAAATGAATGTTGCCCCATTTTACAACCTTTCTTGCCACAGTTGTTAAGTGAATCAATGCAATTGTTAAGTTAGTAACACGGTTGTTAAGTGAATCTGGCTTCTCCATTGACTTTACTTGTCAGACGGTTGCAAAAGGTGATCCCATGACCCCAAGACACTGCAACCGTCATAAATATGAACCAGTTGCTAAGCATCTGAATTTTGATCACATGACCGTGGGGATGCTGCAACGGTCATAAGTGTGATAAATGATCATAAGTCACTTTTTTCAGTGGCTTTGTAACTTTGAATGGTCACTAAATGAATGGTTGTAAGTCGAGGACTATCTGCGTTGAAAAGTTGGTTGTGTGTTTAAAAAAAAAAAAGTCACAGAACTGTGTGGGGAGTTCTTGTAGATTCATTCTCTGCCAGTCATGATTGTGATGGAAATACACTCTTGTCTTTGTATTGTACAGCACAAGAAAGTGCAGAAAGCAGGTGAATAGAACTTGGCATGTTCAGAGAAACCTCTATTACAACATGCTGATGGAATACGTGTCCGAATTATCTGGATATGTGAACATAGTTCGGAGGCCATTCTTGTCTCCCAATGTCAAACAGTTTTCCGAAACGTGTAGGATTGTGCCATCTGTCTCATATCTTTCTCCTTCTTTTCATGAATGACCAAATAGGTATAACATCTACTTGGCCATGGCAGATTCTAAATAATTGCAAAGGACTTGGTTAATATTTGGATGGGAAACTACCAAGAGATTCCCAGGTTGTTGGTGAGAGGGACATTGGGAAAACATTCTGGAAGAAGGAACCATCTTCTGTAGCAGGGGTGTCAAACTCAAGGCCCGCGGGCCGGATCCGGCCCACGGGATGCTTAGATCTGGCCCGCGGGGTCGGCCTGCAAATAGCAAAGGATCGGCCCGCAGTGCCTCTTGCAGCCAAAACGGGCTGCGGGGGGGCTGCATGTGGCCCCCCCAGTCCGTTTTCAGCCTGGATGGCCTCCTGCAGCACTCTGGCAGGCAAAATGGGCTGCGCGTGCCCCCCTGTGGCCCGTTTCGGCTGCCAGAGTGCTGCAGGAGGCTGTCCAAGCCGAAAATGGGCTGCGGGGAGGGGGGGTCACCCTCCCGCACCCCATTTCAGCTGCCAGAGTGCTGCAGGAGGCTGTCCAAGCCAGAGGGCTATCAAAACTAAAAACAAAACAAAAGGAGAAATGTTTCCCCCTTTGCATTTGAGCATGCAAGAAGGGGCAGGAAAGCAGGAAGGGAAAGAGGAAAGACAAAGAATAAGAAGAAAAGATGGGAAGAGAGCAAGGAAGAAAAAATAAGGAAAGAGGGGAAGGAAGAAGAAATTAGAATGAAGTGGGAAGGAAAAAGAAGAAAAGGAAGGAAGGAAGGAAGGAAGGAAGGAGGGAGGGAGGGAGGGAGGAGATTATAATGAGAGTGAGGGATGGTCTCAGGGAAGTCCTGCCTTAGCACTTGGCCACCAAAGGTGCCCCCCTGACACGAGTCCTGTGTCACGCCCACCATGACCATACCCACCCCAGCCACACCCACCATGACCACGCCCACCCCATGCCACGCCCCAGGCCCACCCCTGGCCCTACAAGGTCAAACACAACCTTGATGCGGCCCTCAATGAAATCAAGTTTGACAACCCTGTTCTTTAGTGTCGACTAGATGTCTAATGGAAGTGTCCATGAAGTTACTAGAAATCGTTAAAACTATTTTTTAATCTCATTTTTATGTGCCACCCAGAGTTGCTTTTGATGATATGAGCGGCTATAAAAATTTGATACATAAAAATTGAGCTCAACTGAAAGGAGATTTTGCTTTTTTTTATCCTGCAAAACAGGATTTGGCAGTAAGCTAGGGCACCAGATTTGCTGATTTGGGAAATGTGTGAACAAAGTCAACCTGATAAGCTTACTTTTCAGTTGAGAAAACAGTGGAATCGCTGCCTTCCTCCTTTTTTTTTTTTTTTGTGCATATAAACATAGGCATGTTAGCCATTGAGCTATTATTTCCTGGATGAACATTAATTAAGCTTCTAGCAAACATTCAAGTTTCAAGGTTCCCCCTGTGCTTGCTGACAGATTAATTAAATTTTCTGCAGAGAAAGTCACTTTAGTGCCTTGTGACTTCCAGCTAGGTTTGAAGATTACAGTTTTTAGTCTGCCTGTCACCTAGTTAGACTATCTGTGATCTTTATATTCAGTTGTTACGAAGAAGGAAGTGATTTTTCCAATCATATTTTGCGGGAGTGTTATCTCTCTCAGTAGGAACCTACTGGAGGGGATCAGGATATGTTAAAAGGGGTAATCTATTTTGTTCCAGATTTGTTCACATTGATAAGAAATAATTATGCATTTCTGTACATGGATAAACACATGTAAACAAAACACTGTGTCCTAAAGGTTGTGATTTGGGGTGAGAAACTAGGCTTTTAATATTGCGATATTTTCTTTTTGTGTTTGCATTGTAAAAGCATTTGCCACATTAAGCATAATAAACTGCTAATTTTATATAGGGGCTTGTATCACATCTAAATGTTGTGTTTCACTCGCCATCAATTCTCAATTTTCTGGTGCTAAAGGATCTGTTAAATTGGGATAGAATTTACTGTAATGTTTAATCTTATTTTATGAAGTATGCTGTGTTGATATTCATATATTCTTTAGATTTTAACAATTTCTCTAAACACCATAGTATATTAAGAGCAATGAATGATGTGTTGAAAATTTTAAATAAAATTTTATAATACACGTTGAATATTGAATCGCCGGGGAATTAGCCAGAGCTGGTTTTGCTTTCATTCTGTGCCGAAATGATTTACTCACTAAACTTTTGCATTAAGAGCTTGGATCGTCTCAACAGTGTTGCTTGCTTGGGTTCATCAGTCGGAACCTTGACATTATGTATATTCCCTATTTATTTATTACATTTTATCTTTTTTCTATAGTTTCCTAAATACTAAACAGGTAGTCCTCAGTTAACAATAGTAATTGGAACTGGATTTTCTGTCGCTAAGCAATGTAGTTATAAAATGGAACATCATGTGTCCGCATCACTTAGCAAAGGCAACCCTGGCAGTCCTGATTGCCATCATTAAGCAAGAACCATGGGTCATTAAGTGAAGACCTCACAACTTCCTGCTGGCTTCAAGTAATTGAAGTCAATAGGGATGTTGGCAGGAAGTTACAAGAAGATTCTGGAATGGGGTGGCAGCTGCCAGGGGCTGGAGAGCATGCAATCGACTGCTACAGCCAGGAAAACAAAGCTGCCCCAGCCCAGTAATAACTTCAAACAGTTGCTGAAAAAAGGATAATTAAACAAGGACTACCTATGATGTATATAGTGAGAAGGCTAATTCAATGTCAGGCATGAAAGATCAGGTCCATACATGAAGGCCCAATTAGACTGATTTATTGCTACTCACACCTATGTACAAGAATATTCTCAACTAATGGTTAGCATCTCTTTGAAGTTAGATATCGGTCAACAAATTCCAAACGGGTTGGACTTAGCTTGCTTGTGGCTACGTAGAGATTCTAGGATGATCCCTTTTTTAACTCCGCCCCCAGTCTCTGCCACACTTTCCTCTATATCCATGAATTATTGAAAATTTTAACCTAATTCTATGATGCTTATAAATTCCTTGTTAATTTATTCTGCTTATTTTTATCTTTTTTCTGTGGTATTCTAAATGCTATAATATATTCAGTTAGTTAAAACTAATTAATGAAGCATTGAATTTTTTAACCTAATTTATGGTATCTGTAAATTCCCTGTTGATTTGCTTCATCTTATTTTTATTTTTTCCCCCCCCCCCCCGAAATTAATTATTAATGTATTGATACACTATGATTATAACCAGAATAATAAACTGGTGTTGTTTGGAAATGACTATGACATCTGGGATACTAAAACTTTATGCTGTTTGCATCAATCATTTTGAAGCATCTAAGGCTGTTCTTCTCTACTTGCTCTTCCCTGAGACCAAGTCCCATTGAATCCCTTGACTCTTATTAGTGAGCAAACACACCAATGGCTCGTATGGCCTGAGAGCTGATGAAATTATGCGTAATGTTTGACTTTCTTTGGACTTTGTTGATTGGACAAATGGTGAAGAATTTATCAGTTTGTTGCAACATTAAATCCAGAAAAGCACACACAGGTAAACTGATTCAGCAGGATTCATTAACTTCTTTATATACATAATAACACATTAATAAATGTACAATACCAATAGTAGATTCTTCCAATGTGGTATAAGTTACAGAGATCAGTTTCCAATTTAGAGTTCAGAGAAGACAAGCCCAGGCTTGTTTCACTTTAGCACAGAGCAGCAGACTAGTTTTGTTCTCAGCACAGAAACAGAGCTCAGCACAAAGCTTAAGCCACGCCCAGACTTCTAGCTTCAGTTTCTGTTTCTAAACAAGCCTCATTGGCTGAGCCTGTTACCATGCCTATTCATTGGCTGACCTTGTTACCATGTCTCCATTCAGTCCCCATTGGCTGATCTATTCCAGTCCATGAATATTCATACTCTGGCAGAATTTTATTGTGAATTTATTTCAAGCAGGCAATGATTTCCTCCCCAAATTTTATTAAAAGTTTTGAATGACAAAATAAAAGATAATTCAGACTAGAAGAAAAAAGAAGAAAAGGAATACCAAAAAAGATAAATGTTTTAATGGACCGCCTCCCAGAACAGCTCCCCACCTCATTGTGACAAGGATAAACAATCCTCCAATCTCGACACTTCCTCTTAGACAGGGGTCGGCAACCTTAAACACTCAAAGAGCCACTTGGACCCGTTTCCCACAGAAAAAAACCACACCGGGAGCCACAAAACCTGGGTGGGCGTGACCAACTCAATGTCACACTCGATGCCACTCACTCCCCCCCAGTCACATGGCCCCCCCAGCCACCCCTACCCAGCCACAAACCCATTCTCTATGTTCTCCCCCTCTCTCCCCCCTCTTTCTGTATCTCTGTGTCTCTGTCCCTCTTCTTATCTTTCCCCTCTCTCCCCACTTTGTGTCTCTCTCCCTCTGTATCTCTCTCTACCTCTCTTCCCCTCTCTTTTCTCTCTGTGTGTGTCTCTCTCTCCCCCCTCCCTTTGGGCGACCGTCCTCCTCCTGCCCCCTCCTCTCGTGACCCCCTGGCCAGCTGTGGCTGAGCTGGGAGCGTGGCCACGCGCAGGGAGACCCTCAAGTGAGCGCCAAAGCGCAGCAAAGGTGCGCACGAGGTGGGTGGCCGCTCGCTTAAGGAGGGTCTTAACAGGACGCAGCTTCTCTCCTGCACTAATGCTCCGGCCATCGCCTTGTCATGTCATCCCCCACCCCCAGCAGCTCTTCACGGAGGGCGCGAACTCCAGCCCAAAGCGGCAGGAAGCGAAGGCTGCCTTACGTGCAGCGAAGGCAGGTACAGGGCCGTTTCGCTCCTGCACTCTCCGGCGACCCTCCTCCTCCTCCCCCTCTCGTGACCCCCTGGCCGGCTGTGGCTGAGCCGGGAGTGTGCGCACGCGTGGGGAGACTCCCCTCAAGCAAGCACCAAAGCTCAGGAAAGGCATGCGCGGGGCAGGCAGTGGCTCGCTTAAGGAGGGTCTCCACATGCATGTGCACGCTTCCGGCTCAGCCACAGCCGGCCAGGGTGTCATGAGAGGGGGAGGAGGAGAAGGAGGGCCACCGGAGAGTGCAGGAGTGAAGCGGTCCTGTACCTGCATTTGCTGCACGTAAGGCAGCCTTCGCTTCCTGCCGCTTCGGGCTGGAGTTCGCGCCCTCCGCGAAGAGCTGCTGGGGGTGGGGGATGACACGACAAGGCGATGGCCGGAGCATTAGTGCAGGAGAGAAGCTGCATCCTGTTGCGTCCTGTTAAGACCCTCCTTAAGCGACCGGCCGCCCACCCTGCGCGCGCCTTTCGTGAGCTTTGGCGCTCATTTGAGGAGTCACTCTTTTTATCCAGGGAAGATCAAAGGAACCTGATGTCCTTTAGTTCGGGGGTCTCCAACTTTGCAGCTGGCTTAGGCAACCTCAGACAGCTGGCTGAGGAACTCTGGGAGTTGAAGTCCACAAGTCTTAAAGTTGCCAAGGTTGGAGACCCCTGCTTTAGTTCCCTTGTCAAAAGTTGCAGTTGGTAGCTCTGCTTGTCAGAGGAGCTGTCTTCAATCCACCATCTTCCCTTGGAAGCCCCTCCATGACAATAGTTTAACAGCTGAAGCAAGAATGTCTTGGACCTTCTTGCTATCTTGTACCCTTTAGTTGACTCTTTCTCAACCTTGGCAGTTTGAAGACTTGTGGACGTCAACTCCGAGAATTCCCCAGCCAGCATGAGTGGGGAATTTGGGGAGTTGTGATCTACACCAGGGGTCTCCAACCTTGGCAACTTTAAGACTTGTGGACTTTAACTACCAGAGTTCCTCAGCCAGCAAAGCAAAGCTGGCTGAGGAACTCTGGGAGTTGAAGTCCACAAGTCTTAAAGTTGCCAAGGTTGGAGACCCCGATCTACACATCTTGAAGCTGCCAAGGTTGAGAAACACTGCTCTAGTTCTTTTGGGATTACAGTATTCAGAATTCTCAGCCACTGTGGACAAGCATATCTGGAAGGCACCAGCTTCAGAGAAACTATATTTAAACTAGTTCATCTGCAGAACAATTATAGCTTACTCCAGATGTGTTGGGACTGTAACTCTCAGAATTCCATGTCACGGTTAATGGGTTTGCCCAAACCCAGCCACTATGACTTTATTATAAAAAAAAAAAACAGTGGTTAAACCAAACCATGTCTTAATGCAATATGTGTATCCAGTAACACATTGTGTCCAATTAGGTGCACATTGGGGACTAATTTTCTAACAGTTTCAATAGGAGATCCAATTAGTGAGTGAGGTGTTGATTTCTGCTTCTTTAGTATGTTCAAAGAAAGATTGGAGATCTTGCTTGTCAGGATAGCTTTAATTTGGTTTGATCGAGAGGTGGGTTCCTCCTGGTTCGCACCGGTTTGCCCGAACCGGTAGTGACCCGCTGGTGATGTCACGGTGACGTCACGGAACCAGTTCTGTCAGTGCCGGTCCGTCATCTTTTAAAAAAAAAAAATTGGGTTTTTTTTTTAATTTTTTCCCGGGTTTTTTTTTTTTGCTCTTGTGCAGATGCTGTGTTTTCGGCACTGCGCCGGCACTGCGCATGCGTCGCCATCTTCTTTTTGGCTTTTTTTGGGGGGGGGGTTGAGAATTTTTGTTTTGGGGGGAATTTTTTTCCAGGTTTTTTTCTTCTGCGCATGCACAGAAGCCGAATTTCCGGCACTGCGCATGTGTTGCCATCTTGTTTTTGGCTTTTTTTTGGAATTTTTTTGGATTTTTCGGCACTGCGCATGCGCGCGCGCGCCCATGAGGTGTGGCCATGCGGCGCGGGAGGAAGCGAACCGGCAGCGAGGTAAGTTAGAACCCACCCCTGGTTTGATCCTATACTTAATGGCCAGTGCTATGACTCTACGATGCCCAAGTTAAGTACGAAGGTGATTAACTTTTCTGTGACCCTTAATATTTGAAGTCTGTTGCTGGCTTTGATTCTGGAGATAAGACCAAGACTAGAAGCCAGATTGCTCAACAGGTAGTCTTCACTTAATGACCAGTTGCTTAGTGATCTTTCTAAGTTACAACAGACCCCCCGCCAAAGATACTTAAGACCCTGTTCCAGAGTTCTGCCTGTGGCACTTTCCCCCATATCACATGACTGCATTTTGCTGCAACCAGCTCATCTTTATGTCCTGTTCCACAGCATTCCACAGATACGATTTATGACTATTTTTTGCCCCCAAAATGCCCATGTCTTGTTTAATGATCATGGCGTTTGCTTTATGACTACTACCCTGTTTCCCCCAAAATGAGACATCTCCTGATAATAATCCCAATCGGGCTTTTGAGTGCATGGCAATAAGGCCAAGTGCTTATTTCAGGGTTCAAAAAAATATAAGACAGGGTCTTATTTTCGGGGAAACACGGTATGTCCACTTAACAACGATCACATAAAACTCGTAAAATCGAGGTGGTCACGTGGGTACCTCAATTTAGGACCAGCATGACTTTCTGGGCTCTGTTACGGTCAAAGACTACCTGTATCAAAATTGGGAGTGATGACCACATTTGATGGCGGAAAATCCCTCGGTTTAACTATGACTGTGTAATCTCCTTTTACTTTACTTTGAGTCTTCCTCCTTTTGTTTTGATGAATGTCATTCAATTGTGTGAGAGAAGGAGAAAGACTTTGTTGTATCTATTCCCCCCCCCAAGAGGAATTTTCCATATTCTCATTACCCACTTTATTTTTTAATGAAGAATGCTCCTAAGGTGTACTCCTTCCTTGCAGAGGGCTACTGTAGCTCTCTATTAATTTTGGCTGGCCTTTTCTCCATGTACTCAAACTCTGAAATAAATTAAAACAGCCACCTGCATTGGTGCTTCATTTGATTTTTTTTTCCTCAAAGGAAGGCCAGATCTTCTAGGAAAACTGGCTCCACCCAAGCCCCCCTTTTGCTCAAACTGCAGCAGAGAAAAAGCTGGAACTGATTTGGAAGGTGACCTAATGCAGACTTCATTAAGCGCTTTTAGATACTAGAAAACTTGTGGCCAGGAGACAAAGGATATACTGTACTGTAGCCTGTTCTAATTTTTTGTGTACGCGAAGATCATGTTTATTAGCTGGCTTTATCTTCTAGCTTTTTAACTTCTAGCATTCACCTCCTCGCCTGTCATTTGCAAAGATGGGGGAAGGCAAGGAGGAAGTTTTGTTTCGTTTTTCCACATCATTGGGCAAAATATGCTTCTTTTAATCAGAAGGTGCATGACATTTTCAGCGATGGCAGGGAAACTTTGTAGACATTAACGATGTCTGGTTATGTTTACTGCCTCTGTTAGATGTGTATTTATGGTGGGGCTTTTTAAATCTCTTTTGGCAAAGGAGCAGAAAAACATCTCACTGTACTGCTTGCATTCTTTTTTTTAAGAAATGATGACTGTTGAGAAAATCAGTTGTGTAGCTTTCACCAAGCAGGGGACTTTAGTGATTTTGTTGTTGTTAGTTGCGAAGTCGTGTCCAACCCATCGCGACCCCATGGACAACGTTCCTCCAGGCCTTCCTGTTCTCTACCATCCTCCGGAGTCCATTTAAGCTCACGCCGACTGCTTCAGTGACTCCATCCAGCCACCTCATTCTCTGTCATCCCATTCTTCTTTTGCCCTCAATCTTTCCCAGCATTAGGCTCTTCTCCAGGGAGTCCTTCCTTCTCATTTGGTGGCCAAAGTATTTGAGTTTCATCTTCAGCATCTGGCCTTCTAAAGAGCAGTCAGGGTTGATCTCTACTAGGACAGCCATTTTGCTTGACTTTAGTGATATAGGCCCGCTAAACAAAATATCTCCCCTGCAGAATTCTGGGAATTGAAGTTGGTACATGTAGAACGATGCTTTTGATAACTTTTAAGATGCGTTAAGATCATTCAAAGTTATGATGGCACGGAAAAAGTGACTTATGACCCATCCTTGAAATTATGATCATTACATTACCCCCATGGTCACATGATTGCAATTTGGCTGCTTGGCAGTGGGCTCTCATTTATGACGGTTGCAGCTTCTTGCAGTGATGTGATCATGATTTGCAACCTGGGTTGGCTTCTAACATGCCAAGTCAGTTGGGAAAGCCAGATTTGTTTAACAACTGCATGATTCTCTTAATGACGCCGGTAAAAAATGGTCATAAAATCAGAACCTGACATATGATGACTCATTGAAAAACAGCATTGCTTAGCAGTCAGAATTCCACTCCTAATTGTGGACATAAGTTGAGGACTACCTGTGAGTGAGTAAGTAAGGCAGCTGGCCTTCAGTATTAAAAATTTGGGTTCAAGTCCCACCTCTGCCTGGATTTCACGGCATCTGTTTCTGCTCAGAGGAGCCTACATCAGCACCAAACTGGTTTGTTGTAAAGACACGACTGTAAACTTTGTGCAAATGAAAAAAAATTAAAATGATAACTTAGCTGTAGGTAGAATAGGGCATGTATAGAGCAAAGAAATTACTTTCCAAGATGTTCTATTTGTCCAAAGTAATTTCTCCTGGCATGCTGTTGGAATAGAACCATACAAACGCAAACCATTTTCTGCTGTGTTGTGGTTTGGTGTGCCTTCTTTTCAAAATTACAGCTTGTAAGGGCTAATTACAAGCTTACAGTAAGGTTGGAGTTAAACTGATTACTGTTTTTCAATTTGGCGTTTTCCATTTCCCAGACTACTCCCTGTGAAGTGGGCACAGTTTTTCCTGACTTGCACTAAATGCTTGCAGGAGGCCTTCACCTACCAAAACATACTCTTTGATAGCTTGATCCTTCTCCGCAAAGGAGGAACAGCTACTATGAGTAGGTAGCCTGAAGATTCTATGGGAAGATAAATTCATGAAAAGAGCTATCCTATCTGCAGTTGTGTTGTCTTCCTGTCTTGTGACTGTCCTGTTGCCATTTTAAGGAACTACATTTTTTTTCGAAAAGCATTAAATACAATGATTGTGCTGTATCAATATGGGAACTAGAGAAGTGACCATGCTCTGTGTAGCAGTTATAGGTTTCCCAACCCTGCATTATAGAATCACCCAATTTTACTGTTCTATGGGATATGAGAAGATTTACAAGACAACCATCCGCCCTGTTGCACTGTATGGCACTGAATGCTGGGCAGCAACAACAGGGACCGAAAGCTATCTCCATGCCATGGAAATGCGAATGCTCCGTTGGATATCAGGCATCTCCCTTCTTGACCACATCACAAATGACACCATTCGACAGCATTTTGGTGTGGCACCAATTATAGAGAAGACGAGAGAAGGCCGGCTCCGCTGGTATGGACATGTCCAGAGAGCAGCATCTTCCACTGTGGCCAAGACAGCCTACCAACTAGAAGTTAATGGCCGGTGACCCCACGGGAGTCCAAAACAGAGATGGCAAGACACCATCAACAAAGATATGCAAGCTGCGGGCCTGCTCCATGGAGACGCAGCTGATCATGCAAAGTGGCATTCAGTGATCCGAAAAGCGGATCCTGCACCTGTGGGAATATGCTAGGAAGAAGAAGAAGATAGGATGTGAGAAGAGGAAGGGAAATTAGCATACAACAGTGTTTTTCAACCTCAGCAATTTCAAGATGTGTGAACTTCAGTTCCCAGAATACTACAGGAACATCTTGTTATGCTGGTTGGGGAATCCTGGGAGCTGAAAATGTGAACCTCACATCTTAAAGATGCTGAGATTGAGAAACTCTGCTATAGACTAATGTCACTGCAGTGCAGCTAGTCTTCTATCTGTCCACTTTTAACTGTTCGCAGCAAGGCTGGCTTAGAAATTCTGGGAGTTGAAGTCCACAGGTCATAAAGTCCACAGACTTAACCCAGACAAGACCGAGTGGCTATGGGTATTGCCTCCCAAAGACTATGTCGACTGTCCATCCTTGGTTCTGGGGGGGGAAAAACTGTCCCCCTCAGAACGGGCTCGCAATTTGGGTGTCCTCCTAGACCCACAGCTAAAATTAGAACAACATTTGGTAGCTGTAGCTAGGGGGACCTTTGCACAGGTTCGCCTGGTGCACCAATTGCGACCCTACTTGGATCAAGAGGCTCTCCTCACAGTCACCCATGCCCGTGTCACCTCACGGTTAGATTATTGCAACGCCCTCTACATGGGGCTACCCTTGAAGAGTGTTCGTAGACTACAATTGGTCCAGAATGCGGCTGTGCGAGTTGTCGTGGGTACACCTAGGTAAACCCATATTACAACTATACTCCGCGAGCTGCACTGGCTTCCTATTGGTCTCTGGGCACAATTCAAGGTGTTGGTTATTACCTTTAAAGCCCTATATGACATGGTCCAGGGTATCTGAGGAGCCATCTCACCCCTTTGGTGCTAGTCCACCCGATTTGTGCCAGTACAAGAGACTGCTACAGACCCTGTCTGCTAAGGAATTCCGGCAGGCAGATTCAAGGAGAAGAGCCTTTTCTGCTATATAAGAGATATCTCTCATATTGCAAGATCTCACAGGGTTGGGCTCCTCCAGGTCCCGTCAGCTAAACAGTGCCGGCTGGCGGGCCCACGGGGGAGGGCCTTCTCTGTGGTTGCTCCGGCCCTCTGGAACCAGCTACCCCCTGAGATCCGGACCACCCCCACACTGCTGGCCTTCCGGAAAGCAGTGAAGACCTGGCTCTTCCGGCAGGCTTGGGGCCGTTGATCTCGCCTCTGTAATTGGTGAGGTCCGGCCATGAAACGGTATGCATGAGTTTTTAACTGTTTTTAATTGTTTTTATTATGGTTTTTTTAATGGTTTTTTATATTGTTGTGAGCCGCCCAGAGTCCCTTGGGAGTTGGGCGGCATACAAATTTAATAAATAAATAAATATAAATAAAGTTGCCAAGGTTGGACACTCCTGCTAATCTTACATCCTGCTTCTCATGACAGTCTATCCAATGTCTCCAGAAAATTCAGAAGGAGGGCTTGAATGCAAACAATGCTCTTGGTCTGATGGCATTTGTCACATCATGTCCGTAAACCCATTTATCTTCTATTAGTCTTAAACACACCTGGAAACCTGAACTAGCATGAGATGAGATGTGCAACAGTAAATATCTTGTAGATCCACTAATGGGACGGGAGAATGAGTGTGTGGGATGGTATATCATTGGTTGCTTTTGTGGATGACCATCAGAACTTGAATAGAATGAGTGTGAGTCTCCTGATTCTATTAGACTTCTTGGTGGCATTGATCAACCTCCCTGCAAGGGTTGGGCGAAGTGAGCAGTATGCTGGAATGGTTTTACTCCATAGTAAAGAGAAGACTCTAATCACTTGTGGGGAGTGATCAAGCCCTTGGCTGTTGAATTATGGGATGCTGCAGGCCTTGGTCCTCTCATCTATTTAGCTTATTATCTGTATGGGAATGTTGGGAGACATCATTCATTTAGAGTGAGGCATTATTAGTATACTGATGATACCTGGTTGTACATCTTCTCCCCAGGCCGTACAGGAGGTGCATTCACCTGGTGCTTAGAGGCTGTAAGGATTCAGGAACCATCTAGCTCACGGGTGTCAAACTCGTGCGGTCACGTTGCTGTCACGTGATGTTTCATGATGTTTTTTCCCCTTCACGGAGCTGGGGTGAGCGTGGCCTGTGCGTGATGCATCTGGCCTGCGGGCCGCCAGTTTGAGGTGGCGCAGTGGTTAGAGTGCAGCACTGCAGGCTACTTCAGCTGACTGCTAGCTGCAGTTCAGTGGTTCAAATCTCACCGGCTCAAGGTTGACTCAGCCTTCCATCCTTCTGAGGTGGGTAAAATGAGGACCCAGATTGTTGGGGGCAATATGCTAACTCTGTAAACTGCTTAGAGAGGGCTGTAAAGCACTATGAAGCGGTATATAAGTCTAACTGCTATTGCTATTGCTATTGACATCCCAAGAATCTAGATTCTAGCTCCGTGATGGCGAACCTATGGCACGCGTGTCACAGGTGGCACGCAGAGCCCTCTCTGCGGGCACACCAGCCGTCACCCCAGCCCAGCTCCACCGCGCATGCGTGCGTGTGCCTCCTGCCAGCCAGCTGGTCTTTGGGTCTCTGCTTTGCATGCGTGGGGGGTGGGGTGCATGCGGGGGATGTGTGCATGCAAGCGCAGGGGGGTGTGCATGTGAGGGGGTGCTTGCATTGCATTTTGGGGCCTCGCACGGTGCCCCCGTGCCCCATTTTGGCTTCCAGGTTGGTGCAGGAGGCTTGGGCCTGGAAGGCCTCCTGCACCAACCTGGAAGCCAAAACGGAGTGCGGGGGCGCCACGCGCACCCCCACGTGCCCCATTTTGGGCCTGGAAGGCCTCCTGCACCAACCTGGAAGCCAAAAATGGGCACGGGGGGTGGGGTGCATGCGGGGGATGTGTGCATGCAAGCGCAGGGGGGGTGCATGTGAGGGGGTGCTTGCATTGCATTTTGGGGCCTCGCACGGTGCCCCCGTGCCCCATTTTGGCTTCCAGGTGGGTGCAGGAGGCTTGGGCCTGGGAGGC
>QLTV01003108.1:3729743-3751001 GCA_003457575.1 Thermophis baileyi | reverse complement strand
CTTGCGATATGGTAGAACCTAGAAATTTGAAGGTCTCTACTGTTGATACTGTGTTGTTTAGTATTGTAAGAGGTGGAAGTATGGGAGGGTTTCTCCTAAAGTCTACCACCATTTCTATGATTTTGAGTGTGTTCAGTTCCAGATTGTTCCGGTCGCGCCACAAGGTTAGTTGTTCACCCTCCCGTCTGTATGCTGATTCATCATTGTCTCGAATGAGACCGATCACTGTTGTGTCATCTGCAAACTTCCGTAGTTTAACAGATGGATCGTTAGAGATGCAGTCATTGGTATAGAGAGAGAAGTGGAGAGAGCACAGAGTCTTGGGGGCCCCCTGTGCTAATTGTACAGGTATCTGATGTGATGCTGCTTAGCTTCACCTGCTGCTTCCTGTTTGTTAGGAAGCTTATGATCCACTTACAAGTGTGTTCAGGTACCGCTAGCTGGTTTAGCTTAGTTAGAAGAGCGTCTGGAATTATGGTATTAAATGCTGAACTAAAGTCTACAAAGAAGTTAGCCATCACTGTTCTAGCTCATTGTGAGCTTTTACTTTAGCTCAGGTGGAACAGGTTTACAAACTGGGAGCCCTTTTGACCTCACAGCTCCTGCTAGATCAGGGGTGTCAAACTGGTGGCCAGAAGCATCACGTGCAGGCCACGCCCAACCCAGCTCAGCGAAGGGGGAAAACGTCATGAAATATCACGTGACAGCAACGTGATGCCATGAGTTTGACATCCGTGTGCTAGATCATTGAGGAGAGACGAAGGCCAGTCAACAGATTAATCTATAATTTTAGCATTCACTCGTGCTACATTTCACTTGGTTTAGGGGAACTATATCTATACAGACCTCACATACTGTACATGCAAGTTTCACGCCCATTCTAGAAGGAATCCATACCCCTATTTTAACATCGCTCCCATCACTATTGTAAAGATGGCAGAGGCAAAAGATATTAAAGTCACATTGTCATGAATTCTGAGGGTGGAGTTAACAGTTGGCAAGGAACATCTCGTTCAGGAGGAATCATCCCAAGAGGATGTATGTGAAAATAATGTTGATTAATCAGTGCAGATGTGAGAAATGAGTACATGTTAACAAAGATAGCTAGTCAAGAAGGCCAGTGGCCCCAAGGGTCAAAACACATTCTGGATAAAATTGAGCTGGGACACTGTGTAAATACTTACATGAAATACCATGAACTTCTGAGAAATGAGAATGAAATGAGAAAATTGCTGTGATAGATGTGAGAACTATTGAACTTAATAAAATCAGAAATCGTAATGGTTTACAATATTTTGAAATGGGGTAAAGGCTTCATATTGATCTAACAGAATCTGTTGAAAACTATCCAGGTGGATTAAAGGAGAAAGTGGACATTTCCAGATGAAAAGCACAAATCCCTACAGTTAGAAGAGCCCACTAAAACTATGAAATGCATCCAACTCATTACAAGAAGTATAAAATGTTTAATACTTTTTTAATGATTATTATATAATGATTTTCAGTAATAATTGTTTTATATATTTGCCTGTTTTATTGGATTGTTGAACATCATCCAGAGTCACTTTCTATCAGATGGGCAATTATATAAATTTGATAAACAAACAAACAAACAAACAAATAAGCCCAGACAGATGGTTCTCCCGATTTTTGATTAAAAAAAAAACACAAACCAATTTTCTCCATACAAAAGTCTTTTGTTCCTCATCCAGTTCTCCTATTGTGAAACCACTAAACTGAAAATTGCTAAAAGTTCAAGAAATTGCTGGGGGCCACGCATAAAGCTTGGTAAGATATAATTTACATAACTGCTGTATTTAGATGTTACATGAGCATGCCAGTATGGATCTGAGGTTCTCTCTAAGGAGAAGGAATGTAGGTGTAAAGTTTGTGTGACTTTGATTTATTATTATTCCAAGACCTCTGTTAAGAGCAACTTCACATTATATGGGATATTTTATTGTCAAGGAAGCTGCGTACATTGTTCAGGTAGTCCTTGATTATAATTAGGACCAGAATTTCTGTTGCTAAGCAAGGCGGTTGTTAAGTGAGTCATGCCCGATTTTATGACCTTTTTGCCACAGTTAAGTGAATCACTGCCATTGTTAAATGAATCACATGGTCAGTAAGCAAATCCAGCTTCTCTCATTGACTTTGCTGGTGTTGGAAGCCGACAGGTAAGGCCGCAAATGGCGATCACGTGAACCCGAGTCACTGCAACTGTTGCAAATATATGTTGGTTGCCAAGCGCCTAAATTTGGATCATGTGATTGTGGGGTTGCTCCAACGGTTGTAAGTGCAAGGACTGGTATACGTCACTGTTTTCAGTGCCTTTGTAATGTCGAACAGTCACTAAATGAATGGTTGTAAATCAGGGGTGTGAAACTCAAGGCCTGTGGGGCAGATCCGTCCCGTGGGGTGCTTAGATTTGGCCCGCGGGGCCGCCCTAGAAACAGCAAAGGACCGGCCCATGGTGCCTCTGCCAGTGAAAATGGAGCTCGGGAAAGCCATGTGCGGCCCTCCTGAGCTCCGTTTTCACTGGCAGAGGGTTGCAGGAGGGCACTGCAGCTGAAAACGGAGCTTGTGAGGGCTGCGGGCAGACCTCCCGTGCTCCGTTTTCACTGGCAGAGGGTTGCAGGAAGCCGTTGCAGCCGAAAACGGAGCTCAGGAGCCCGTTTTCGCTGGCAGAGTGCTCGGGCCACCACAGGTGCCCCCCGATAAAAGTGATGTTGAGCTGGCCACACCCACCATACCCCTCCCCCAAGGTTAAACACAACCCTGATGCGGCCCTCAATGAAATCGAGTTTGACACCCCTGTTGTAAATGGAGGATTATCTACAAGTCCTCAGAATTGAAGCACAACTTGCAGTAAGTCACGAGTTTTAAACAAGGGCTACAGACTCACGTTGACTGTTTGTACTTGACAAGGCTAATTTGTGATTTTTCCCACGTGTGTGCATGCTGGACATCATTTTGTCTGCATCTTCTATATCAGCAGCCACGGTGGTGCACCAGCTGAATATCTATCAATGTTCAAATACAGAAAGGTCTTTAAACACTTACCATTGTTCAAATTAATGCTGCAGTAAACATGGAAGGACTTAATGGGCCCGATTCCAGGTCAGTGTATGTAGGGATTACAATATTAATGGGTAACATCTGAGCAGTCCTTACTCACCCTCTTCTTATTTACAAAACCTTGCTAACAAGATTTTCAAACATTTTCAAACAGAGACCATTTAGGAAGGAGTGGGCAGTGGCCCATTCCGGTTTTCAGACCGCATGCGATTATTTCTCAGAAGCACTTCTATCTCTGGTTATTGCAATATAAATGGCAAGGATTTTAAATTACTGCTGTTTGCAATTAAATCTTGCATATACAACAGCGAGGCTTTCATCTTTGCTGGCAGTCTCTCTTCTGAAATCTCCTAAGTTTTTGTTTTCTTCCAGCTTCTTTTGTCTCTTTTGTTTGGTGTTGTGAGTCTGAAATGCAAACATGCCAAAGGAATTGGCAAGTGTCAATTGAAATTACAATAGCTTGGTGAGCAGCAAAATAAGCATTTGTAAAGAAACATCAGTTGGTGGTTATTTTTCCTCTTCGTTCTCTGTTTTCCCCCCACACCATTGATGGATCACAAATGATTCCCAGAGGAATTTATACTGTAGAAAAGGGCTGTCCAACTTTGGCAACTTTAAGACTTGTGAACGTCAACTCCCAGAATTCCCTGATTGGGAAATTCTGGGAGTTGAAGTCCACAAGTCAAGGTTGGACACCCCACTGTAGACTAAAACAAAGCAGAAATTCTCAAAGCAACATTGCCACTCTAATAGCATAAGCCAACTCCCATTCACTATGGAAAAGGCTTTTGTGCATCATTTTTTTATTTATTAAATTTGTATGCCGCTCATTTTCACTATCTAAAGCAACTGTGGGCAGCTTACAATACAATACAAAGTTAATTGCTTTGAATCCTAACTGATCCGAAGGTTGCAGGAATTGGGTATGTCTAGTTTAAGGAAAAGAAGGACTAGGGGTGACATGATAGCAGTGTTCCAATATTTAAGGGGCTGCCATAAAGAAGAGGGAGTCAACCTATTCTCCACAGCACCTGAAGGCAGAACAAGAAGCAATGGATGGAAACTAATCAAGGAGAGAAGTAACCTAGAACTAAGGAGAATTTTATTGACAGTTAGAACAATTAATCAGTGGAATGACTTGCCTCCAGAAATTGTGAATGCTCCAACACTGGAGGTTTTTAAGAAGAGATTGGACAACCATTTGCCTGAAATGGTATAAGCTTTCCTGCTTGAACTGGGAGTTAGACTAGAAGACCTCCAAGGTCCCCTCCAACTCTGTTATTCTGTTATTCTGATAATCACCTGGACAGACTTGTTGCAACAGGGTTTCCAACAGCAATGACATGGAAAAGTTATAGGTGAGCTAAGCCATGGATCCATTCACAGCAGTTACAATTGCCACACTGATTTATTTATTTAATAAATTTATATGGCCACCTGAATTTTGATCATGTGACTGTGAGAATACTGTGATGGTCATAAGTGTGAGGACTGGTCATAAGTCACTTTTCGCAGTGCTATTATAATGGTTCAGTTGCTAAATAAGTGGTTGTAAGTCTAGGATTACCTGTACCATTCATCTCATTCATAGAGTGACTCCAGGCAGGATTATTCTGGCTAATTTATTAACATCTGTAATCAGCATCCCCTATTTTCTTGAACTCTACAGGGTAAAGTGTCTATAGAGATTCTCAGTCATCCAGGTTGTGGTTGTCCCAAAGGTGCTTTTTCAAAAGGCACCTGGACTTTCTTCAATTCTTCAGTTTTTCAGAACTGAAGAAGCTTCTTGGATGAGAAGCGAAACATCTTCAAGGAAAAACAAAGTCCAGTTGCCTTTTGAAAAAAAGCACCTTTGGTACACGGTAGAGTTTTTCCAGTTTTTGTTTTTTCATTCAATTTACACTTTTCATTCAGCAATTTCACATTGCAGTTTTCCTTTGGAATTCATGTGCAAAATTGCAACTGACATGTATGGGCAGGTACTTAACAAAGCTAACAAAATTATGGTTATGTTCCTTTTCCTCAAAACTGAAAGAAGTCTGCCTCGGGCATTGGCTGTTCACGACTTTCCTCTCCCTGTGTGTGTTGTTTCTCTGTTGCCCTCTCAGCAGTGGAACAGCTGTTTTTTCAGATATGTGAAGTAGCTGAGAAAATTATGTCATTCCAGTATTAAGGCTTCCTGTTTCCTATTTGGTTGCTGGCGGGACTTACACATTTCCTACCTTGTTCTCTGGTGAACAAGAGTTTCCTGTTTTCTCACCCAAACATAAGGGCCCTGTCTGTAGCTATTTTCTCCCACCCATATCAAAGGTACCTTAAAAATATTCTTTTGAGTTACTAACCAGGGCAGGTCAAATAGATAATACATTTATCATCCGCATTCTGTCTTCTTTCAGTGCAGTTATTTTTGTTAATGTCTACAGGGTGTTTGTTAAAGTATATGTAATTGCCTTTAGAATATTGTTCTTCACAGTTTTGAAGTGTGAGAGGGTGTTATCTCACACTTGGGAAGAATGTGAGAGCTCTTATTTTTTATTTATTTATCTATCACATTTAGATAGCTGCTCATCTCACAAAAAGCAACTTTAGATAGTGTACCAATCAAAGCTTATTTGGAATGGGTTATTAGTTAACTATCAGCTGATGTTGGTAATGGGTTAAAAAATCCTGTACAGTGGTACCTTGGTACTCAGTTGCTTTGAAACTCATTGAATTTGGTCCTCAATGCATTTTGACGTGAAAATTTTGTCCCGGTACTCATTGTTTGTTTGGTACTCAACGCACAAGCTAGATAGAACTTGTCAATGTTGGCTGCCTTGTGACTCATTGCATTATTCCATATGGAAAAAACCGTGTTTGGTACTCATTGTTTTTGGTACTTATCACACCTCCCAGAACCAATTAATGGTGAATACTGGGGTACCAGTTCTTCTTGTGGCATATCCGTCATGTAGCGATCGTGTTGGCGATCCTATTTTTATCAATAGTGGTACAGGGGTACCAATGTATAAGAAAATGGTGGGTGAATAATGGGCTCATATTGGTATAGAAAAATATTTATCTTTCCAATATACATCTGAGCCTTTTTAAGTGGTACGATTTCTCATGTTCTGAATAGATTCTCATTGTAGACTTGCCATATATAAAATTAGCATTTTTGCATCTTTAACTGTGTTCCTCTTTAGGCCTTTCTGGAAAACTACTGGAAGAGCGGACTAAGAACAATATTAATAAACAAGTAATAATCCATGATTAATTTTTTTTAAAAGAATCCTAACTACTGAATTAGTAGTAAATAATTGCAGTTGAAAATATGCTGCTTTCAGCATTCTTTTAGAGAAGAAATTATTCTAAGATTAACAACTCCCGTTCCTTCTACTTTCTTCAAATTGCCCAAATTCTGAAGAGAAATTTCATTCTCATGAAATGTTGATCTCACATGTCTATGCTGAAATCTTATATATAGTAGATTTTGTCTGTCATTATTTTAATTTTGATGGGCCACAGGTGCAAACATGTTGATGAGACATGCCTCAATAAACATTGCCCTTGCTTTTGACCCACCATTAACCAGATTTTCAAGAGCTGAGGTGGCGCAGTGGTTAGAGTGCAGGATTGCAGGCTACTTCAGCTGACTGCTAGCTGCAGTTCAGCAGTTCAAATCTCACCGGCTCAAGGTTGACTCAGCCTTCCATCCTTCCGAGGTGGGTAAAATGAGGACCCAGATTGTTGGGGGCAATAGGCTGACTCTGTGAACCGCTTAGAGAGGGCTGTAAAGCACTATGAAGCGGTATATAAGTCTAAGTGCTATTGCTATTGCTATTGCTATTTTGGGGAAATATCCCCATACATCAGGCATTTCCTAAGTTATCTGAGATCCCTTCATGTGACAATGCTCTGCGTACTACTTCTGAAGCAGATAGTCCTGGACTTAGGACCACAATTGGGATCAGAATTTCCATTGCTAAGCAACTGTGGCAAAACTCAAAGTGTGAGTTCTGCCACAGCTGTCACTGAAATTATTTAAGTGAATCACACAGTTGTTAAGCAAATTATGTCATTCCGGTATTGGAATTCAGCTTAACCCATTGACTTGCTTGTCAGAAGTCCATTGAGAAGGTTGCAAATGGTGATTATGAGCAACCTTGAGCCATGGTAGCGCAGTGGTTAGAGTGCAGTACTGCAGGCTACTTCTGCTGCCTGCCGGCTGCCTGCAATTTGGCAGTTCAAATCCCACCAGGCTCAAGGTTGACTCAGCCTTCCATCCTTCCGAGGTGGGTAAAATGAGGACCCAGATTGTTGGGGGCAATAGGCTGATTTTGTAACCCGCTTAGAGAGAGCTGTAAAGCACTGTGAAGCGGTATATAAGTGCTATTGCTATTGCTATCACCTGACCCTGGAACGTTGCGACTATCATAAATACATGCTGGTTGCCAAACATAAATTTTGATCACCTGACGCGTGAAGATGCTGAGTCATAATTTGGAAGACTGGTCATAGGTCACTTTTTTTCAGTGCTGTTGTAACTTTGAATGGTCACTAAATGAATGGTTGTAAATCAAGGACAACCTGTGAATATGTGCCAGTCTGAACTCCCCTTATTAGCTAATGAGATTTATATAGACCCAGTTAGTAGAAAATGGTTTCTTGGATCAATTGAATGTTAGTGTGTTGTTCAAATAACTTAGTAGTGGAGTTGGAAGAGATTAATTTTAATATTGAATAAATTTGGGTTCGATTGGGTCTAAGATTGACTGATTCCCATTAAAAAAATGGAGCTTCTCTAGACCAGGGGTCTCCAACCTTGGCAACTTTAAGCCTGGTGGACTTCAGCTCCCAGAACTCTCCAGCCAGCAATGCTGGCTGGGGAATTCTGGGAGTTGAAGTCCTCCAGGCTTAAAGTTGCCAAGGTTGGAGACCCCTGCTCTAGACTTTAGGCATTCCTCATTTTTATTTTTTTATTTTTGAACAGGGGAAATAGCAATAGACTTCCCCAGCACATGGGCTTTTAGTTATTTTTGTTGTGGTGTAGAATACAAGAAGCAATAGGTTCTTCATCTGATTTTCAGAGGTTCAGACAAGTTTGAAAATAGCCATTCTCTGGTTGAATGGATTACTGACATTTTGTTACTGCCAAGGTAGGGGAGTGAGGAAATTAAATTAGTCATGTTTGCAAATGGACTCAAGTCATGTTTGCAAATGGAATATCCTATATAAAACACTGAATTGAACCTGTTTTTCTCCCATCTCTGTCTTGTTTTTCAAAATGTGCAGAGAATATGGTAGATATTTTACCCTCTGGAGATGAATAAACAGCAAACCACAAAAGCCATCCATCTAGAGATGAACTGTTCTTGATTGTAGCTAACTTCTTTTTTTAGCATTTCTTTCACAGCAGGCTGTCCTACCAGCCTTATCCTTTGAGTAGAATTAAGCTGCCAAGATGTTTTTGAGGAGGCTAAAAGCAAATGTATCATTTTCCTTGTTCTCTAGCAGGAGCAAATCTGCACATCCGCCAGCATTGTCATTGGGCAGATCGTTGGAAGCCCCAAAGTTGGTTCTTCTGTGTGCTAAGCAGGCAGAAATGTCACTGATCTCTGGAATGATCTTTTTGTTGACCAACTTTCATTCATGGAATGAATTAAAATGTGCTTTTGTGTTTGAAGTCAAAGTTGACATTTTCCTGATGGCTTCTCGTGGATTTGTATGTCAACACTTCAAGGCACGACTTTTCTAGTGCAAAAGTAAAAACGGCTGTACGTGTTTTGCATTGGAGTGTAGGGATCAACCAAGCCCAGTTTGTTATGAGGTTCTCTTTGCTTCCAAATTGAGAGCAAGCAAAAATTCATCTCCTATTAGGCGAAAGGTCAGTTGCATGCACATGGTATTCTTAACCTGTTTACTGAATTAACTCTCTTCTTTCCCAGAACTAGTCATCTACTTACAATTAGTTAATATAGAATAACATAGAATAACACGGTTGGAAGGTACCTTGGAGGTCTTCTATTCCAACTCCCTGCTCGAGCAGGAGACCTTATACCATTCCAGACAAAATGGTTGTACAATCTCTTCTTGAAAACCTCCAGTGATGGAGCATCCACTGGAGGCAATCCGCTCCAGTGATTCATTGTTTTCACTGTTAGGAAATTTCTCCTTAGTTCTAGGTTGGTTTTCTCTTTAAAGATCTTTTCCTGTCACCAAGTGCTTTGGAGAATAGGTTGACCCCCTCTTCTCCGTGATAGCCCCTCAAGTACTGGAAGACTGCTACCCATGTCACCCCTAGTCCTTTTCTTCATTAGACTAGACATACCTAGTTTCCTCAACTATTCATCATACAGTTTAGCATCCAGACCCCTTGCTCTTTTTTGTACTCTTTCTAGAGTTTTGGCATCTTTTTTATATTGAGGTGACCAAAACTGGACACAGTATTCCAAGTGTGGTCTTACCAATACAGTATAGAGCTGTACTATCACTTCACATGATCTCATAGTACCCCTCTGTTGGTGCAGGCTAGACTGCATTTAATTCCAAAAATAATAATTAAAAATTATGTTAATTATTAAATATGATTATTAATTAATATTGAATTATTAAACATTAATTAGTAAGGCCTAGTAATTCCAATTTTTTTTAAAAAAACTTTCAACATTGTGGGCATAATATATTTTTTAGAGTAAGAAAATTAGTATGTTGTTATGATTTGCCAAGGTTTCATGAAGGATGTAAAATTCTTGGCTGGGGTTGCGTCAGTGGTGGGTTGCTCCTGGTTCGGCCCGGTTCTTAGAACCAGTAGAGGCGGTGGCGGGAGGCTCCGCCCACCCACCCGGGAGGCTCCGCCCACCCGCCCGGGACGCTTCTGCGCATGAGCGCCCGAGCGAACCGGTAGCAAACTAATTTAGAACCCACTACTGGGTTGAGTGAATGGGAGGCCCAAATAGTGTTCTCAATAAAAAAAAAATGGCTGCCTGTTTTGTCATTTCCTGGGAAATCCACCATTACTGTGAGACCAGAATAACCACAGAGGAAACACTATATTCTTCGGCTTTTGACTCTTGCCTTGAAATGGCAGTAAACCATGATTTAAGTAACCACATATTTATGTTTGTAACATGTTTCGTCTGCTGGCAGTCTAAAATAGGACATTCAAGCAGGTATATAAGAATTTCTGATAAGGAATTTTTATTGTAGAAAAACTAAAAAGTCTTTATGAAAGAAATATAGCGACTGCAGTATGTGTAAAGTGCGACTTAGGTGTAGTCAACTCTACTTCAATTTTTATCTCTCGTTCTCCCTACAGCTGACCCCCACTTCATGTTGGACATGAAGCCGTTTCTCTTTTGCCTTTTGTTTTGATCAGGCCTATATTTTATATCAAGTTGGTGTCCCTTGAGCCTCTGAGAACTTTCAAGAGTTCCATGAAATTTTCCATGTGCAGCATTCCCCCCCCCTTTTTTTTAGCTTCCTGGTTTTCTAAGTCATTTACATGGGACTAAATCTCATTTTACTCAATAGAGATGAACGTGTTGTAATTAGGGCTGGGAAGTCTTGAATCACTAAAGCTGCAGGTGGTATCCAGAACCTTTGTGTGGGTTGTTTTTGTTTTGGCAACCAACAGATCCTTCCACTGAAAATAGGCAAAATGTAAAATGTGTTTCTTCCTTTTTCTCTCTTCTTTTTCCCCATCTAACTGTGTATTCTGACTGTCATGGTGGCTTGGTTTACAGATTATGATTGTTTCTACATTAGTGTTTATGTGGACTAGGCCACAGTAGCTTATTAAATGAACCCTAGGTAAGTTCTGGCTTAATGTCAAGTCTGAATTCAGCCTTATGTATTAAGACCCATTAACAACTCCAGTGATAACACAGTCACTGATAAGTATCATTGGAAATAACGTAATAATAATTTAATCACTTTGATACTAATGGTGAATCAAGTACAGAGCAAACAGATCAAAAAGAAGGTACACCGTATTTATGTCTTTTAGCTTTGTACACTCTTTATCTTTTATGATTGTAAGCCGCCCAGAGTTACACTGAGGTAAGATGGGTGACCAATACATTTTACAAACAAACAAACAAACAAACAAACAAATAAATAAAGTATGTAAGAAAGTGAGAGAAGGGATTTCAGCCATATTTTAATTGCCATCTATGCACTATATAAAGAATTAATGCATATTTACACATAGATACATTCATTCAGCTACAGGCATTTATAATAGGGCTATACATAACTTCTGAATAGCAATATCCAGGAACATGTCAGTCTTTGTACATAAAATCAAAAGGAGTGTGAGAAATGCCAAAAGCAGTGGCATAAACTGCCATCTTGATTTTTTAAATCATTTTTTATTTATTTAAAACAAAGATTTGCTTCAGAAAAGATACCAGTAAGTAGACTAAGAAAATCACTAATGTTATACAATTAATGATCCATAGAGCATAAATAAAAGATAAATAGAAGTACATTTAAATAGTTTTTGTGATACAAAAAAAGTATAAATTTTTGAACTTAGTGCCAAAATCTTTACCACTCCCTGTGGATATCCTTGTGTGGGAAAGTGGATGTTGTCCTACACATCTGTTAGGACTACAACTCCCAAAATTCTCCAACAGGAACTGACCTTTGGTCATAATCATTTCAGGGAGAATTACAGCTTTTCAGTGTTTATTCTTTCTGGGTGAAGTGGAATCTACGTGAAATAAGATCTAGTTCAAAATGATAATATTTATGATGATAAAGATAATGGTTATACTGCCAAAAACCAAAAAGAGCACCCTCTTCAAAACTGTGGTGGTAGAATGTCATCTGCAACATCTGGCTGTTTTTCTGGCCCTTGTTTTGGAACACTTCTGGCAGATGTTTGCAGGAATAACTTAACACCAGAGCACAGAAGTTATGTCCCTGAAGGCTAACCCAGAGTGAGCCATGCTTAATTTGACTTGAAGGTTAGGTGCAATTTAGCAAAGCAGGAAATCAGGAATACTATTTTTAAATTTTGAAGAACTCAGAACTCTTTTTCGTTCAGAGGATGAAAAAGGTTCAGCATGGTTGCAGTCTTAGTCTCTCTCTCTCTCTCTCTCTCTCTATCTCTCTCTCTCTCTCTCTCTCTCTCTCTCTCTCTCTCTCTCTTTTTTGCACCATAAAAATCAGCTCAGGATTCCCAGGATGATTCTGGTCATTGCACAGCTATTTTAAAATATTTTTATTTTATTGTTTAATAAGAGAGAGGGAGAGGGAGGGAGGAAGAGAGAGGGGGAAAAATAAAAAATAATGTTATGTTACTTACAGGAAATCAATCATCCTGATTTTTAAGCCCATCACTAAACTGTAATCACACAGAATAGTATCGATCAGTCTTTCTATCACAGTAGAAAGCCAGTTCAAAACCAGAAAGCAAATGCATTTGCGATCCAATGTTTCAGAGAAGAAACTGTTTGTAGTCCTTAGTGCTCCATAAATCCCTATTTTTTCATATGGTAATTAGTTTAAAGTGTTTGTGATGTAAACTCACCAGGACCCAGTGGGCAAAATGGTGTCAGTTGCAGCTATTTGACATGGAAATCCAGTGGTGTCCTGCACCTCACTGGGATGTTCAAAGCTTCATCCCCATTGCATAAGTGAGCACTGTTGTGATGCCCATAGAAATAGTGCCCTTTGGAACATCCTGTCCTCTAAAAGACAGAGGTGGGGAACTACAATAAGGCCCCTTTATGACTTGTGGACTTCAACTCCCAAAATTCCTGAGACAGCTATGAATTCTGGGAGTTGGTCCACAAGTCATAAAAGGATCATAGTTCTCCATTCCTGCTCTAAGGTCTGTATCTGTCCCTGCCCTCCTATCCTTCCTATCCTTTAGGAAAGAACTTAAAGACCTGGCTTTGCTAGCTGGACTGGCTTCCAAATGGGGAAGTTCCACGCTGGAGGTGGCTACTGGATTGATAACTGACTTCACTCCCCATCCTCCCCCTCATTCACTGCTCTCTACCTATCCATCTTTCTTTTTAGGTAATCATATTGATGTGTTCTCGTTGTGTTCTTTTTCATTTATTTTATCATTCTATTATCTTCTATTCTCTTTACACTCTTTTCATTTCTTCCTTTTTATTGTTGTAAGCCTCGTAGAGTAGCCCCACAGCGAAATAGGAGGCAAATAAATTTAACAAACAAACAAACAAATAAATAAATAAATAGTGCAGGAGTTAACAGAATAACAGAGTTGGAAGGGGCCTTGGAGGTCTTCTAGTCCAACCCCCTGCTCAGGCAGGAGACCCTATGCCATTTCAGACAAATGGTTGTCTAGTTTCTTCTTAAAAACCTCCAGTGTTTTTAACCACACACAACTTCTGGAGGCAAGTTGTTAATTGTTCTAACTGTCAGGAAATTTCTCCTTAGTTCTAGATTGCTTCTCTCCTTGATTAGTTTCCATCCATTGCTTCTTGTCCTGCTTTGGAGAATAGGTTGACTCCCTCTTCTTTGTGGCAGCCCCTTAGATATTGGAAAACTGCTCTCATGTCCTTCTTTTCATTAAACTTCACATACCCAATTCCTGCAACCATTCATATGTTTTCAGTCCCTTAATCATCTTTGTTGTTCTCTGTATTCTTTCTAGAAACAGAGTTTGTGTCATGAGACACATTTTGTCACACCCTTTGTGGCTCTTGCATACCTGTGACAGAGAAGATTTTTCTAACACACACACACACACACACACACACACACAAAACACACATACACAAAACACACATCCCAACTCTTCCCCCCCCCCTCTTTCTCCCAACATGGGATACTGGGTTAGACTTAACATTTTCAAAATCTCATTTGTATCTTATTTGTTCTAAGTCCAACTTAAACATTCAAACTACATGAACATATTTTTATAGGGTGGAGTGGAGAGAAGTTTAAACGTGTTAGAATTTTGTAGCTTTTCTGTGGTAGGTTGAGGGAATGAAGCTCCCAGCAGAAAAGACACTCTGCAAGTGTGGGTGACAGTAAGAATTTTCGTCTAGAATTTTAAGAAGTCCCGAGGGAAATTAAATGCAAAGGTAATTAAGTGATTCTGATTTTTTTTATTAATTCTGGAGCTAAACCTTTTATAATAAAGAACTGTTTCAAAGGAACTCTTTTTTTATTTTACTGTAGTACATGACTACTTCATATAATCCATGAAGTCTGCCTCCTTATCGAAGAATTGCAGCTGGCAATCCGTTATTGGCCTACGGCTTTTAGGGCTTAATTTGAATTGGGGCTTACCAGATGCCTATTTCAAAGCTATCCGTAATGGCAGAAGCTAGAGCAAAAAAAGTCAGTTCTCTGAGTATGTGCAGACTGCTTTTTTCCTTACCATGAGCGATTTCTTCTCCAAAGAAATTTTATAGACACACATACTCGTCTTTCAAGGTAAGCACCATGCAGAGTAAAGAAATGGAGAAAACCCTAGTAAGCCAAAGAAATTAAGAAAGAGATAAGAAAAGGAAACAGAGCTGCTACTACTAGTTTACAACAACACATTTGCTCTGTGTTTATGTATCTTGTTGTTTGTGCTTCCATCATGTTCCATATACTGCTTCACCTACAGGTAGTCCTTGATTTACGACCACAATTGAGCCCAAAATTTCTGTTGCTGACCAACACACTTGTTGAGTGAGGTATGCTCTGTTTTATTACCTTTCTTGAATCCCTGCAGTTGTTAAGTCAGTAACATGATTGTTAATCTGGTTTCCCCATTGATTTTACTTGTCAAAGGGTGATCACATGACCCTGGGGCATTGCAGCCGTGATAAATACATGCCAGCTGCCAAGCATCTGAATTTTGATTTTTTTATAAGTGTGAGAAATGGTCGTCAGTCCCTTTTTTCAGTTGTAACTTCGAATTGTCACTAAACAAATGGTTGTAAGTCAAGGACTGCCTGTACTCATTAAAACCTTCGTCAAATTCATTCTCAGGTAAACTTAGCAAACTTTTAATTGAATTTTTAAATTTAAGATCTTTATTGTTTTAATGTTTTATATTGCATTTTATTCAATGTCTGCAAACTGCCTAGGGTTCTTTGGCGAGGTGAACAGCATACAAGTTTGATAAGCGAATAAATAAACTATTCTCCCATAGCTCTTGCGTTTATTCTTGCTAACTTCCTTTTGTATAGGAGAACAATAACAACATTCTTCCAATCGGCCAGCACAAATACAGGTGTCATATACAAGCCACATCTCCTTGTCTAGGGAGATTCTCAATCATCCAGGTCATGGTTGTCCCAAAGGTGCTTTTTCCAAAAGGCAACTGGACTTCCTTGGTTTTTTTCTTTGAAAAAGTTTTGTTTCTCATCCAAGAAACTACTTCAGTTGTAACTGACTCCCCACAAGTTCTTGGATGAGAAGCAAAATGTTTTCAAGGAAAAAAAAGACCAAGAAAAACATATTTGGAACAAACTGCATCTGTACTTCACTGTTTCTCAATTTAACAGTCTACATTTTCATAGTTTTTATAACTGACTTTTCATTATCTTTTTCCTTGAGTAACTAACCTAAATAGCATTTCTTTCGATTCTATTCCCCATTGATTGCTGTGTTTTTCCTATACAAACATTTTCCTGGTCTATTTGCATCCAGGAAATAAAAAATGGCAATATTAGCTAAACTTGACTGATTTTGACAGAAAACCAAGAAAGACCATCCCTCATTAAAATTTGGTTTAGAAATGACCGGAAATCCCAAGCTTGTAGGCTAAGATTATTAAAATACCATTTTCATATCATTTGCTAAGAAAATTGCCTGAACATGTCCATGTAGACCAGCGGTTCTCAACCTGTGGGTCGCGACCCCTTTGGGGGTCGAACGACCTTTTCACAGGGGTCGCTGCGCACGCTAGCCCGCCATCTTGGTGCCACCGTCAGCAGGGGTGAAATGCTCCCGGTTCGGCCGTGCCTGCGGGTCGCCGGACAGCCGGTAGCGACGGAAGCGGGAGACTTTGCCCGGATGCCGCCATTTGGGTTCTTTTACCATCTGCGCATGCGCAGAATGCTTTGCGCATGCGCATAGGGTAAAAGAACCCAAATGGCAGCGTCCGGGCAGGTGGGCAAAGTCTCCCGCTTCCGTCGCTACTAGCTGTCCGGCGACCCGCAGGCACGCCCGAACCGGGAGCATTTCACCCCTGGTGCCACGCCCCCTTTGTCACCTCATCGTGCACGGGGTGGGGGTCGTGGGGGGGGTCGCGGCATTAGGAAGGTTGAGAACCACTAATGTAGACACTGGGAGGTTTGCTGGTCTGTTTCCTAAACAAAAGTACGTGAATGTATACCACTATCAAGTCAAATGAGATTTCACTTTCTTTGCTTATACAGGTAGTCAACGTACGACCACACAAGCCCAATGTTTCTGTTGTTAAGTGGGACATTCGTTAAGTGAGTTTTGCCCCATTTTACGACCTTTCTTGCCACAGCTGTTAAGTGAATTGCTGCAGTTGCTAAGTTAGTAACCCGGTTGTTAAGTGAATCTGGCTTCGCCATTGACTTTGCTTGTCAAAAAGTCACAAAAGGTGATCATATGACCTTGGGACACAGCAACGGTCATAAGTATTGCAAAGTATCTGAATTTTGATCACATGATTATGGGGATGCTGCAAAGTTCGTAACTGTGAAAAATGATCATAAGTCATTTTTTTCAGCGCCATTGTAACTTTGAACGGTCATTAAATGAACTGTTGTAAGTCGAGGACTACCTGTATGGTTATGAAAGATTTCTTTAATGTGATAAGATAAAAACTGGTGACCTATCTGTATGTTCTAAACGCAGCACACAGGTAGTCCTCAAGTTACGACAGCAATTGGAACTGGATTGTTGTCACTAAGGGATGCAGTCCTAAAGTGTCATGTCAGGACCTCATGGGCCATTAAGTGGGAAGAGGCAGGTATCCCAGGAGGAGCATAGGGGAGATAAAAAGGTGCCACTAGTAGGTGCTACTGAGTGCAGGAGGAGGGCACTTGTGAGAAGCTAGCAGGGAAGTCACTGTGACCAGGTGACTGTGGGAATTCTGCAGTGGCTGCAACTTTGGTTGTAAATTCACTTTTTGAGAATAACTTGAAGGGTTACAGAACGAACAGTCGTAAGCCAAGGTCTACCCATATGTCCTTTTTTTCCTGCTCGCACGCTAAATGTTTCACAAAAGCAGGCCTCTGCAAGCTACCCTTGCCTGCAAAGGTTTAGATGCCCCGAGTCAAATTCCATGTTTCAATGAATCCATAAGGGAACAGAAGCTGCTACAGAGTTAAGCACAATCTCTTTCTGCAAATTTGGACGTATGTTTAATATTTATGTGCAGTTGTTTACCAACTCAAAATATGAAACGAATGAATGTGGCAGGTGCAGAAGTTTGGATACTTTTCCAGTTGATTCAGTGCTTTTCTTGGTTTTTTTTTTATAAAGTTGATAAGATTCCAAAAGGTAATTGAATTGTTGGGTTTCCAAGTGAACACAGATACTCCAATTCTTCTAACCTCTCAGTTGTGACTGTTGTTTTGTCTACTTTCAATAACCATGGGATCCTATATGCAGCTGTCCGAGCATTTGAAAATAAAGATAACATACTTTTTACAAAGCAGGGAAGGAACGCTTTGCAAATATCTAAATGCTTCAAGCTAGCAATTTCAATTGGGAGAGACGTTCAATAGAAGAGAATATTTGCAGCCCAGGATTGAATTATGGGGTTCTTGGTGTTCTCTGAGTTTGGGGAGACATTGTTAGGAAATGTAAGTTATGTGGCACTGCTGAAGTCAAGGAAAAATCTGGAAAACGAGGAAAAAAATCTCTAGTAAAACTGCCTGAAAAACTGGTTATATTTGTAAAGTAGAACCCCCATATTACTGCAAACTATCTGCTGAAAAGTTTAACTGCCAGTAAAACTTTGCTTACACAACAGCAATCTATCCCAAAGGTGCTTTTTCAGGAGGCAACTGGACTTCCTTGTTTTTTCTTTGAAGACGTTTCGCTTCTCATCCAAGAAGCTTCTTCAGTTCTGACAGGATGGTGGGGAATGGAAGGATTTATATTCCTTGCAGACAGCTGGTAATCTGCATCCTTTTAGAGGGTTGTTGAAGCACTTAAAGGTTTATCTGTGTCCTCAGGGTCACTTGAGTGGTGCTCCTGGTTCCTGTAGTCTGCAATTTTTTCTCTGGAAATCCATTTCTACTCCCACACCATTCAAAGGGTGTTCATCCCAAATTGTATAGCTAAAAGTCTGTAGAGATTCTCAGTCATCCAGGAGAAGCGAAACGTCTTCAAAGAAAAAACAAGAAAGTCCAGTTGCTTCCTGAAAAAGCACCTTTGGGACAATCATGACCTGGATGACTGAGAATCGTTACAGACTATATGCAGGTAGTCATCGATTTACAACCGGTCACTTAACAACTATTTGAAATTATGATGAACCCCTCAAAAGGTACTTACAACCCACTTCTGAAGTTCCAATGGCTACCCTTGCCAGAAGTCACGTGATCTCGTTTTGGTTGCTCATCATCAGGATGGTGTTTGCAGCATCCCATGGTCACGTGACTGCAATTTACAACTTTTTTTTGCTCAAAACTTCTGATTTTCAGCAAAAATGCCCCATAGTGAACAATGATGATAATGTTATCCATTCAGTCAAGTCTGACTCTTGGCGATTCTATGGGCCAGGTCTCGATACATCTTCCTATCTTGCGCTGCTTCTTTGAGTTTTTCACTGCTCTGGCTGGTGTCAGCTTTGATGGTGTCTGGCCACCGTGTTCTTTGGTGGCCTGGTTTCCTTTTACCGCTAACTCTTCCTAATATAATTGCTTTCTCCAGTGAATTTCCCCACATGACATGGTCAAAATAAGTGCGGTGCAGTTTTGTGATTTTGCCTTCGTGGTGAACAAGGATCACAGCAGTTGCTTAACAACCGCAATGAAAAAGGTTTTAAAATTGGGTGGGTCACATGATGATCTGCTTTATGACTGTCATAACTTATAACCATAATGGTCGTAAATTGAGGACTACCGATATTGTATTTGTCAAAAGGAAAACTCAGCTCATTGAAAAATCATTGTCTAAAGCAGTGGTGAAATCCAATTTTTTTTTATTACCGGTTCTGTGGGCGTGGCTTGGTGGGCATGGTGGGCGTGGCAGGGGAAGGATACTGCAAAATCTCCATTCCCACCCCACTCCAGGGGAAGGATACTGCAAAATCCCCATTCCCTCCCCACTCCTGGGGGAAGGATATTGCAAAATCTCCATTCCCACCCCACTCTGGGGCCAGCCAGAGGTGGTATTTGCTGGCTCTCCGAACTACTCAAAATTTCTGCTACTGGTTCTCCAGAACCTGTCAGAACCTGCTGGATTTCACCCCTGGTCTAAAGTGTGCAAAAGAAAACACTGAAAAGGCAGAGACAGGTTGGAACAAAATGCTTTGGACTGACAAAACAACACTTGAACTCCAAATGACACAAGATCCATTTTGAGGGGTGGGAGGGGGAAGAGCATTTGAAGAAAAAAAAAATACATTTGTCAGCCATTAAGCACAGGGGTGGCTCTATTATGCTTTGGGGTTTTGTGGTAGCCAAAAGCATTAAAAAAAAGACTGTGTGGGTGGAATCAAGACTGGATTCAGCTAAATACTGATATATCTAGAGGCTAATTTCTTGCAGTTAGTGGAGAAAAAAGAAGCTGACAAAAGCTTCAGTTGGATATTTCAGCAGGATAGCCAAACAAAGTATTTCCAGATCAACCAAGAAGCATTTGGGGGCGGGGGGCGGGGGAGAAATCTTAAACATGCTCTCCCTGCAAGAGACATGACAATATTTCTGGCTTAGAAGATTCTGCAAAAAACACAGGGGGGGGGAGGGGAGATTCAAAAATGAGAACCAAAATGCTCTTTGCTGGTTACAGGGAAGCTGTCATTTCTGCAGAAATAGGTTGTTCGAAGTATTGATTGAAAGAACGTCCAATTTCCTGCACTTGTCATACTGTACTCATAATTTTGTTTGAAAGCCCATTCTGGCGCTTTGACTTGCAATGACTCATTGACTTGCAATGAAATGGAAGCAGGAGACTAAAATTAGAACCAACAAGTTAGAAGGACAATCGTTCTAGGGATGCACTCCACTGTTTCTGGATGCTGTCAGGCTTATTTGTAGGCATTTCTATTAGAATTGATCACAGACGTCAACAAACATACCAATCTCAATAAAAAAAAAGATGACAGACCAATTTGAAGGCAATCTTTTTGTCCAAATAAGTCCTTTCTAATGCACTTTCTCAAGCTATCCACTGTGATGGGACGCAGGTGTATTTTTTAATGTATGAAAATGACATCATATTCAACTGCAACTTTGTCTTTAAAAATTTGAGCGATAAAAAAATACCTTACCCTACAAGAAATACTGGACTCCAAATAGAAATGATGTCTTCTCTTGCAGGGATCTGTTCTTTATATGGGGAGGAGGGGTTGAGGGACTATTCCATTCAAGTTCAGTTTAAGGACCAAGAGCCAACTTGGTCTGGGGCCAACTTGCCATGGCCAACTTGCTGTGGCCAACTTGTTGTGGGACAACTCGCTGCGGGACAAGAGTTACACTAATATCGACGAAATGGTGGAATAGAATCATTAAAGAAAGGATGCCAAAGAGGGGAACAAAATAATTTTTAAATTATTTTAAATAATTAAATTGAATTGTTGAATTGTCCCATGGTGAGTTGTCATACAGAGAGTTGGCCATGGCGAGTTGTCCCGCAGCAAGTTGGCCGCAGAAGTTGGCCATGTCAAGTTGACCACGGTGAGTTGTCCCATTATGTCAGAAGAAAGCAGGGCTTGAAACGGCCTACAACCAGGGGTGGGTTCCTACCGGTTCGGACCGGTTCGGCCGAACCAGTAGCGACCTGCTAGTGACATCATCAGAACCAGATCGGTGGTTGCCAGTCCGTGGGGGCCGCCATCTTTTTTTAAAATTTTTTAAATTTATTTTTTTCTGAGCATGCTCAGAAGGTGACTTCCAGCACTGTGCATGCGGTCGCCATCTTTTTTTGGCTTTATTTATTTTATTTTTATTTTTTTGAGCATGCTCAGAAGGTGACTTCCAGCACTGTGCATGCGGTCGCCATCTTTTTTTGGCTTTATTTATTTTATTTTTATTTTATTTTCAAATTGAAGCCCATCTCTATCTATCA
>QLTV01003108.1:3707609-3728933 GCA_003457575.1 Thermophis baileyi | reverse complement strand
CCCTACACCATTTCTGACAATTTTGTGTGTTTCTGTGTGATAACTGGTTTTTGAGGTAATTGTTTCTTGCAGCAATCACCTTTTATGTGACTCCATGGCTGCTTTCATATGTTCATCTGTGTGTGGCTTTTAAGTGCAGGTTGGTCCTTGACTTACAACTAGTCATTTAGTGACTGTTCAAACTTACAATGGCAGTGAAAAAAGTGACTTATGACCATTTTTCACACTTAACGACTGACGGTCGTTAAGTGTGAAAAATGGTCATAAGTCACTTTTTCATCACATTTTACAAGTTGGCCACTCCCACCCGTCACACGACCGCCAAGCCACTCCCACCCAGTCACATGGCTGTCAAGCCACTCCCACCCAGTCACATGGCCGTCAAGCCACTCCTACCCAGTCACATGGCCATCAAGCCACTCCCACAAAATTAAGCCACGCCCACAGAGTGGTAGTAAAAAAATTTGGAACCCACCCCTGCCTACAACAATTCTTAACATCTGGGCAATAAATAAATGAGCAGTTGGCACATTGCTTACCTTGTTATCAGTCTTACCGAGCGATGGTTTGCATTTCTGTATAAATTGTTGGTTCTTTCACCTCTATATGTGTGTAGCGGAGCACTGAGATGACCTTGGAGATAGTATACAGTGATCAGTAATGAAACATGAGCTTAGCCCAAGAAAACAAGAAAATGTAAGAAAGGAACTAAAATTGCCCTGCCTTGATTCTCTTTGCTCTAAGAGGCCAGGTTGTCAGGCTTTCAAATTTCTGTTGATACAGGTAGTCCTCAACCTTCAATGGGTCGCTTTGCAACCTCTTGAACTCATAGCAGAACCCCCCAAAAGGTACTTATGACCCAGTTCTGAAGTTCCAACATCTATTCCCCCACCCCCAGTCCTGTGGCCACATTTTGGGTGCTCAGCAACCAGCCTGCATTTACGACTGTTTGCAACATCCCATGGTCACAGGGCCCATGTTTACGATGTTTTTTTTTTTTTTTAAATGGTTTTACTTCCGGTTTGCAGCAAAAGTGCCCCATAATGAACAATATGTTTGCTTAATGACCACCACAAAAAAAAAATAAAGTCAGTCACATGATGATCCGCTTTACGACTATAATGACTTAATGAGCAAAGTAGGCAGGTTCCATTATGGTCGTGAGGACTACCTACTGTATATAGCCTATGTCAACAAATTCTAGTATTTTTTTTTTTGCATTTCTGTTTCCTTTTTTCCAATAAGTTTTTATTGTGTATTTTCCATTTAACAAATTTCTATAATTTCTACATAACTGTGCTCATTTACTTAATATTTACATGTCTATTTTTTACATATCATTACATTCTAATTCAAGAATGTTTTTCATACATGTTATTTACACTTTTTTTTCATTCAAATCCAAATATATTCCATACATACATTTCAAATATACATTTTACTTCTACCTATATTTTATCTCTCTGTTACTCTTTTCCTTTGTTCAATCCAATCATACCATTTCTTCCATATTGCAAAATATTCCGAATCCATTTGTCCTTTCAATTCAATTGTTAATTTATCCATTTCGGCACAATCGTATATTTTTTTTATTACTAAATTTTCCGAAGGTATGTTCTTTTGTCGCCAACATTGCGCAAAAGCTATTCTTGCTGCTGCTATAAGGTGTAGTATAATGTAAATAATTGTTTTATTATAGTCCCCTTTAATAATCCCCAACAAAAATAATTCTGGTGTGTATTCTACTTGGAGGCCTGTTATTTCCTGAACCCATCTATTAATTTTTACCCAATATTTCTTTGTCTCTGTACATGACCACCATATATGGTAAAACGTGCCTTCTTTTTACCATATATGTAAAAAAAAAAAAAAAGAATGCATTTCTGTTTCCTGACCTAGTCTACCTGAAGGGGCTACAAGTTGTTAGCTTATGTAAATTTAATGCAAATTTGTGTGTTCCTTGTTTGGGGAGTATATTTGCTACTTCGAGAAACAACCTTATAATAATTGGGATATTCAGTACCTGCGCCTTAGCATCAGTAGTGGAATAGAGATAGTACTGAAGATAATTATGAGTGTAAGTAGCACATTTGTGTTTTGTTATCAGTTACTAATGTCGACTGATAATTAGGAATCAGTGAGAAGCAGTGAGAAGCAGGGTCTGCCTATATGTAATTAATTTAAACTGCATGTGAATAATTAATCTGTTATACAATTTACAGGCTGCAAAATGCAGAGCAAGCTTAAATTCCACCTTACTGCTGTTTAGAACCAAAAAACGAGACATGCAACATGAGATCAAAAGAAAAGACACAAAAGAAGGCTAATGGAGGCAGATATTCCTGACCCTTCTTTCCCTAAGATTACCCCACAATATTTGGGAACTCCCATTTCACTAGTCAGTACATAGGTCATCCCACTGAAGTTTTACAATCTAGCTAGAACCTAATTCAAATGCAACTTGTTTGATAGAGTTCAGGTAAAAAAATTGTGAAGCCCAAACTAGGATACAGCAGAAGCTAAGTCTGTCAACACTAACTGAGAAAGCTAACAACAATCTCCAATGTCCAGTACCAATAGGCCTATAAGTTCAAGTTCTTGGGAAAAAGCAAACAAGAGATGTTACAGCAAGAACTGCAGTTCCCAGTATCACAATTTTCCCACCATTAGCTTATGGACTTCCTAAGACCATTTGGTCCATCACCGTTAGATAAACTTTTGGATTGTATTAAGCCATAGTTGTCAGGCACAAGGAACCAAGAACTACACAAGTTATTTAGTTTTGTTTTTTTAATAGAATAGAATAGAATAGAATTCTTTATTGGCCAAGTGTGATTTTTATTATTGTTCTTTGCACCTATAGATAGGAATCTTGCCAGACTGAAGCACAAATCTGCCTAACTCCTAGATATACCCTGTGAAGGGTTAGGGAAGGTCCAATCTGGCTCCCTTCCTGCATACCAAAGATTCCAGGCTGATTTGTCTTGGTTCCTCGGTACTTCCTTCCTCCTGTGACTCTGTACCATATTCCATCCATCACAATGGTTTTGTCAACTTTTTTCCCCTCTCAAATAAACCACGACGGGATGAAATAGCAAATATACATTAAAATAAATGTCAGGCATGCTGCATTATGACTTGGTGTGAGAATCCAGGCTTGTCTAGAGGTCTCTTACATTGATGCCATGCCATAAAATGTGGATGTTATTTTGGGGGTAGAACTTATATTGGGCACACGTGTAAAAATCAAGCTAGGACTTACTTTCTGAGTAGGTCATATTTTTGGGAAAACACGGTAGATTTCTGTCAATTGATTTAATAAATGGATTAAACCAAAGAAAAACTACTGATGAATCAGCAAAGACCAGTTTTAAATGCCAAAGATTTGAGGGATAGGAGCAAGCTTTTCAGGAGATTTGGCTCATTTGCAAATGGATCCTTCTATTCTGAGTAGATGTGTCTCCAAAGAGAACTCTGCTGACGTGTTTCCTGGCAGCTAAATGAACGAGTGTATCAGCTCAAGCTAATAGAACCTACATCAGCGGGAATGTTGGCTGAAGAACTGAGTTGCTTTCATGGGAATGTGGAGGATAGTATCCTAGTCTTGTACAAATATAAATTCCTATTTGGGCTTAATTGCTGCATTTTCTTGGAAACACTTTATAGCAGCTGCCATGCCTCAACAAAATACGTTAAATAATGAGGATTTAAAAACATGGGCACAAATATTTAAGCTGATTTATTTAAACTCAATTGAATCTGAATATAATTAAAATGTAAAACCTTTTGTGACATTAGAAAGAAATCTACGATTTAAAATATTAGGAACAATTCACCTTTTCATTTTCTTGTACCATGATGCATCAGAAGCCAAATCTCCTGAAAAGCTTGCTCCTATCCCTCAAATCTTTGGCATTCAAAATTGGTCTTTGCTGATTCATCAGTAGGTTTTCTTTGGTTTAATCCATTTATTAAACCAATTGACAGAAATCTAGTCCTGAGAGAATTTTAGTTCAGTCTAACGATTGGTCTGAACTCTGAAGGCTTCCAAGAGAATCAGTGAGTCTGCATTTTCTCCAAGCAAGACACACCTCATTAAGGTGACACTTATATTGTGAACAAGTAGCAGTAAAAACTGGGCTGAATATATAACAATAATTTCAGCCAATTATTCCTAGAATGATAGGCCTACTCTGTCTTGGTTGGTATTCTTCCAATATTTGAGGAGCTTTCACAGAGAGGAGAGGCTCAACCTATTCTCCAAAGCACCTGAGGGCAAGACAAGAAGTAATGGATGGAAGCTCAATAAAGAGTGAACCTACAATTAAGGAGAAATTTTCTATCTGTGAAATTATCATCAGTGGACCAGCTTGGCTCCTTGTGAGTGTTCCATCACTGGATTTTTTAAATAAAAGATTGGACAGCCATTTGTTTGGAATGGTATAGGGTTTCCTGTTTGAGCAGGGGATTGGACTAGAAGACCTCCAAGGTCCCTTCCAACTCTGTTGTTCTATATTGTGTAATTTTTGAGAACCACAAATCATCAAAAGTGAAGAAGGAAGAAATTGTTTTGCTTCCAGGAAAATATCATGGAAATAGGTTTGTCTGATTGTCCAACTTCAGTGAGGATTTTATAACACCACTCTGGATTTTCAAAGTGAAATTAAATATGTAAATAAATCAGAATATATCAGGGACCTCTGAGTTGGGCTTGACTCCTGCTGACTGCGTGGACAAAGACCCACCATTCTAACTTGAAATTGTGGGACAATTCATAGCTGCTCCCTGGACATCTCAGTAACCATTTTTTCCCCATCTATTCCCTGTATATAAAGAAAAGAAAATTTACAGTTACTACGGCTACTTAATTTGGCTTGCAAAAATGACCACTAGATGCTACCAAAGAGATACAGAAACCTCTTAACTATTGTTTGCCATTTGTTGCTCACTCTGATCTTTACAGCTCAGATTTGATTATACCAAGAGATTGCATTTTAATCACATAAAGCTAGTTATTGCAGTGCAGTACAACACGTGGGCAATGCTACTAGATCTAACTAGATTCATAGCTCTAATAAAACCTCAACTAAAGTTTACACTCTGTGTGTTATGGCATACCCATGGCTTGTTTCTTAATCTATGATTTCCTGGATGCGCTCATTAAATTTAAATGAATGTGGCTGGGTGCACAACACATGTTTAATCAAAAGCAAAACAGTTATGTCATGGATTAATATGATGTATAAATCAGCCTCTGTGTGAAAGGCTACTATGTAAAGATTTTGTCAGTTGGTTGTCTACATCAACACATGTCCATCAAAGGGTAGAGCCAGCCCTGTGGCCTCGATCCAAGAAAATGCATAAAAACTCTTTATACGTTTAACTCTTTATATCAGGGGTGTCAAACTCAAGGGCCGTGGCCCGGATCCGGCCCGGGGGGTGCTTAGATCTGGCCCACAGGGGCGCCCTGGAAATAGTGAAGGACCGGCCTGCGGTGCCTCTGCCAGCGAAAACTTAGCTTGGGAGGGCTGCACACGGCCCTCCCGAGCTCCGTTTTCGCTGGCAGAGCACTCAGGCCGCCACAGGCGCCCCCGACACGCATGATGTCAAGCTGGCCACGCCCACCCTGGCCATGCCTCCCACCCCACCGAGGTCAAACACAACCCTGATGCGGCCCTCAAATCAAGTTTGACACCCCTGCTTTATATGGTTTAACAGTGGTCTACAGTTTTGCCTTCCCAATGATGTATCTGGTTAACAGTTTAGATAATTATTTGACATGAAGATCCATGGACATGATTTATTGCAAACATTAGCTTTTGCTAAATTTGGATTTGAAGATGAGGCAGGAGGTCGAACTCATCATTGTGCAAAGCATACTTTGTGCCATTAGTGCAACAATGTTGAGCTAATTTATAGACGTATCTCTTGGAGTCCTTAACACTGTTCCCTCTAAGGTGCGCGGCCGCGCGGCCGCGCACGTCACAGGGAATCGCCGCGCAGCAGTTTCGAACTGCCGCGCAGCGATTTCCCATGTCAGAGGGAACGTTGCTGCACGGCCGCGCACGTGACAGGGAATCGCCGCGCAGCAGTTTCAAACTGCCGCGCGGCGATTTCCCTTGTTAGAGGGAACGTTGGTCCTTAACACGGATTTCTTTTTTAATAAGCAGTAAAGAGTGTTATGTTCCCATCAGAGGGGGAAGAACCCACTGGAGATTGTATATTAAGATTGTATCTTTCAGTCTAGCCATCCCTTTGAAAAATCTAGTTTGGCATAGTTGCAGAGGGATACTTAGCAGCACATTGCCTGCAATCTCTTTCTGGCTCTGTGATGATTGGATCAAATTGAGAGTAATTACCTCAATAGATTTGGGAAGTATTTATGTTGGAAGCCCCATCTTGTTGCAGCTGGTAATAACTTCTGCCAGTCTTTGCAATCACAGGCTTAAGGTATTGATTGAATTCAAACGGTGGGGAGCCAGAGGCTCAACCCTGAAAGTGTGCCCTGCCCTGCCCTGCCCTGCCCTGCCCTGCCCTGCCCTGCCCTTGGGAAGATTGGGACTCCAAGGATTAATTCAGCCCTGCTCTTGCAGCAACTGGCCTGAAAAAGTGGGGAAGAGAGGGGGGAAAAGCCACTTCTAAAGCCATTCCTGAAATGACAGGAGAATTTAAGGACCAGAATGAGAAATGAACACATAAAACCTGCCCACATGTTTGGGTGCACGTGTTGAAATGGCCTGTTTGGATGGCAGCCAGCATCTTTTCAGCATGAGCTCTGCTGAACATTGCTAGATTGTGTTATTTTAAAGAGCTGTTCTGGAAGTCCTGTAAAAAACAAAACAAAAATAGAAATAATGCAATGCTTTACAGATACTTTAGATAGGGGCGGGGGGGGGGGGGGGAGAAATCAGTCCCTGGGTTTGTGATTTTTAAACAGGCACTGCTTATGAAAAGACCATAAGAACAATCAAATGTATTGAAGACACGTAAAACTCTCATACAAAACCAATAAGCGTTTCACCTTCAAGCCCTAAAATATTAAAGGCTTGAGAGATAAAATCTGTTTTTAACTCTATCCTAAGTAATCCTCGACTTACGACCACAACTGAGTCCAAAGTTTCTGTGGCTAAGCAACAATGTTGATAAGTGAATTTTGCCTCATTTTATGACCTTTCTTGCCACGGTTGTTGAATGAATCACTACGGTTGTTAAGTTAATAACGCTGTGGTTAAGTGAATCTGGCTTCCCCATTGACTCTGCCTGTCAGAGGTCCCAGAGGTAATCATATGGTCTCAGGACACCGCAACCTTCATAAATATATGCCGACATAAATATATGTTGCCAAGAGTCTGAATTTTGATTACGTGATCACGGGGATGCTGCAAAAATTGTAAGTGTGAAAAATGGTCGTAAGTCACTTTTCTCAGTGCTGTTGTAATTTCAAATGGTCACTAAATGAAAGGCTGTACTGCAAATCAAGGACTACCTGTAATTCAGCTATAGTGGGAATTGCTTTTATACTGTAAATCAGGGGTGTCAAACTGGATTTCTTCGAGGGCTGGATCAGCATTGTAGTTCTCCACTGGCTGGATAGGCGGGGGGATGGGAGGACGGGACCGATGCCTCCTGCAGCACCCTGCTGGCCAAAACGGGCATGGGGGCTGCATGTGGCCCCCCGTGGCCCGTTTTGGAGTGGTGCAGGAGGCCGTCCAGGCTGAAAACGGGGTGCGCGGAGGCCATGCGTAGCCCCCCTGTGCCCCGTTTTGGCTGGTAGAGTGGTGCAGGAGGCCATCCAGGCCAAAAACGGGGCGCATGAGAGTCATGCGCGGCCCCCACGTGCCCCGTTTTCACTAGCAGAGGCACCGCGGGCCGGTCCTTTGATATTTCCAGGCCGGGCCCGCAGGCCAGATTTAAGCAACCCGCGGGCTGGTTTCGGCCCACGGGCCTTGAGTTTGACACACCTGCTGTAAATGGTCTTGCTAGGCCATAATGAAATCATTTTAGTTATGGCTTAATGCATTGTAAACCATGGTTCATGGACTAATGTTTTTGCAGTTTAGGGCAATTGTAATTTATCCAATTAAATATGGTTAAGGAAATCAGAAGTTACTACAATGTGTGAAGCAGAGCGTAGTTTGAAAATTATGTAGTAGTGACAAGGCTTATAAAACATCAGAAAAACAGCTGAGCTGTATTATATCTTGGGGTGGGGGGGAAACCAAGTACAATAGCAAAGGATACCTGAGTGCTAGAAACAACTAATTCCAATTTCCACTGGTGGGTAAGTTATTGGTCACACTGTGTTTGCAATGATCTTGTTTAATATATTGATATTTCTGGATCAAAATATGATTTAGCTATTCCATCATGCCATGCTAAGACACCTATTTCTGCTATGCCATTTTATTCTGCTGCCCTATACTTAAGGAAGGATGGACGGAAGGAAGAGCTGCCATCTGGAGAACATAATCACTGCAGCAATTGCATTAAGTGAACTTTATTGATTAAGCTTGCAGTGGGTCTGCCGTGTCAATTGCAGGATAAACTAGGATGGTCATCAGATCTTAAGGAGACTTAAAACCCCAGATGGGTGATCTGAAATGCCCGAAGGAATAATGCAGAGGGTCGCAAGTGATTCCCAGGAGATTTTGGATGAGGTCTTTGTTTGGTGAGATTTTTGGTCCATCCTGTTCTGCAGATGCAAGGTTGATAACCCAGGTCCTTCCCTGTTTCTAGGAAATATAGTAGACACTGGCTACTGTATTATTTTTTTTTTTTTTGCAGTGCCTATTTTGTCTTTCTTCTTTCTTCTCTGTTCTTTGAGCATGCCATAAACAACATTCAAATCAAAAGCATTGTATAGATCAGGGCTGTCAAACTTGCGGGCCGTGGGCCAGATGCGTCACGCGCTGGCCATGCCCACGCCCGGTTTAGTGAAGGGAGAAAAAGTCCTGATACGTCATGTGACGCCGCCGTGACGATGCGAGTTTGACACCCCTGAGATAGATAGATGATAGATAGATAGATAGATAGATAGATAGATAGATAGATAGATAGATAGATAGATGATGGACGGACAGAGATGGACAGATGCGTGCTCAAGCACACACACACACACACACACACACACACACACACACACACACCACACGGTGTGTTTTGTGTTTGGAATTCCTGGCCCCTGGAAGAGATTTGTCAGGCCACAATGAGATTCTTGTTGCTTTCTGACCAGCTCTCTTATCAAAGAAATTTCCCATAGGAGGAACTAGGGAAGCAAATTAATCACATTTTCAGATGGGCCATCTTCTTGCCGAATGTCTTCGATTTCCTGATTTCTCATGAGGAGCTGGGAGTAGTCAGATGTAAATGTTCTACTTCAATGGACAAAGGAGTCTATATCTGAAATGCTGCAATACATGTAAACATGTGGTGGTGGTTACAAACAAATCTTCAGATATTCTGTGTTTTAAAAATGCACATATGGCATCAGGCCCTTTTAGCCTGGCTTATATACATTGGGTAAGTCATAATATTTGTTCCATTTTGGCTTAGGAATTACATGAGCACCAGTTATTTTGGTTTTGCCTTTTCCTTCTGTCTCCAGATTTCAGTAATACATTGACCTTATTCAGAAAACAGCTTGATCCAGATCAGAAAACTTTCTCACTGGTCAGGTGTCCAAAGTAGGGGATTAACTGATTACTTACTTACTTACTTACTTACTTACTTATCTAACATATTTGAGAAGTGCCCATTCTCCTCACAGAGGGACTCTGGGCAGTGTACAATAAAATATTAAGAGCATAAAATCAGTACATACAATTTGAAAAGGTAAAGAAATGGTTCCTTTTTGAAACCTTCAAATGGGTGTGATATGGATCATATGGCCATGTCCACCAGATTGCTTCTTTTTTAACCTTGCCTGGGGATAGTTAATGTCTTAATAACTGAATAAGCTTTGTTTCTCAGTCCTAACTAGATATGCCAGTGATTGCTGTGGAGATCTTTTTCCTCTCCGCTACCTTCCTTTCAATTAAATATCCAATTCTCCCACCTGGAAGAGAGAAAAACCTTTGCTTTCATTTGGGTCCTAATTCCAATGGTGTGTGAATTCAGGGAACTGTAGTTTCTTTTAATCGAAGTATATCAGCATTCAGAATAGTCATGACTCCTCTCTCCAATCAGTATGTCTGCTGATCATGCCCAGTTCCAACATTCATTTCGAGATGTCTTGTCATCTAGTACTTGTGGTTTCTGGAGACTCTGACCTTGTCCCTATCAGCAAGAGAGAGTGAGTTATTGATAAAAGCAGCATTAGCAATAGTAATAGCACTTAGACTTATCTACTGCCCCATAATGCTTTACAGCCCTCTCTAAGAGGTTTACAGAGTCAGCCTATTGCCCCCAACAATCTGGGTCTTCATTTTACTGACCTCGGAAGGATGGAAGGCCGAGTCAACCTTGAGCCGGTCAGGATCGAATTCTTGGCTATGGGCAGAGTTAGCCTGCAATACTGCATTCTAACCACTGCGTCACCATGGCATGGTATAGCATAGCATAGCATAGCATAGCATAGCATAGCATAGCATAGCATAGCATAGCATAGCATAGCATAGCATAGCATAGCATAGCATAGCATAGCATAGCATAGCATAGCATTTAGACTTACATACCGCTTCACAGTGTTTTACAGCCCTCTCTAAGTGGTTTACAAAGTCAGTATATTGCCCCCAACAATATACTGGGTCCTCATTTTACCAACCTCGGAAGGATGGAAGGCTGAATCAACCATGAGCTGGTCAGGATTGAATTCTTGGCTATGGGCAGAGTTAACCTGCAATACTGCATTCTAACCACTGTGCCACCATGGCTAGCAATAGCACCTCGATTTATATACCACTCCAGAGTGCTTTACAGCACTCTCTGGGCAGTTTACAACGTCAGCATATTGACCCCAACATTCTGGGTCCTCATTTTACCGACCTCAGAAGGATGGAAGGCTGAGTCAACCTTGAGCTGGTCAGGATCGAATTCTTGGCTATGGGCAGAGTTAGCCTGCAATACTGCATTCTAACCACTGCGCCACCATGCCATGGTAAAAGTAAAGCTTTGCCCTGTCCAGTCATGTCTGACTCTAGGGGGAGGTGCTCATCTCTGTTTCTTAGCCAAGGGAGCCAGCGTTGTCCAAAGACTCTTCCATGGTCATGTGGCCAGCATGACTATATGCCGAGGCACACGGAATGCTGTTACTTTCCCACCGAAGTGGTACCTATTTCTCTACTCGCATTTGCATGCTGTTGAACTGCGAGGTTGGCAGGAGGAATTAATGGTAATGTTAGAAGAAATCTTGGTTTGTTCTGGGCCAGGTCAAAGGGCAACTGTTTGAAATGGAGGTAGAATTTAATTGAAAGCAAAACGGACTGCTTAGCATTCAAAGTTGGCCACAGATTGAAAGGCAGGCTAGAAATATTTATAGGAAAGTTCAGTCTTGTTTTGCCTGGGGGTGGGGGGTTGAATTGAGTCCAGTACGGAGAAAATGAAGTTTTCTTACCCTGAGGGGTGAGATAATCTTCACCTCTTTGTGTGCCCAGATGTTGACCCCGAGTAGTAGCTCCAGGTCTGGGGAATCTTATTGTGTATATAAAGGATTTCTGTATTTTGAGGGGATTTCTTATGGTTTTGATTCAGTTGCTGATATTTGCCAATTTCCTAGAGAGAGAGAGAGAGAGAGAGAGAGAGAGAGACTAAATACTCAGTTTTAGCCCAAGTGTCAATATAGGCCAAGGGTGTCAAACTGGATTTCTTCGAGGGCCGGATCAGCATTGTAGCTCTCCTCCGCAGCCGAGCTTTGGCTGGCAGAGTACTGCAGGAGGCCGTCCAGGCAGAAAATGGGGTGCGGGGCAGCAGCACGCAGCCCCAACGCGCCCCGTTTTGGCTGCCAGAGGCATCCACGGGCCGGTCCTTTGCTATTTCCAGGCCGGCCCCACGGGCCAGATTTAAGCACCCTGCGGGCTGGATCCGGCCCGCGGGCCTTGAGTTTGATACCCCTGATATAGGCGGAAAAGGTTAAGCAGTCTCTGGTTTTACAGCTTGGGGTTCACTGTCGGGTGAGCGATGATCAGGATTGGTGAGTGGTCTTGGTGACAAGAATGATATGAGGGTCTTGCCTTCTCACAATAACAACCTCATTCAACTTCAGATGTTTGTTCATTGTGGGCCATCTATGAATCTGATGTTGAGATGGACCAGCTGTTATCCAGTTCAATTTGTTAGACTTTTTAAGGCTACGAAATGCCAAAATCTTGTCTCATTTTAATGAGGATTAAAAAAAAAAAAACAACACTTATTAAAATAAACTGGATAAAAATGTTTTGATAATGCTCTATTTCCACTCACATTGAATACAAATAAAAATATGATAGTGTGCTTTTTTGAGCAAATGGAAAGTCATAAAACACTGTTTGGATGGGACTGGAGAATGTCTAGCGTGAGGCCTTTAAAAACAGCGTCTAAGGAAGATAATGGAAAACCACATCTGAAAGTTTCAAATGGAGTTCTTTTAATTACCCTTTTATTTCTTTTTGTAGAAGTCAGGAAATGGGTCTTGAGGGCTTTTTAGAAATTCCATTGGGAAGGACATATAAGGAAGGAAAAGCACAATTTGTTAGGGAATGAAACAAAGTTTGCATGTAATCAGGATATCCCAAAACGTTGTAGGACAGGTTTGATAAGTGAATTTGGAAAAATATTTGTATAATATTGTTGTTTGAGTATTTCACTCCACCCTTCTTAAGAAACCATTTTAAGATAGATTTGATGACAATTCTGATTTCATAAGATATCTACATAGAGTATCATTTTTCAGACTCAAAACCAACTGGGTAGATTTTTTTAAGGCCATTCATTATTTTTACAGACACTGGATTAGGAATCTAGCCACAGAATAGAACATTTAGAGACTTGGAAGAAAACCATATAGTTTTATGAAACTGTTCAGTCATTAACATTAACAATAATTAAGAATCGCTGAGAGTTGAATGGCATGTAAATTAATAATAATGAAAAGAGAAGAGAGAACAAGTATGACTTGAAAACTGTCATTATTAAATAACTAAGTTTGTACAGTGAACCAAGCCAACCTGTAATGTAGCATTTTTGCATTTTGGCTTAATATATTATGCAAATCTAAGCAATACAGTTTGTATGTCATGACATATAACTTAGGGTATTGTATGTTCAAACCCAATTGTAGCTTACTCAATAAACCGTGATTGATCATGCAATCATAGGGTTGGAAAAGACCATGGAGGTCTTTTAGTTCAACCTCTTGTCCAGGGCAGAAATTCTCAAATCATGGCATACCGTAGTGAAATGTGTGAATGGCTTGGTTTGCACGTCACACTAATCCATAATCAATTGCCTGAAAATCAGAATGTCTGGGTTCAACCACACACTGAATCGAAGTGAAACGAAGGGGGTTTTTTTATGATTCAGTACAATGGATGAACCTGGAAAAAGGCAGCATTTTCTTGAGATGCTATGGTAGTTCTTTGAAAAACTTAGAAAAACTTTGAATCTTGGACAAAATGTTAACATTTGTTGGTATTTAAACTTAGTTCTGGCTTTTTAAAGAATATTTTTACTTACTAGTTTTTATCCCACCTTTATTACATTATATGCTACTCAAGGCAGCAAACATACATTTTCCTTCTCCTATTCCCCATAGCAACTATCCGGTGAGGTGGGTAGGGCTGAGGGAGAAGGACTGGCCCAAAGTCACCCAGCTGGCATTCATGTCTAAGGCAAGACTAGAACTCACAGACTCCTGATTTCTAGGCCAGCACCTTAACCACTATACCAATTGAAAAACAAGGGCAATTTGAGCTTCTCACCAGCATAAAAATTCAAGATTAAAAGACATACAAGACCTTCCTTCCTTCCTTCCTTCCTTCCTTCCTTCCTTCCTTCCTTCCTTTTTTCTATGTAGATGAAGAGGTTAACTGTAAAATGTGCCTCTGTCTGTGAAACTATCTGCATAATTAGAAATTTGTCTTTGATGCCTCCTCTTCTTCCTGCCTGCAGTCCTTGTAGTAAATAATGAATAACCCACATAAGTTAACAGAAAGCAAAATGAACAGATTATAGAATTAACCAATAAACAAAATAATCTTAGGCAAAATCTTCTCATTATTAAGCATTGCAGATAAGCTTCTAATCCTGCATCTGAAACAGATTTATGGTTTTAATTGGGCCGTTTCCTTTTTTCTAGGTCAAGCAGGTGTTGGTGAGTATGGAGGAGAAATTCCAGGCTGGTGATCATACATTTCTGTGTGGACAGCTGTGAAAGGAGGCAAGCATGACATTCTGGTCTCTTCCTTTGTTCTCTTGCTGTGGATTCCAGAGCAACAGTCTTCGTTCTTTTTCATAAAGGCCCTCTATTGTCCTGGCCAAATTGGGAGTGGAAGAAGAGGCCATTATTATTATTGTTTTAGTTTTGGCTGTTCTTGTGGGTCTTTTTCCTGCATTTTCTTCGTCCTATCAAGATGGCTGTGAATGAACCACCCAACAATCTTGGCTTGGAAAGGAACATTGATCTGACCCAGTTGAAGAAGAACCATTTCTTGACATAATGGAATCCTGGCATGACCACAATGCCCATCACTCCAGAAAACGCGATGCTGTTTCTTCCCATCCTTTATCGATGGTTGCAGGGCCATCTGAAACAGGAAGCTGAGGAACCCGAGCACAGCCTTTGTCATTCAGCCATTAAGAAGCTGAGAGAGTACATCCAGTTGAACTTCCCAGTGGAAGAAGGCAAGCTACTTTACAGCCCCAGTCCTGTGGATATGGAAATCTGTACGGTTTACTTAACCAAGGATCCAGAAACGACGGAGCCTCTCGGCCTAAGTTTTGGCAATATCCCTGCTTTTGGGGATTATGGTGAAAAACGGAGAATGGGGAGAAGAAAGAGGGGACATAAAGGCCCAGTGCTTGATGTTGGAAGTATTTGGGTCACTGATTTGAAGAAAAACAGTCCGGCAGGGAAATGTGGAAAAGTTCGCTTGCGAGATGAGATCCTTTCGCTGAATGGCCAGCTAATGGTTGGAGTGGATATTGGTGGTGCAAGGTAAGATGTGATGAAGAATACTTCAGGATTGATATGGGTGATATGGATGCTCATGGTGAAGCCTTCCAGATGTTGGTAAATTACAGCTCCCAGCAGTTTTACCATGCTTTGTTCTATTTGTCTTGAAACTGTTCTAGTCATTTGATTGACAACGTAGCTTCTAATGCTTGGAAACGGATTGATTTGATTCTCTGTATTCTTTCATAGTGAGCAAAATTCATCTAATTTTCTAATCCAAAATTTAATCGCACTAATGGTTGTAAGGAAACTTGAGTTCATGCATACAATCCGTACTATAAGTCTCTGTGTTCTGGAAGACATCTAATCCGAGCCGAGGTGGCGCAGTGGTTAGAGTGCAGCACTGCAGGCTACTTCAGCTGACTGCTAGCTGCAGTTCGGCGGTTCAAATCTCACCGGCTCAAGGTTGACTCAGCCTTCCATCCTTCCGAGGTGGGTAAAATGAGGACCCAGATTGTTGGGGGCAATATGCTGACTCTGTGAACCGCTTAGAGAGGGCTGTAAAGCACTATGAAGCGGTATATAAGTCTAAGTGCTATTGCTAATGTAAATAAGAGCAATTCAAATTGCATAATTGGAAACGCAACTGATTCAGACACAACCCAATACTTGACAATCAAACTGTTCTGTGTTTACAGCAAAATATAAGACTAAATCTTTGGCCTTTTGATTTTAGTTTAATGGGATCTCAATGGGATTCTTTAGATCAGGGCTGTCAAACTCCTGGCCCACGGGCCGGATGTGTCACGCGCTGGCCACGCCCACGCCCGGTTTAGCGAAGGGGAAAAAAAGTCCCGATACGTCACGTGACGCCGCCATGACGACGTGAGTTTGACACCCCTGCTTTAGATCACATTTTTCTGCACTGGGATGATGGGAAATATAGTCCAGCAATATGGAAGATACAGGTAATCCTCGACTTACAGCCATTCATTTAGTGACTGTTTGACGTTACAACGGCACTGAAAAAAGTGACTTAAGACCATTTTTCACACTTACGACCATTGCAGCATCCCCATGGGTCATGTGATCAAAATTTGGATGCTCGGCAACTGGTTCATATTTATGACGGTCGTAGTTTCCTGGGATCATGTGATCACCTTTTGTGATCTTCTGACAAGCAAAATCAATGGGGAAGCCAGATTCACTGAACAACCGTGTTACTAACTTAACAACTGCAGTGATTCACCTAACAACTGTGTCAAGAAAGGTGGTAAAATGGGGCAAAATTCACTTAACAACCGTCTTGCTCAGCAATGGAAATTTTGGTCTCAGTTGTGGTTGTAACTTGAGGACTACCTGTATAAGAATAAATCATTGGTATTTTGGGATTTCACGTAAATGGGATCTCAGGGGAATTCTTTAGATCACGTTTCTCTGTGTGGAGATGATGGGAAGTGCAATCCAGCAATATGGAAGATACCAGTTAAGACAAAGCCTGCATAACCCACCTAATGGCCAGACTACTTGAATCCCAGATGGATTTTTAGATACAGGGACAATCCAATGTCCCTTTTCCTTCTTAAAATCACACTGTAATCCCTGAGAATACTGAAGCAGTAGTGCCTCTGCAGAGAGCTAGGTTTTTTGGGTGGGTGGGTGGGTGTTTTATCATTTTTATGGTAGCTGTGGCCTGACTAAAATAGATGTTTAAAACTTATCAGGGACTTATTGCATTGATTTTATATCTTCTTTGGTCAGAACATATTGCCTGTTTGTTCTGCCAACATTTGAAGTGAGTCTTAAGAGCTTTTCTGGCCCACTGTCGCTTACCTCTGGTCAAGCCTTATGTACTTCTTGGCTAATGAGTAGAGCTGGAGTAAATTGTGCAGAATGATACAAATCACAGTGTTGTTTAAAGAAAAAGGAAAGGAGCAATGTAAATATGTAACATGTGGAGCCAGGGGATTTGTCTTTCTTTGGAGCAGACTTTAAAAGAAGAGATAAGCAGCGGATATGTGTTTTTACTGTACTGCCGAGTTGATTGGACTAACCCTCTTTGCAGAGTGCGTTGGCAGATATGTTCACGAAAAATCACCTTTCAGCTTCTCTTGATTCACTTCCATAGGATTGTCTTTAGTATTGAGCTATTGTATTGGGATAAACAGCTGGTGCAGGTGTTTGATGAAAACTAAGTCTCCTACAGGAACTTAACAGGAGTTTGAACTTGCCAAATACCAGAAATAGGGAGTGTGCAGTCAATTTGGCTTCCAAGAATCTCTGTTCTGGCTGGTATTAAGCCCACTAAGAATCAGGGAAGGATTAACACACTTTTGTTGGTGGGATTTTAAGCGTTGGCTGCCAAGCCAAATGCTGCACAGAGAGAAATTGCTTGGGAAAATGGAACAGGGATTCCCTACAGCTGCCCAGTCTGTCCTGTTGGTTTGCAAGAAGAAAAGATGCACAGTGAAGAATATCAAAGCCGCCAAAATGATAGAATAATTCCCCTTCTTCTTTGCTTGTTTGCTTGCTTATTTTGGACTCCTGCGTCTGTTCCTGTTAATGATGGAATAAGTGGTTGTTTGCCTCTCCCAAAGTTGAAATGGTTGGAAATTTATTTAGATTTTTTTCAGCAATGTTTTGATTGCTTGAAGGATCCAAATTTATTTGGATTTTTTTTTCCACAGCAATGTTTTGATTGCTTGAAGAATTAGTCAGACAAAGATGATTTTTCTTTGAGATTTGAAGAGGTGAAGAGGACATGTGTATGCAGAATGAAGTTTACACATCACCCCAAGCTGAAGTGTGATTTGATGGATTTTGGCTAGTTGGTTGTATGTACCCAATTAATTATTAGTCACTCAATAAACTAAACATAAACCTAGCTTAAAGTAATATTTCCCAGCCTAATACAGCAATGTATTGGAATCACGGCATCCAGAATTCTTAGCCACAATAACTAGGAATTTTGAGAATCCAACCCATCTGAGAATTATCCAACTTGGGAAAGTGTACCTGCAACCATTCTTCATATATTCTCCATTTTAGCCTCCAGTCCCCTAATCATCTTGGTTGCTCTTCTCTGCACTTTTTCTAGAGTCTCAACATCTTTTTATAGTGTGGTGACCTTCTTTTTATAGTGTTCTGACTTTCTTTGGCTTGCTTCGTCTGCAGGGAACGGGGGAGAAGTGTGTAAGCAGTTTGAAAGAAGGGATTGCTTGTATGCTTATGGGATAAAGTCCTTCCTGTTTGAACAGCTTTGCTTTCTAATTATTTGATTTGGCACTTTCTTCTAGGCTTACAGCCACTGCTGTGGGTGTCTTAGGTTTCCCCCCCCCCTTCCTTCCCCTTTTAAAAATGAGTGTAGCAAGGGAATGAAGGAAGAAATGAAGTATATTTGCTATCCTGTGGCATCTCATTACTGTTGCCTTCTATCAGGCCATTTTTTAATTGTAAACTTCTCTGAGACTGCAGTGTATTTGGGCTGTCTTTCATAGATATATTTACACTTCTTGGCCTTAAGAGGGCGCTGTCTTAACACACTTTAATTTCTTGGTTAAATGGGACAGCAGCAATTTAGGATTTTCCTTGCAGTTTTAAATTCCCGTCAAACACATTATTAAAATTACTTTCAGTTTCGTGGCTGTTGGATCAGGTTGTAATAAAAGTCTCTCTAGAGAAAGGTTTGTATTTTACTGAGAGAGGAAAGAGAGTGATTTCCCCCACAAAATCTTCAACACTAACCCAAATCTTCAAACTAGAGCTTACTGCATTCTTTAAATTAGTGTAAATTAAAAGAAGTTCAATACAGGTAAGTCTTTTTTCATTTCACTTTGATCTCCATCCCTGATGTCTGCCTTCTCCATCTTTGTGCTATTAGTTTTTTGGCTGGGAATTCTGGGAGTTATAGTCCCAACATATCTAGAGTATCCTAGAATAGGCAAGCCAAGTTTAGCTTATTATTTTCAGAGTGATCTCAGTAAGAGAAAAATCCATGCAGCTTACATTCGGACAAGGAAAAAAAAGAAATGACATTATTAGAGTATTTAAAGGGCAAGATGATAAATCAGTAACAAAGAACTTGACTAGGGCTGTACAATAGTAGTAACTGCGAGAGGGATCTTGGAGTCCTAGTGGATGATCACTTAAATATGAGCCAGCGGTGTGCTGCAGCTGCCAAAAAAGCCAACACAGTTCTAGACTGCATAAACAGAATCAAGATCATGTGAAGTGTTAGTGCCATTTTATAATGTCTTGGTAAGGCCACACTTGGAATATACTGCATCCAGTTTTGGTCACCACGATATAAAAAGAGATGTTGAGACTCTAGAAAGACATGCAGAGAAGAGCAACAAGGATGATTAGGGGACTGGTGGCTAAAACATACGAAGAACGGTTGCAGGAATTGGGTATGTCTAGTTTAATGAAAAGAAGGACTAAGAGTGACATGATAGCAGAGTTCCAATATCTCAGGGGTTGCCACAAAGAAGAGGGAGTCAACCTATTCTCCAAAGCAGGACAAGAAGCAATGGATGGAAACTAATCAAGGAGAGAAGCAACCTAGAACTAAGGAGAAATTTCCTGACAGAACAATTAACCAGTGGAACAACTTGCCTCCAGAAATTGTGGGTGCTCCAACACTGGAGGTTTTTAAGAAGAGATTGGACAATCATTTGTCTGAAATGGTATAGGGTTTCCTGCTTGAGCAGGGAGTTGGACTAGAAGACCTCCAAGGTCCCTTCCAACCCTTTTATTCTGTTACTCAGTGTTTCAGATTGAGATCCAAAAAAAGTGCTTTTGAGCCTGAACGTAGCATCAGTCTTGTTAAAGCAGCTGCATCTTTTCATGGGACCATAAGCTACCTGCGGCTACTTTAAAGATGCTACTTCTGGATCATACTAAAGAGTTGTTAAGGAATTGTGCAGAGTAACCTCTGCTTCTGAAGGCTTGCACAGTGAACCGTAATGTTGCAGTAGATATGAGTAATGATTCAGTCAATACACAGATACGTTAAAGTGTATAAAAGTAGTTTACTTAAAGAAATAGCACAGTCCAAATAACAGTCTGAATCATACACGTTCTATCAGTCAGTATTCAGAAGTACAGCAGTCTTCTTACCAGTCTTTCTTTGTCTTAATCATCAAACAAAGATTCTCTACTATCACAGATAGCTAGCTACAAGAGAGAGAGAGAGCACTAACCATGTTCTCTAGCTCCCTCTTATGGCCATTACTGCCAGTCAGAATGCACCAATGCATTTAAAGCAATATTACATATATTACATTAAACAGTGATTTGTGGCTTGTTTATATTAACCAACCCAACCGTTTGGACCGAGTCCTAACAAGAGTCATCTTAATCTGTGCTCTGTACCCACCACTGCCACTGGGAGAACTGTAAGCAAGTCTAATGGTATGTGAAAATGACTTTGAGAGATGGAGTAAAGAGAATGTCTAGCGAATGCTCAGGTAGGAGAGAGAGCATAGCCCGTAACTTCATAATGAGTGGAGAAAAAGAGGCTCAGAAGGGCATCTTCCTAGCTTCTCAGGCTATAAGCGATGGTGGGAGATTTGTACTCTCAGACATGCAAGATTCTGTTAATGTAGTTTTGAAATAAAGTAGAATTAGCTCATCTGGTTGTGTTTCCTGTTTGGTCTACCTGGGAAAGCAGACAGCAAGAAAGGACAGCAGCGGAACTCTCAGGTATGGTTTACATATTGTATTAATATATGGCCGTTGTGTAGTCATAATTAATTGAATAAATTACAGTTGATCGCACACCGTATTAACTCAAACTATGGTTTTCAAACTATGGTTGACCCTGGGGAGGAAAGCTATGACAAATCTAGACAGCATACTAAAAAAGCAGAGACATCACCCTGCCAACAAAAGTGCCTCATAGTCAAGGCTATGGTTTTCCCAGTTGCAATGTATGGCTGTGAAAGTTGGACCATAAGGAAGGCTGAGTGCCAAAGAATTGAGGCCTTTGAACTATGGTGCTGGAGAAGACTCCTGCGAGTCCCTTGGACTGCAAGGCGATCAAACCGGTCAGTCCTAGAGGTGATCAACCCTGACTGCTCTTTAGAAGGCCAGATCCTGAAGATGAAACGCAAATCCTTTGGCCACCTAATGAGAAGGAAGGACTCACTGGAGAAGAGCCTAATGCTGGGAAAGATTGAGGGCAAAAGAAGAAGGGGACGACAGAGAATGAGGTGGCTGGATGGAGTCACTGAAGCAGT
>QLTV01003108.1:3689741-3707408 GCA_003457575.1 Thermophis baileyi | reverse complement strand
CAACAACAACAACAACAACAACAACAATGGTTTACAAATAATAGTAGCTGGGATCACACAATATGCTAAGCCAAAAACAAACCACTAACATTAAGGAAGTGCATTGTATGAACCAAGTCTCAGGCTCACTTCATTACTCATGCTTACCTAATGAAGCTACCATCTCCCCCCCCCAACTCTCTCCCTCCCTCCTTCCCTCCCTCCCTCCCTCTCTTTCTAGTGTAAACATCCATCTTTCAAAAAAGTGACTCATGGTTAACCCTAGCTATCATGTCATTACTGTCATTACTCTAAAATAAGGATGCTTTGATGATCTCTCTAGAAAGTGGACATCTCATTCATGAATTGCTTCTTGAATTTTTTGAAACTTTACTGAAAGAATCTTGCACATAGGGGAATTCTTAGATTGGAATGTTACACATGCTGGTTTTAAATTAACTTTTACTGAACTCAAAAATATTGACTACTGTGTAGATTAGCATCTTCTAAGGCTCTTCGTTGAATAGCCTTTTATTATCTCTCTTGCTATATAAAATTGGATCTTATTTATAGACGAGAAATTCAGTTTAAAAGTGACATACAGAGACATACTTTTATAAAGAACAGAGCAACTTTGACATATACCAACCACGTATTTTGTAGACTGCGCACAAATGTGCATTTTTTTTTCAAATTTAGATGCCAAGGTTTCTAACTGAAAAGTATTCTGTTCAGAAACAGGAAAAAGCAGTTAATTCAATTTTGGACATTTCTGTTCCCAGAAATGTCATATTTTGAAAGTGTGAGGTTATGAGTTGGGCAATCAATGTTCTTTCTGAGGTTTTGTGGGATTACTCATATAGTACTCCAGTTAGTTTTCAATAAACAGAAGATCTGGAAGTTTTTGCGAATGCATTCAGGTGCAAAATAAACTTTTGTATATCATCATAGACAGTGATATCCATCAGAGCCAGATCTTGCTGTTTTAACCCATATTGCAAAGAATTGTACGGCGTTGAAAAAGTAATGGATCTGCAGTGACGTAAAGTGATTAAGTCACTTTAAAAATTGATTGTCATTTCATATGACTAAATCCACCAAGTACTATTCAAAATGAAACGTTGCAAAGAAATACCTATGCTAATTGAATGCAATCAGATGTCTTGTCACATTATGACTTTGTTCATGCAAGGCTTCCTTTAAAAAAAAATTAACCCAAAACTAACATATTGCAAAGTTAATGTGACCTACGAGCAAGTTTTAAGGCCCAGCAATAGTGTTACCCCATTCAGCATGTGTTAATCCAGGGGTGTCAAACTCGATTTCATTGAGGACCACATCAGGGTTGTGTCTGACCTCGGGGGAGTGGGGTGTGTGTGGCCAGCGTGGGCATGGCCAGCTCAACGTCACTCGTGTCGGGAGCGCCTGTGGTGGCCCGAGTGCTCTGCCAGCAAAAACGGGCTCCTGAGCCTCGTTTTCACTGGCAGAGGTTTGCAGGAGGCCGTGGCAGCCGAAAACGGAGCTTGGGAGCCCGTTTTTGCTGGCAGAAGCACCGCAGGCCAGTCCTTCACTTTTTCCAGGGCGGCCCCGCGGGCCAGATCTAAGAACCCCACAGGCCGGATCTGGCCCCCGGGCCTTGAGTTTGACACCCGTGTGTTAATCAGTTCATCAGCCGCGGTGGCGCAGTGGTTAGAGTGCAGTACTGCAGGCTACTTCTGCTGATCACCAGCTGCCAGCAGTTTGGCAGATCGAATCTCACCGGGCTCAAGGTTGACTCAGCCTTCCATCCTTCCGAGGTTGGGTTAAAATGAGGACCCAGACTGTTGGGGGCAATTTGCTGACTCTGTAAACCGCTTAGAGAGGGCTGTAAAGCACTGTGAAACGGTATATAAGTCTAAGTGCTATTGCTATTGCTATCAATGTAAAAATGTTCATGTCATATCCAAGAGGAGGGTTTGCAGCTTTGGCTAATCATTCTTCAGATATGTTGAGGGCAAAGTCTGGTCAGATGCTTCCAGGTTCTAATGCCTGAGGATGATAAGATACTCAAATAGTTCAGCTGATCACCTGTTTGCTTGACACTTGATCTTACTGCTTCTGTTAGGAAGAATTGTTCAACTAAGCCTAGGAGGTTATTTGAAAGAGTCTTCCAATCTCAACAACCCAAAAGTTCTGCATAAGTATAATATGGGAGTGAATACTTGTTAGTTCCAGACACTGTTAACTGACATGATGTTCTAGAAGAGGTGTGCCCAACTCATGGCCCATGGGCTACATGCAGTCCTGGACAGCTGGTAACATGTCCTCCACAAGATCATAAAATTTTAACATTGTTATGTGATTTGTATTTATGTATATTTATATACATTATCTACAATGTATATTTATACACATTGACTATATTATATACTTTATATACAGCCCAGGCAAGCCAAATGGTTGGATACCCATGTTCTAGAACATTTCAGTCAGCTTTAGATCTGCTTTTGGCACTGACTAGAATGCACTAGGGATGATCTTTGCTGGGAGAGTGAGATTGTGAAATTCTCCTGAGCTTTTTTGTGGCTTAGTAATACCATTAACTATGATTCTTTATCTGTTTGTATCCAGCCTTTATTATTTTTGCAAATCATCTTCTTCCTATTTTCCACACAACAACAACAATAATCCTGTAAGGTGGGTTCGACTGAGAGAGAATGACTGGCCCAAAGTCACCCAGCTGGCTTTCATGGCTAATGCGGGACTTGAACTCATAATCTCCCCTTTTCTAGTTTGGTGTCTTAACCAGTAGGCCAAACTAGCTCTCTATGATATATTTCTGGAGAGCTTATTGGATATGAGAGGTTCTGAGTATATCTAGATAGCCATCTCAAGTGGTGCTTCTGGATGTTTTCACTGTGAGTTCTTGTGAGGTTCTATTTTCTCCCTAGGCTGTTCAGCGATTATATGGCACCATTATGTCAAACCATCCAGTGATTTAAAGTGAAATGTTATCAATATAATATGCTGATGATATACAACTACATAGGTCCTTTTTATCAGATCAGAATGAGGCAGCATCAGAGTCTAAATCAGTGCTTGGCTGTATTAATGAACTAGATGAAGCAGTGTTCCAATATCTCAGGGGCTGCCACAAAGAAGAGGGAGTCAAGCTATTCTCCAAAGCTCCTGAGGACAAGAAGCAATGGGTGGAAACTAATCAAGGAGAGAAGCAACTTAGAACTAAGGAGAAATTTCCTGACAGCTAGAACAATTAATCAGTGGAACAGCTTGCCTCCAGAAGTTGTGAATGCTCCAACACTGGAAGTTTTTAAGAAGATGTTGGATAACCATTTGTCTGAAGTGGTGTAGGGTTTCCTGCCTAAGCAGGGGGTTGGACTAGAAGACCTCCAAGGTCCCTTCCAACTCTGTTATTCTATTCTATTCTATTCTATTCTATTCTATTCTATTCTATTCTATTCTATTCTATTCTATTCTATTCTATTCTATTCTATTCTATTCTATTCTATTCTATTCTATTCTAAAGCCAAAACACTGGCACTTCAACTAAGAGATATCATTGGTGTTTTTGTTAAATATTGACTTCTGGTGACTTCCTGGACTAGTCCATGCAATTTTCTTGCTAACAATTTAGGAAGTGGTTTGCCACTGTCTCCTACCTAAGGCTGAGAAAGAGGGACTTTTGCCCAGTCATCCAACTGCTTTTGTGGCTCAGGTGGAACTAGAACTAATAATCTCCTGATTTCTACCCTGGTGCCTTAACCACTACCCAGGGGTGTCAAACTCAAGGCCCGTGGGCCAGATCTGGCCCGCAGGGTGCTTAGATCTGGCCCGTGGGGCTGCCCTGGAAACAACCAAGGACTGGCCCGCGGTGCCTCTGCCAGTGAAAACAGAACTCCCTCCCGGGCTCCGTTTTCACTGGCAGAAGGTTGCAGGAGGCTATCGCAGCTGGAAACGGAGCTTGGGATCCCGTTTTCGCTGGCAGAGCGCTCGGGCTACCACAGGCGCCCCCAACACGATGACGTCAAGCTAGCCACGCCCACCCTGGCCACGCCCATCCCGCCCTCCTGAGGTCAAAGACAACCCTGATGCAGCCCTCAATGAAATCGAGTTTGACACCCCTGGCTCTTAGAGGTTGTTAGTGGATGGTTTATCTGTCTGTAGCATTCAACCTGTTCAAAAGAAGATGTCCTCTCCCTAAAAGATCAAGGTCATCACTTCTGGGGTGTGGAGAATGTCCGAATAATATTTGCCATTAGAGGCAGAGGTGTTATCTGCATCAAACAGAGCCTTTTCCGCTTTAGACTGTGTGCCAGTTGTGCCCTTACTTCAATAGAAATAGCATCTTTATCCATCCCATGGCAACATTTTCTGTCATGCTGTTGGAATACCGGAAGGCATTATGCATGGGAAGGCATTGATGCGAGTCCAGACACTTCTGGTAGTACGAAAACATTGCAACAAGAACCATTGACCATAACCGGTCAATGGTTACTTCGGTCTTATATGATATTCACAGACTCCCAGTTTGTTCATTTCAAAATGGTACTAACTTACACTGTTCTGACAGTTTGGGATCACAATAGTTAAAGGAATGCTGCTCCTAGTATGTTCCAGTTGCGGAGCTTGAAAGAGTGCAGAAAAGAGCAATGAAAATTGAGGCTTGAGGCTAAATCTTATGGAGAATGTTTAAAACAGGGGTGTCAAACTTGATTTCATTGAGGGACGCATCAGGGTTGTGTTTGACCTTGGCGGCCCGAGTGGGTGTGGCCGAGTGGGCGTGGCCATCTCAACATCACTTGTGTCGGGGGCGCCTGTAGTGCGCACCCCTCCTGAGCTCCGTTTTCGCTGGCAGAGGCACCGCGGGCCGGTCCTTTGCTGTTTCCAGGGCGGTCCCACGGGCCAGATTTAAGCACCCCTTGGGCCGGATGCGTTTGACACTTTTTGTTTTAAAAGAACTGGGTGTATTTAGCCTAAAGAAGGGAAGGCTAAGGAGAAACATGATAGCAGTATTCAAAAATTTGAAGAGGATATAGATTTATTTTCCATAGGTGATGAAGGGAGGACAAAAATCAGTGGATGGTATACAGGAGATATAAATTTGAAATAAAGACTTTCCTGGCCATAAAAATTCTTAAGCAGTGGAATAGCTTGCTTCCTGGAGTTATAGATGCTCTATCACTGGTGATTTTCACCATGTGAATGGACTGGTTAGCCCATTTGCCTGGACTGTATGAGGATTTCTACCCCAGGGAAGGAACTGGTCTAGAACAGTGGTTCCCAACCTGTAGTCTGTGGACCCCTGGGAGGCCGCGATGTTATCACTGAGGGTCCATGAAGTCTTGAAGAAATGTTATGATTTAAATATTGAATTAAGTCTTGGTGGTTTTGTGGCCATGGTCCGTGGCCACAAAAGGTATTTAAAGGGGGTCAGTGTGAAGAAAAGGTTGAGAACCATTGGTCTAGAACAGAGGTGTCAAACTGGTGGCCTGTGGGCCGGATGTATCACACGCAGGCCACGCCCACCCCAGCTCCGCGAAGGGGGAAAACATAGTGAAACATCACGTGACAGCAACGTGAGTCTGACACCTGTGGTCTAGAAGATCTCCAAAGTACCCTATTATCCTGTGATTTCTTGATATTCTTTTGTTTTCTTATAATTTTTTAAATTTAGTTTTCAATTTCATTATAATTTATCCTTGTATGTTGTCACTTTGACTAGTTACCGGTTGCTGCTATTTATATTTATTTCAACTTTTTAACTGTTGTCCTTGACTGTTTTGTAAACCAGTGTAGTGGTCCATGTTGATTCGTAGTATACAAGTTAGTTGAATGAATGAATGAATGAATGAATGAGATCATAGCAATTGAGCTACGTAGGGAATGCTAAAGACGACTGTCTCTCAGTTGCAGCAATTGAATAACTTGGTTTCTTGTTTAGCTACTATTAAACGGCTTGGTTGGGCACTTTTCTGTAAAAAAAAATGGATATGAAGGCAGCCTTTATGATTAGGTTGACACATCTGTATGTATTAGACTCTTGCAATGTGATGACTTAAGCTATATGCAACAACAATTTCTAATTGTTTCCAGCTGGATGGCAATTGATTGCTATTTGGAGAGTGTTATTTGGCAATATCTTTCAGATGGGAACTCTCTTGCTTGGGTGTTTTCTAAAGCACCTGGTACCCTACGGTTGCCAGGTATGAATATTAAAAAATTGCAAATAGCATATATTTCAAAAGAGATTTATGCCTGTGGCAATACAAAAATTTGATGGATGGGTTGCCAGAATGGCAGGAATATGCTTCAACTCACATTGAATTGTTAAAATGGTATCACTGATAATGAACAAGTTTGCAAAATGTTGTCCCTTCCTTCCTAAGCTGATACAGGCAGTTCTCGACTGTTCATTTAGTGACTGTTCAAAGTTACAACGGCACTGAAAAAAGTGACTTAGGACCATTTTCCACGCTTATGACTGTTGTGACATCCCCATGGTCACATGATCAAAATTCAGATGCTTGCAACCGACTCATATTTATGACGGTTGCATTGTCCTGTGGTCATGTGATTACGTTTTGCGACTTTCTGACAAGCAAAATCAATGGGGAAACCAAATTCACTTTACAACCGTGTTACTAACTTAACAACTGCAGTAATTCACTTAACAACTGTGGCAAGAACGGTCATACGGTGGGGCAAAACTCAATTAACAAACATCTCACTTAGCGACAGAAATGTTGGGCTCAATTGTGGTCGTAAGTCCAGGATTACCTGTACTTTATTCAGAATGTAGACTTAAATATGACCCCTTGTAGTTCTGATTTGCAGGGGAAGGAGGAGCTTACATTTTTGGAAATCTCCATGCAGAATTGAGTTGAGGTTCTATCTACCCTTATCTACTCATTCTCTCTCATGTACACACACACACACACACACACACACACACACACACACACACTCAGAATTTAAATTCATTCAGCCTTATGCAGGAGTAAGCAGGATCTGATTTAAGAAGCTGGTAGTCTTTGTGACTACGTCTCCCTCTAGTGGCTTCAGAGGACCTTCTGGGATCTCTCAGAGTAGAAGTTTGATCTTGTGTAGAATAATTTCCTGTCCCCTTTCCAGTGCCTCTTTGAAATAATACAGTAGAGTAGTAGAAAGCTTTGTTATGCATTTCCTCTCAATATTTTTTTAAGTTTAGCTGGGTTGAGCCGCAGATACAAATAAGCCCCAGGAACCGGAAATATGTTAGTAGTCTAGAAAGGGTTAATGAACCAAGACCGAGATGGTCAAAACTGGAGAGGAATCAAAGAATACAGAAGAATGCTAGAATCTGGGAATATTAATTGCTTGGTGAAGGCTTGATTGAAATAGGAAACTTTCATTTTCAGAACAGTTTCGTGATCACCTTGGGTGAGAATGTTTGTTTGGGGCTTCAACACATTTAAGTTCAAGTAAGACCACACTTGGAACACTTCATCCAGGTCTCGTCACCACAATATAAAAAAGATCTTGAGACTCTAAGAAGAGTGCAGAGAAGAGCAACAGGAATGATTATTGGAGGCTAAAACATACGAAGAACGGTTGCAGGAATTGAGTATGTCTAGCCTAATGAAAAGAAGGACTGGAGGAGACATGATAGCAGTGTTCCAATATTTGAGCGGTTCCTACAAAGACAAGGGGGTCAATCTATTCACCAAAGCAACAGAAGGCAAGATAAGAAACAATGGATGGAAACTAACCAAGGAGAGAAGCAACCTAGAACTAAGGAGAAAATTCCTAATGGAGAGAGCAATCAATCAATGGAATAGCTTGCCTTCAGAAGTTGTAGGTAGAGGCTTTCAAAAAGAGACCAGATAACCATTTGTCTGAAATTGTATAGGGTCTCCTGCCAAAGCACGGGGTTGGACTAGAAGACCTTCAAGGTCCCTTCCAACTCTAAAATGAAAAAAAAAAGTTGTCATCTCACACAGAGAACAACTGCACATGAGACCGCATGGAACACACAAATGCAAAACATCCTGATTTGAAGCCTTCTTGCTTTTGAAAATGTTCCATCAGGGTGACCCAAAACCACTTACAGTGGTAAGTGCTTTGATGTTTCTTAGAGCTTCTTCTATTCAGAAGTATTTCCTTCCACTTCAGTTGAGAGGGATATTTCCACGTGTAATTTCCTTAGATTTTAGGGTTGGTTGTAACCCTGAAATTAATGGGCAATGGCACTTGGGAGCGAAAGGGTGTGTGCTTTGTCGTTTCTGTCTTTGATGTGCCAAAAAAAACCATGGGTTTCAGAAGAATGACTCATGGGTTCATTTACTCTAAACTTTCGAGTAATGCCAATCACATTTGCAGCTCCATCTATCTAAAGACCACACTATTTGTAAAAAAAAAAAAAAGAATAACGCAAACTAAGAGTTGGATGGGATACATGCAATGCTCTCACTTACTGGATTAAAATGTCAGGAGGGCGCCAGGCTTGGCCAGTTTCTCTGATTCCCAACTAGGCCAACAAACTGTTTTAATCTTTCTGTTTTAATCTTTCTCTTGTAAACATTTGTGTGAGTCATATTATCACAAGCAAGAGAGAAAGGCAGATTTCTGTCAAATGAGATAGAAAGGTAGAATTACCTGATTCTATCTAGAATCTAGATAGGTGGGATTATCTGATTATCATAATGTAGCACAATGTTGGTCGCTTTTTCCTAAAACTGAAAAGCCTGACTTAAGGAATGCTTCACTTTACAGGTAGTCCTTGACTTACAACCATTCATTTAGTGACCAACTGACAACCATTCATTTAGTTCGAAGTTACAACAGCGCTGAAAAAAATTGACTTGCGGCCGGTTTTCACACTTACGATGGTTGCAGAATCCGCTCAGTCACGTGATCAAAATTTGGACACTTGGCATGCATTTATGATGATTGCAGATGTCCTGGGATCGTGTGATCAACTTTTGTGAACTTCTGACAGGCAAGGTCAATGGGGAAGCCCGATTCACTTAACAACCACGTTGCTAACTTAACAACTGCAGTGATTCGCTTAACCTCTGTGGCAAGCGCTCTGTGGTCATAAAGGAAACAAAACTCACTTAATAAATAAATGCTTTGCTTTAACAATGGAAATTTTGGGTTCAGTTGTGGTCGTAAGTCGAGGCTACCTGTACCCTCTATTTTGAAGAGTTTTTATGACTTGCCTTTTCTTGTATCTTGACCCTCGATGGCTGGTGGAACTTCGTACAACTGAATTTCACCACAGCAGTTGGACTTTACAGCTTGGCAGGAGGGAGGAAGCGAATGTGTTTGGCATATGTTTCCTTTTGATAGAGTGGAATTGAAGGTTTGGGAAAGAAGCACATTGCTCAGGGAAAGCAGGAAACACTGAATCATAAATTCATCATACAAATAAAACTGGATAATGTGGTTAGAGGGCCGTGGAATTAAATCACTCATTACTTACGTTGCAGTGAAAGTGATAGCTAAAAAAAAAAAATTAGAGTTGATGCCAAAGAATTATGGTATTCAGATGGCAAGACCTTCACAATTAGGCAGAGGGTTTTAATACATCATACACTCAAAGTGTTCCAAAAAGAAAACTGGAAAACTACTTCTGTCCCTGCTTTAAATTAGCATGGTTTGCTGTATATTTGCAGATGTTCTTTTTACCATTCTAGCTCTCACCGATCAGGACGTACATTGTACATGGCAGGAATTGAGGGTCAGGTGAGTAAGAAGTACTAAATCCAGTGGCCCTTTAAGGTTCCGTATTATTCACTGAGCCTGAGAGTAGGCTGAAGAATGACCATGGGTGCTAAGAACCTTGGGATTTGTAGTCCTAGCAGGTAAGGCATCAGGATGAGAGTGGTTACTGTAACATAAGAACTTTTGAACTTACCATCACTTCTATGTGAAAGCTTTAGAGAGGGGGATCTCTTAGTGAAGGGATGGGGGAAATTCATAGCAGACCGATGAGGACCAGATTGGGATGAGACAGGCAAGTTGGTACCCAAATAATTCAGTATTGCCTAGAAACAGGTGAGAAGCCATCTGGAGATGCCCTGCCATGCAATGGGACACTTGGCCAACGGTATTGAATATTAAATACTTTTCTCTCTCTCATGTTCTCTTGATGGAAATGACCAAGGCTCATCCCATGAATCCTAAGAAGTTTGCCATCTTCAAGTTAAGACGTTCCTTGGCGATGATAAATATAAGGCAGAAATTTAAGAGCAGAGCATGTGTGTGGTCTGAAGAAATTTACTTGAAAAGCATAAATTACAATTACTATTTTCTATAATAGAAAAGGAAAAACGCAAATAACCTTTCGATAGCTGTGATCCCCTTGGTTATATGCGCTCTATAGGCGACTTCTAACATGAAACAGAACCTGAGTTAAAAATAGTGTTTTTGTGTGTGTTGAAATTACTCTTTGGAGAATAAATGTCTGTGGGTTATTTTTTTGCAATCCTGACCTTTGCATGAGATGAACGAAGAATGTGATGTGCATGTTTTTTTACTGAATAAAAGACATACTCTCAGGGACACAAATATTAGGAAGAAATTAAAGAAATGATGGAACAAAGTGTGTGTTTTTTAAAGTAGCAAACCAGAAACGAACACAAATAAGTTACTGGTTGTGTTCGCATGGCATGCTATGCCAGTAATTAGCCAATCACATATTTGTCTGGTGTCTTGTGTAAACTCAGTTGGTAGGTTTAGTTTATGGTTTAGTATAGAGGTGGTGAACCTCTGGACAAAAACCCTCAAAGCCTCCAAGTCCTATCTATCATTTCAACTCAAGATGATTGATAGGTACAGTGCCTAAGACAACAGAAAGAACATCTTGCATTGGAAGAAACGCTTATCAAACCATCAAATACATCAAACGAGCATATTGCTGATGTATTCCAGAGCTTGGGATAAAAGCTGAATTGTTAGAGCAGTGGTCCCCAACATTTCCAGCTCTGTGGACCAGTGGTGGTAGTGGGGAGAGGGGATGGTTTCATGAACACGCCTGCCGTGTGCACGGCCCAGTTCCCAATGGGCCACTCACCGGGTCTGGGCTGTGGACCATGGGTTGTGGACCCCTGTGTTAGAGAATGTCCGAAGGCTTGCACATTTCACCAAAACTATTTCAGAAGGGGGAAAATGATGAAAAGGTTTTTTTTTTATAATATGGCAGAAATCCCACAGGTGATTTATAGTGTTTTCTAGCATCACACAGTCACCACTGATTCCATAGAAAGCCTGTCCACCAGTGGTGAAATCCAATTTTTTTTTACTACCGGTTCTGTGGGTGTGTCTTGGTGGGTGTGGTGTGGCTTGGTGGGCGTGGCTTGGTGGACGTGGCAGGGGAAGGATACTGCAAAATCTCCATTCCCACCCCACTCTGGGACCAGCCAGAGGTGGTATTTGCCGGTTCTCCGCAAATACCTTTCAGCAACTACCTTTCAAGATACTAGTTGGGGATAATAGAAGACTAATGCATCTGAAGGGCACCAGGTTGGAGAAGACTTTTCAGGGGTTTAAGTCAAGGACGTTGTTCACAGCCATAGGAGGAGGAAGATGTGTTGGATATGTTCGCCATCTTGAGTTACTTGTAAGAAATAATAAAAGTGGGATACAAATGAATGAATAAATAAAAACAGAGACTTGAGTTTTATTTTGGAGATGTCCAGCATTTGCATGCATGGTCTTTGGCTCCTTCTCATGGGACACATGAATCATGGACTCTTAAGTAGTGAATTCCAGATGCAGGAGGTCCAGATAAGAGGAAGTTTCTGTGTGTCTGTTTCTTGTCAGCCTTCGTTGGCAATAGATCTTTCAAAGAATTCACGTACAATAATGCATTATTTATGTTGCACCATGGGAATGTTCTGTACGTCTCTTTCTTTCTTCTCTCCCATTATGCATTCCAGTTCTGAAGCTGGTTTCATGTTTTTCTCTTTTAGGTCTAATGCAAGCAAACAGGTTTCCACCATGTTTAAACAACAATGGAGTGAGAATGCAATATAGTTTCATGTGCTGTGAGAATGGTATGATAAACTTTTAGGCTAAAAAAAAAATTGCTAACCCTCACTTGAGGCATTATCTTGAAAATTATTCTACACAAATTTGACCGATGTTTGAAAATGTACGTAATTCAGTACAAGTAGTCCTCAAATTACATCTATTTTTTTAGTGACCAAAGTTACAATAACACTGAACAAAGTGACTTGCGACCAATCCTCACAGTTATGACTGTCACAACATCCCGAAGGTCACATGATTAAAATTTGGGTGCTTGGCAATCAGTATGTATTTATGACGGATGCAATGCCCTGGGGTCACATGAGTGTTTCCGGGTTAAAAGGATTAGGCGATGACATTACCATTGTCGATCGGATGTCCGATTGAGGGCTCTTTTCATGTCCCCATTAATGTGCCTGCCGAAGTGGTACCTATCTATCTACTCGCAATCACACGCTTTCGAACTGCTAGGTTGGGGGATCTAGTCCTGACACATAGCAGCATATCTGGGTCTCGAATGTGACTTACTTAACCTTGCTTGGCAGTGGCAATTCTGGTCCCAATGGTAGTCGTAAGTAAGTCATAAGTTACCTGTGTTTGAAATTCTAAGGCATTTATAGTTAATGTTTAATAACTAAGAATCTTTAGTTGGTGATACTTAAAGAAATTGCATAGATAACATACCGGTAATAGAATTTCATACCATGGTCTGCCCACTACTAAAGATTTTGCAGCTGTTTTTGGACTTCTGCAAATATTTATTAGTCTTTCTTATGCCAGCTTTTCTCAATCCTGAAGGTGTACTGGACAACAAATCTCCTCATCTCCAGAAAGTCTCGTGGTTGGAGATTGTAAGATTTTCAGTCCAGCATTTCCAAGAAATAACAAATCGGGGAACGATAATCTAAGCCAGTAAATCTCAACCAGGGTGGGGCTAAAGTATTTGAAGGTGGCCACAGGTGAAAAACATGTTACAACATGAAAAAGTAAAAGAAACCCAAATAAGCCACATCACTCTAAGAAATGGCTTGTAAAACTTAGTTTATTGTCATTTTTTTTCTTTTGAGACAGATGGACACAACATTTCCAAGAAGTTTTAATTTCCTTTATTTTTGAAGAATGCCTACAGGGCCCAGTTGTATTCTTGTAAATAATGATATGAAATAATGATTCCAAACCTAGCAGTTTGCTTTGCAGGGCATTGACTTCTACTTTTTAATTTTTTTTTTAAAAAAAGATTCTATAATAAAATGAAGTAGGGAATGGAGCCCAGTAGATGTCAGAGGAGGTATCAACAGGGGTACTGATGTTAATGATACTATGTTACTCACCTTTGACCTAAAGATTTAGTAGCTTAGTAAGTAGTTAGAAAGCACAGATAGTTCTCAACTTGCGACTATTTGTTCAATACCTGAAATTATGACGGTGCTAAAAAAATGGACTTATGAACTGTGCCCAAAAATGGGTACAAGGCTGTTGATGACCCAACTATGCTCCTGTCCTGCAGATCAAAGTCAATTGTGGATCTAGCCAGTGCACAGGCAAGCCACAGATGAGTAACTGTACCAAAGGTAGAAATCCTATACTATGAAAATCCAGCACCAGTTTTTACTGTAGTAGGAAATTGAATTGAGGCATATTAAGTTCAGAAACCTGGTCTGGAGTTCTGAGAGAACTGTTATGGCAAGTTCTTGTTGAAGACTATGGAGTAGCTAAAGCAGCTGGAAAGACCAAATATGTATAGGATTATCTAGAGAGAAGAATTGTCACTGAATTCTGGCCTTGTACATTTGCATACTTAACCAGGTGTGCAACCAGGCCAGGGAAATTAAGGGGGAATAATTGTATTAGGGCAACAGTGCAACTGTTTCGGCCTCCTTTCTACAGCCAGTGTCAGCTACCACCTCACGCTTGCGCTGTGCAACCATTGGGTATCAGCTGCCATGAACTCAAGGGGGACTGGATGAGAGGGGACTGCTTCAAGGGAAATGAAACTTCACCGTTATCTCTCCAAGATGGGCTTCAAAGACAATCAGCTGGGAATGGAACGCAGTTGCATACCAAACCTACTGTCAACATTGAAACTGACCTGACTGAGGCCATTTTGAGGCTTCAGTGCTGCCACAGCTGGAGCTAAGGGATAGGGAGGGGGGAGTAGAGATAGCTGGGGTTTGTAGCCAAAACAAAATACTTTCTCTTGGGAACCAAGGACATTCCAGCAGGTGCTTGGAAGGAGGGGACTGAAGTCACCTAGCAACTGGACTGTATCCTGATTGGACCATGTGACTGATTGTTTTGAGAAAATGAAAACCTTTTAATTAGGTGAAAAACGCAGGAACATTTAGAGTTGGTTTTCACCAGCCCGTGCCAATATGACATATCCAATAAAACTATTGTTTGAGGAATCTACCTGCCTCAGAGTTTTGTTTGCTGGGGGTATGTTACTTGGAACCCTGACACCTATGCCTGAAGTGACCGCTGTGGCATCTTGTTTGAATTTGATTGGACACGAGGGCAATGTTCCCTCTAAGCTGTGCAGCTGCGCAGCCGCGCACGTGACAGGAAATCGTCGCGCAGCAGTTTCCAACTGCCGCGTAGCGATTTTCAATGTCAGAGGGAACATTGCTGTGCGGCCGCGCACCTGACAGGAAATCGCCACGTGCCAGTTTCCAACTGCTGCGCAGCGATTTTCAATGTCAGAGGGAACATTGCATGAGGGGCCAGTAATGGAAGGTGATTAAGAGAGGGAAAAGTTAGACTTGGGTATTTTGGCACGCGATTCTCAGTTCTGGCTATGCATTATTGTAATTCACTTGACTTCTAGTAAACTATGCCTTTCTCAATAAATGGAGTTAAGGATTGTTCTTACTTAGAAGTTCAAGCTGAGGCAGGTCTGACAGCCTTAGACATCTTGGCCAAAAGGGAATGGACTCGGATGCTGCTAGTTCTCACTTTGGATATGATTTAGTTCAGTTGCAGGTAGTGGCCCTATACATCTAAAAGTGGTTGGTCTTAAACAACCCTGCAATTCATCTTTCTTTTCACCAGATGATCAGTTTCTAGACTTGAAATCCTACATGTTGGAAAGTTCTTGGCCAGTGCCGATGCTGTGATATTTTTCTGGAGGGCCTCAGAATAGTTTACAAAAGAACAACTAAAACAGTCTTAAAAGCTATCCGTCTACAAACAATTCCCTAAACCAGCTATCCTAAAAGACAGGAGGGGTGTTTTTTTTTGGTTTTTTTTAAATTCTCAGTTACATCAACCAATCTGAAAGGCAGACCAAACAGCAACTCACTCCTGTCACAATTATCATCCAAATGTTTGGTAAAGATGCATATTTAATGCATCTTCAATCATTGTTTAAAGAAGAGAGCTTCTGTATTACCAATAGGTGGCAGGAAACAGAAATCTCTAGGTCTTTGCCACCACCTGTTGGTGGCCCAGTTTTTTGCATTTCAGAGTCTTAGATCAATTTTACTTGAGAGAAACACACCCTGGGATGTTCCCCTATCCCTGGTCTTCTTGAGACAAACACGTCTGTTTTTCTTCACAGATCTTGTTTTCGTAACCTTGGCCATTTTTATCCTCCGTTGACTGACATCTTCCTTGAAGCACAATGTCCAGAATTAAACGCACTGTGTAGTTTAAGGATATGTTGAAGGCAGTGTTTAGTTTCTGGCTGCATTCTAATTACACATAGGGATTTTGTGCTCTTGGCTATTTTCACAAGGTCATAAATGGGCTTGCGCAGTGCAGAGTTAGTATCCCGAAAGCCCTCCCATCGCCTTTACATTAATTTTTAACAGAGTTTTAATCATCCTTGCCTTTTTAGATTTTTAACTGTTTTTTTATATATTTTAATATTTTATTGACATCACTCAAAGTCCCTCTGTGAGGGAGATGGGCAGTTCAAAAATGTGATAAATAAGTAAACAGTGTGATCATGTGCCTTGCGTATGTATGTATGTATGTATGTATGTATGTATGTATGTATGTATGTATTTATTGTTAGGATGGTATAGGAATGCAATAATTATAAACCTGCTTTCATCACCTGGCATTTTGGACAGATCCAAGCTGTTTGGACAGATTGAGTAAACCATGATTAAACAAACCATAGATTAATCCCAAATGTGAATCCAGCCTATAGGCTCGCTCGCATAGCTCAGTCACAGGAAGTTTAAAACAGAGTAGTGCTTTTTTTTTTTTTTAAAGTGTGGCTTTTAAATAATTGCAAGAGGCCCAAAGCCAGTTTGGTCTAATGCAGTGGTTCTCAACCTTTCTAATGCCGCGACCCCCTCGTCCCTGTCGGTCGCCGTAGAGCCGGTCGCCAAGGTAGCGCGGGGCGCCGCCCACCCGCCCGGACTCCGCCATTTGGGTTCTTTTATCCTCTGCGCATGCGCAAAGCGTTCTGCACATGCGCAGAGGGTAAAAGAACCCAAATGGCGGTGTCCGGGCGGGTGGGCGAAGTCTCCCGCTTCTGTCGCTACCGGCTATCCGGCGACCCGCAGGCACGGCCGAACCGGGAGCATTTCACCCCTGCAATGACGGTGGCACCAAGATGGCGGGCTAACGTGCGCGGCGACCCCTGTGAAATGGTCATTCGACCCCCAAAGGGGTCGCGACCCACAGGTTGAGAACCGCTGGTCTAATGGTTAAGGCAGCGGCCCCCAATCTTTTGGGCACCAGGAACCAGTTCTGTGGAGAAAGGTTTTTCCGCGGACTGGAGGGGGCATGGTTTTGCATGCTGCCTATATCCCACAGATGGGGCTTCACTTGTTTGCATGGCCCAGTTGCCGACATGCTGTGGGCCGGTTCCAGTCCACCGACGGGGGGGTTGGGGACCCCTGGGTTAAGGCATCAGCCTAGTAACCTGGAGATGGTGAGTTATAGTTCCACCTTAGTCATGAAAGCTGCTTGGGTGACTTTGGCCCGATCACCAGGAGATGATGAGTTCTAATTGCCCCTTAGGTTTGAAAGCCAGGTGGGTGACCTTGGGCCAGTGACCCTCTCTCAGCCCAACCCACATCACAGGGTTGTTGTTCTGGGGTAAATAGAAGGAGGAAGGAAAATTTTCTGACAGAACAATCAACCAATGGAACAGAAGTTGCCTTCGGACGTTATGGGAGCTTCGTCACTGGAGGCTTTCAAGAAGAGATTGGACTGACATTTGTCAGAAATGATGTAGGGTCTCCTGCTTGGGTGGGGGGTTGGACTGGATGACCTACGAGGTCCCTTCCAACTCTGTTAATCTGTATCTGTATCTCTCCATCTAGAGCCTTGAGTTATGTAAAAAAAATAATAATAATAAAGGCAGGAGAAAAATCATTAAAATCAGAAGTTTTACCTTCCGCAGTCCTCTCCACTTGGGGAATTTGGTTCCCTTCAGACAAAAGTCCAGCAATTAGGAGTGAGGAATGTTAGGAGAGAGCTTGTGATGCTCAGGTTTCTTTGGCGAGGAGGAGGAGGACCTTGTCCCGGCCATTCGATGGCCAGATCTCACAGCCCTGAAAAAGTTGCAGGAGAGCCGCCTTTGCCAGCCCACAGCCAAGTCTGTGTAGTAAATCTCAAAGCAACAAAGCATTGCCGCTTCTTGCGTCAAGGCGGGAAGCCCTGCGGAGGAGCGCTATAAGCAGCTTAGCTGCCTCGGTCGCGCTTCTTAATCACTTTGCA
>QLTV01003108.1:3677446-3688429 GCA_003457575.1 Thermophis baileyi | reverse complement strand
CGGGTGCCAGCCAGCGATTAAACTAATTAATAGACTTAACAGGATTCTAAGCCACCCGCTCACCGATTAACCCAGCGATGCCAGCTGCTCCTTAAAGACATTCCACAGAAAGCAAGGCTTTTACAGAGGAGGAGGAGGAAGAAGAGGAGGAGGAAGAGAGAAGGAAAAACCTCCAGGGGGATCTAAAAAGGAGAAGAGGTAGTAACGGACGGACGGACGGTGAAAGTCTTTCAGAGAAATGGGCAAGTATTTGGTCGCTTCTGCGTAAACGGAACTGGGAAGCTAAAAAAGAAAAAAAAAGTTATGTAACTAAAATGACAGCTCCCACGCCAGTGGTGCTTTCCTCGGAAAGGTAAACCCTGGTGAAATAGATAATATTCAATCCTTTCATTATGGCTAGGGATTGTTGATGGCTGTGGGAAATGTCCGGTTTGCACACTCTTTTTAAGAATGTGGTTTAAAATGACTTTAGTTTGTGAAATCATGCCGCAGCTGTGTGTTTGAGCGACAGTGCCAACCAGTGCCCTTTGCTTTGATCATGGCTTTGCAAGGAACGTTTTGGATCAGATTGGGTCTGTTTTGATTAAATTGAGAAGGTGCATCAGAACTCATGAAGGGCTCCGTGGTGCCAGAGCTGAGGGGGGACAGCGCAGCACTGTGATAGCAGCCTCAAGGAAAATCAGGGATTTTGGAGAAATTGGATGTTGGAATCCTCAATAAATCAGAACAAGCACCGCTTGGGGAATCCTTCCCTGTCCCTTGCTGGTTTTAAATTTTCAAGAATGCAAATCTAGACAGACCGAGACTATTGGTCCAAAGAGGTGAACGTTTCACTGAGAATGTTTTACGATTGCAATCAGCAATTATTTTGCAAAAAGTTGTATGTGCTAATGCCCAAGGATTCACCAGATGGTACTTATCCCACATGGACCTTAACAGTAATAGCGATAAAATTTAGTGCAGAAAGTGAGATGTTTGCTTTAATGAGACTCACCTTGTTGTGTGGGCTTGTGGGTTTATATGGGTATATTCTACGGAATGAAATGGGTGGGGATTGATCCTGTAGGAAGAGGAGATTTCTATCCAGTGCTTCAATTAGTGTGAATTTTGCTACAAAATGTGAAGGCTATATTTTTATAGATAACTTTGAGTTTGCAGGGGATTGGCTTGATTAAAATAAACTTTATAAGCATGCTTGCTATTAGTGCTGTGTTTTGGTATGGCTTTGGCTCACAGTGAGACCACAAGAGGGAGTGGGTGGGCAAAAGAATTGTGTATGAAACAAATGCAAGATAGTTCTCATTTAACAAACATTTGCTTAGTGTCTATTCAAAGTTACAACAGTGCTGAAAAAGAGAGACGTAACGACTAGTATTGTACTTAAGCACATTGTAGCGTCCCTGTGGTCACATAATTGTAGTTTGGATGCTTGACAACTGTCACACATTTATGACTGTCACAACATCCTGCAGTCACATGATCGTCATTTGTGACTTTTCCACTGGCTTCCAAAATGCAAAGTCAATGGGGAAGCCAGCAGGAGGTCACAAGTAACAGTCATGTAATATTTCACTTAATGACTGCAGGTGATTCACTTAATGACCATAACTGAAGCTGCTGGAACTGCTCTCGCTAAAGAGGGCAGTCATGTGATGTTTTGCTTAACAGAATTGCCAGCCCCAGTTAGGGCTATTAAGCAAAGACTATCTGTAAGTAAAATATGGATTGGTAGTAAAAAGTAGCAGGGATTTGTTAAATGTTCCGTTATTCAGAAGTATTCTTACTGTTAAGAGCAGCATTTTGCCAAATCAGTTTGTAGTCTTGGAGTCCTATTTTCGGAATGATATTAGCAACTCTACAGTTCAAGTTATTAGTATGCATGCTGCTGCTTCAAATAAACAAATGCATAAATAAAGTATGACGGGATGACCTCAGGGCTGTTTAGCATCTATCTCAGTGATGGACAGTAGCATCTCCTTAAATACATTTGTGTCAAGAATTCCCTTTATAAAAGATCATAAGCTGGGAAGCTGAGTGAAGCTTGCTCATTCTGCGTCCTTCCAAATTTATTGAATTATGAAGCCCAGAAATCCTGATACCATGCTGGATAGCTTAATGGGGAGTTCATATTTTTCCTGTACAGACTCTGTCTCTGGTAGCAAGGATGGAAAGATCTTTGCTGGACTTTGGGTGGGGGGAGTTGCTGACATCAGTTAATTGGACAACGCAAGGAAATTTGATGAAAAAAAGTTTCCTATGAATCCTGGGTAAAGTTACACAGTCAGAAAGACCTGTCCTATCTTGAAACGGGGACAGTCGTTCGGTCAAAAGCATCCTTCCAGACGTACAGATTACAAAATAAGAGAGCTAGAAAGGGACCTTGGAGGTCTTCTAATCCAACCCCTTACAAAGCAGGAAACCTTATACCTGTTGTGACCCAGCGCGGCAAGCCCCCAGGAAACGACACACACACACTGTTGTCCAAAATAAAGAAGGCTTTATCACTAATAAATGCTTAGTGATAAGTTAATTTCAGGGTTTCTCCCAAAGTGCTTGTTGCAAATCACAGAACACTTTGGCCGGGAATACATGGGTTGTTTCCAGCAAGAGTGTCCGTTGTGATTCAACCTTATATAGTCTTAGGGCGTGGCCCCTCTGCCTGCAGGTTTACCTGTGAGGAGACCTCCTTCTACAAAGCCACTCTTGCCGGCTAGCTGCCCTGCGTGCCCTAGCATCAATCAGAGGCTCCTCCTCTTCACTGGAGTCACTTAACTCCTGCTGGGGAGGTGCAGAAGGCCCTGATTGAGTATCATCCTCTGGCCCTGCATCCTCCTCGGTCTCGGACTCAGGTGCCGGAGATACAGACTGCTCTTGCCACCGCATGGTCGGTTCTTGGTCTTCCGGATCCATGAGCAGCTGCGCGGGACTTGGGCAAGCCACAACAATACCAGGAGTGTCAAACTCGATTTCATTGAGGGTTGTGATTGACCTCCGGGGGCGTGGTGTGACCAGGGTGGGCGTGACCAGGGTGGGCGTGGCCAGCTTGACGTCACTCCTGTTGGGGGCGCCTGTGGTGCCCTGAGCGCTCTGCAAGCGAAACGGGTTCCCAATCTCTGTTTTCGGCTGGGACGGCCTCCTGCAACCCTCTGCCATCGAAAACGGAGCTCAGGAGGGCCTCCATTTTCGGCTGGCAGAAGCACTGCAGGCCAGTTCTTTGCTGTTTCCAGGGCGGCCCTGCGGGCCAGATCTAAGCACCCCAGCAGCCGAATCCGACCTGCGGGCCTTGAGTTTGCCACCCCTGCCCTATACCATTCTGGACAAATGGCTGTCCAATCTCTTCTTAAAAACCTCCAATTCTTCTCTGACTTGAGCTTTGGTGCTAGTGGTTACTGTCATATCCCTTCTTTTCTATATTTGTAGACATTTGTATCTTTATAAAGTGCACCTTTCCAGCAATATGCTAACAATTTAACTTTTCTTTATCCAAGCTGAGCCTTATCCAAACTCTCACCATTAAAAAGGGTTAAACATAAGCACTTGGAATCCATAGCCACCATGGCATCAGTTTGGGGAAGACGGCTGCATTCAGTCAACCTCGAGAAGAACATTCTGTCCAAAAATGCTTGTAACCTAATTTTACCGTGTCACTCCTACCAACAAAGCCTGCAGTAAGGAAAATGTATGAATAAACCATAGAACCGGTGTTCATTGGTTTGATGTTACCTTAGGCACTTGGCACAGAATGTAAAACCTGGTTCAGCCAAAATCATCATAGTCCACGTAATAAACAGGAACATAAGAAGTGGCTTGGATCACGCAACAAGCTAAGTTATATTGAGCTTTGTTCATTTTAGATTTACTATGTTTGTGAATCCATCCAACCACTGAGGCTTGTATGCCCACTGTTTACGGCTTTGCAATTTATTTATTTATTCATTTATTCAAGCTGTTGTTAAAGAGTGGCTTACTGGATCGCTGAATTAGATCACTTAAGCCATTTAATTTTGAAAAGACAGGCCACAGGTACAGTAGCATCCTGGAAAATGGCAATGGCTCAATATTTTGGCTTTTTGTCAAGATAGTGGCATATGTTAAAGGAGTCAAGCTCAAATCAAAATTGATTTTATTTACAGCTCCTTTCCCAAATTGGTACCAGCGGTGGGTTGCTCCTGGTTCGGCCCGGTTCTTAGAACCAGTAGCAGTGGCAGCGGGAGGCTCCGCCCACCCACCTGGGATGCTCCGCCCACCCGGGATGCTCCGCCCACCTGCCCGGGACGCTTCTGTGCATGCGCAGAAGCACGCGCACACGCGAGCGCACACGCAAACCAGTAGCAACGGGTTTTAGAACCCACTACTGCTTGGTACCCTCTTGATCTGTTTCAATGACCATAATTCTCAGCTACAATTTTGATTATGCAGGCTAGGGGTTATGGAAGATGAAACCTAAGACATCCAGAAGGTACCAAGGTTGACAATAGTGATCCAACTGTAAATATGAGGACCTTAAAATGTTTTTGTGATGTCCTGTGTGCTCAGTCCATTCATACTTGTGTTGCAATGTCAGACACAAGTTCATAAGATGCATTGTAATGTCATAACAGATGTTTCATTTATTTGACCATCTTGCTCCCTGCATATGCCTATATTTGTGTTGTTGGCAGCAGTAGCTTTCCATGATTCCAGAAAAGATCTTGTCCAACTCTTGCCCAGTGGATGGAAACTAATCAAGGAGAGAAGCAACCTAGAACTAAGGTGAAATTTCTTGTCAATGACAACAATTAACCAGTGGAACGACTTGCCTCCAGAAGTTGTGGGTGCTCCAACACTGGAGGTTTTTAAGAAGAGATTGGACAACGATTTGTCTGAAATGGTATAGGGTTTCCTGCCTGAGCAGAGGGTTGGACTAGAAGACCTCCAAGGTTCCTTCCAACTCTGTTATTCTGTTAACTCTTCATCTCTAAGCTCCTTCCTCATTTAACCCCATTAAAATCCACCCTAAAGTTAGAGTGATTTTTGTGCTACTCGATCTTGGTGGAATTCCTCCTCACAAAAATGAACACAGTTTCTTCTTGAGTTGATTTTAGCTGTGCCTTCCAGTCTGATTCAATCAACTAAGATTTCTAGGAGGTTTTTTAATTATTTGAATGTGTTTGAATTATCAATTACTTTAGGAGATGTTGCCCATGAAAAATGATAGACAGGTATACCATTAAATATATTTGTCAAGAATATAAAGATTGAACCTGAATCCCCCCCCCCCCTAGGAGTATCTGGTTTATCAGCAACCCTTGGTAGTGTAAATATTGTACAAAAGTCTGTACAGTTCTTTGCAACAATATGGAAGTTGTTCACTATTGTCCTTTTTTACGACGTTCTTTAACTTCTCAATCTTGTCTACAGTTCTGTTATTTCCTGGTGGTTCTTTGTCCAAGTACTAACCAAGTGTGATCCTGTTTAGCTTTTTGAGATAGGCCGAGATTGGCTAGGTGTGCTCCTTAAATGGACCAGAAAATTGAAAAGGAACATAAAAAGCAAGTGTTAGCATGTGCAAAATTTAAAATTAATTATTGCCATGCTACAAATGGTTTAAAGGTGCAGTATCTCCACATTTGTTCAGCAGCAATCTGATGTCAGATTGGGGGACATCTTTTAAATCAGCCTTCCTGTGGTTGAAGGTGGGGTGCAGCATGGACCATGGGAACTCTTTGTGACTCAGTTCAGTTGATCCAAGAATAGTGATGCTCTCCTTCCTGCCTCCCTTTCCATCTTAGAACTGTGTTGAGTTTAGCAGTAAATGGAGTGGAAGTGAAGCATTCATTGATCATCTTTAATTACAGGCAATTTGTGAGCACCGCAGTTTATGCTGTGCTCAGATTTCAGCCCGACAGACAAGGGAACAGATTAAAGACTCTCATTCGTCTGGTGCCAAAGTGACAATTGTTGCACAGCAGCATGGAGAACGTGTATCCTTCTCAGTGCATGAATGAAGAATTACTGAATTACTAGCATTAACAACATTCCATATTTCAGTCCTTGGGACAACTTCAGAACTGGTTCTAAGTATAGTTATTCTGGGATCCAACTCTTGGACTGTTTCCCATTTTAATCTAGCATTCTGTGAAAGTATTTATTTAGACTATGACAGTTTCCTAGTTTCGGTGCTGTTGACATCAGTGACCCCAAAATAAGTGTGATTAACTTTTCTATTTAGGAATAGGCTACACCTCTTTGGAATCTTGCCTTAAAATCTTGCTTCTTCTTCAGGATTTGCATAAAATAGCAATAGCAATAGCAATAGCACTTAGACTTATATACCACTTTATAGTGTTTTACAGCCCTCTCTAAGTGGTTCACAGAGTCAGCCTATTGCCCCCAACAATTTGGGTCCTCATTTTACCCACCTCGGAAGGATGGAAGGCTGAGTCAACCTTGAGCCTGGTGAGATTTGAACTGCTGAACTGCAGCTAGCAGTCAGCTGAAGTAGCCTGCAGTACTGCACTCTAACCACTGCGCCACCTCGGCTCTGTTAGGTAGAAGTTATAGGCAATCCTTAATTTATGACTGGTCTCTTAGCCACTGTTCAAAATTACAGTGGACCCCCCAAAAGCTACTTATGGTTCTGAAGTTCCAATGCCCCCTAACCCCAGTTACACTGAGTGCATTTTGGGTGCAAACAGCCCACATTTATGGCCATTTACAGTGTCTCACGACGATGTAACAGGCATAAAAAATGGGCTGCTCGCATGATGTTCTGCTTTAAAACTGTTATGACTTATAACTGTAATTGCCTGGCTAAATAATGGTCGTATGTCAAGGACTACCTTTGTATTGATATATTGTAGTAAGTAATAATACTTTGATTTTGACCTTTTTGCTATGTTAAGACAGCCAATTAGACTTTGGGAGTCCTTTGGGAGTTGGGCGGCATACAAATATAATAAATATAAATATAAATATATAGACTTTTAAACCATTGTTTGTGAATTGGCATATTGTGCCAATCTGTCCCATTGTGGCTTTATTCACTTAGTCTGGTATCTGATTTAAGGTCTGTTAGCATCAACTAGCTTAAGAGGGAAGATGCAAAAAGAGACTGTAAAACTTAAGAGGGGTTTGAACCGCTGGCATTCTTCAGATACATTAGGACTGTATTCCTGCTGTTTAGGGATATTTCAAATTTCACATCTGAAGAGCAATATGTGGGGTAAAGGCTGGGTTAGATCATTTTGGTTAAATGAGAATCACTGCTAGATAATTAAATTACAGTGACAGATAGAAAAGAGTTCTTGGATTTCTAAGTTTGTTTGATATATAGTATTATCAGCCAGTTATGTTTGTTTATCTAAGTGACATTAACTTGACAAAGGAGTGAAAGAAAATGGGAATATAGATATTGAATAGATTTAGAATACTCCAGTAAAATAGTATATCATAATTAGACTTCAAATCTCTTGAGATCCTTAAAGATTTATTGCGATAAAGATAGCTCAGTATAAAAAAATATATGTAGCTGAGGGTGGAACTGTAGAGTCCTTGATACTTTCTGAACTGCTTGCTTGCAGAACAGGAGTGGGTTCTAAAACCCGTTGCTACTGGTTCGCGCGCATGCACGCGCGATGCTTCTACGCATGCACAGAAGTGTCCCAGGCAGGTGGGTGGAGCCTGCCGCCGCTGCCGCCGCTACCGTTTCTAAGAACCGGCCCGAACTGGGAGCAACCCACCGCTGTTGCAGAGGTTTTGATTACTCAACTACGTATCATCATCATCATCATCATCATCATCATCCAGCAGCCCAGGTTTATTGTGCGTATTTAGATTCTCAGAACTTGAGAATTGATTGATAATCTTAAGGTTCTACCAAAGCAGTAAATCCAAATATGAATATTACATTCATCCAACTGCATCCCCATGAAGATGAAGAGAACAAATTTAACTCAAACTCAACTATACAGTTTTCTTGACAATCGTAATGAAGTGATTTCCCACTGTTGTCTCTTGGGATGAGTTTGGATTTATTGTTAGAACCTGAATGGAAAGGAACGTGAATGGTAGCCGCCCTCCAAGGAATACAGCTCTAGTATTGTCAGCCTTCCCAGGTAGAACAGACAGGGAACACGAACAGATGAGCTAATTCTACATTAACAGAATCTTGCAAGCCTGAAAGTACACATATCTTGCAGTCTCTTTTATAGTCTGAGAAGCTAGGGATGGCCCCTTTTGAGTCTCTTGATCCACTCATTTTGCAGCTGTGGGCTATGCCCTCTCTTATCTGACTGTTCCCTAGGCAGCATTTCTTCGTCCATCTTTCAAGGTCTTTTTTCACATACTGTACAGGTGTCCCCTGGGGGGCTTCCATCTAGTTCTAACCAGATTCCTGTTTAGTTTCCAAGGCCAAACAAAGTCAGAGGACACAACTGTGTTAAGGAACATCTCCATTACACCAAGTGTTTTGTTTTAATAAAGGGTAAATTTAGGGTTTTAGGAGCCGTAATTTTACTATATACAAACACTTAAACATTTCTCTACAGAATTATGCTTCCAAAAATGCACATTTAAATTAGAAAACTTCCAGTATTTTTGTTCACGGCAGATGTAATGTACTTCATGGTGGAATACTGTGTAGAATTTTATAGGCAGAGTTAAAAATCTGAATTGCATCTGAATATATCCTTTTGAACCGAACCTTATTAGAAAAGCATATAATTGTTATGAGGATTTGTCTTCATTTTAATATAGTAAATTTGAGTCTGTATCTCAGTACAGAAGATAAAATAATGACTACAGGTAGTCCTCAACTTACGACCACAATTGAGCCCAACATTTATGTTGTTAAGTGAGAAATTTGTTAAGTGAGTTTTGCCCCATTTTACAGACTTTTTTTTTTTTTGCTGCATTTGTTAAGTGAATCACTGCGGAGGTTAAATTAGTAACATGGTTGTTAAGTGAACTTGACTTTGCTTATCAGAAGTTTGCAAAAGGGGCTCACATGACTCCGGCACACTGTAACGGTCATAAATGTGAGTCAGTTGTCAAACAACCAAATGTAAATCATATGACCATGGGGATGCTACAACAGTCATAAGTGTGAAAAATGGTCATAAGTCACTTTTTTCAGTGTGGTTGTATCTTTGAACGGTCACTAAATGAACTGTTGTACCTGCAGTTTAATGTCTTATCATGATGGGATGAAATCATACAGATGAGCTGATGAACCTGGTTAGTGAAATCTCCCAACTCAAAATACATTAAGGTAGAGGTGGAGAAAATCTCACTCTCTGTTTCTTGCTGAACTTTCATTCTCCTCCCCCATAATTAAGGATGCTAGAATTTGGCATTCATAGGTTCCCCTTCCTAAAAGATACCAGGAACTAGCATCATAAAACAGTTTTGTGTATGTCTGTGTTTTTCAGCTGCAAACCACAGTGTGAAGCAAATTTGATTGTGTGAGATTCTACCTAACAGTGTTACAGAAAGATGGATCAGATATTTAATTGGCAGGGCGATAAATGTCCTCAACCAGGTTACAGCTTTACACTACAGAAGTTCAAGCAGAGACATCCCAAGAAGCGGAGAGAGAAAAATAACATTTTTATTATTTTTATTTAGTATGTGCTTACATTTAAATGTGGTTCAAGATCTAATTTTTCCCCTTGCAACAACAATCCTGGGAGATAGGCTTACCTGAGAGATACTGTCTAGCCTCAAGTCACCCAATGAGCCTCTATGATTGAAAGGTGGAGAAGAATCTGGATCGCTTCGCTTGTAGTCCAGCAGCCTCATTGTCACACTACACTGTATATTCTGGAGAGGAAATACATATGTGTCAGGTGCAAGAAATCAGGACCCAGGATAGAGTTCAAAAGCATTACGAGTTTATTCCATGCTACCTATACACAAGAATCTGATCTATTAAAGGTGAAGGCAAATTGGCCCCAGATAACACTCAATTGAGTTCAATGGGGATTGGGCTTCGGCAGAGGTGGGCTTCACATAATTTACCTACCGGTTCGCCCAGCACCTAAAATGTGAGCGTGCGTGCGCCTTCCGCGCCTTCCGCGCATGCGCACATCCTTCCGTGCATGCGCTTTGCTCATACGCGTGCCTTCTGCTTAGAAAACGTGGCTAAATAGGACGGCATAGCGCCGGGGCGGGTGGGTGGGCCCACGGTGGGCCCACCCACAGGTCGCTACTACCGGTTCGCCCGAACCGGTCTGAACTGTTCGAATCCCACCTCTGCCGCTTCGGTCTCTTCTGGGGATGAGGTGACTCCAAACTGATGATATGTTTGACCCGCCCTCAGTCTCAGCCTGATCATCTCCTACAATATGCCTACTCTGATTTCTCCCCCCCCCCCACTTCTATTCCTCCTCTTGGAGTATGCGTGTTTGTGTTGGATTGCAGCATCCAGGACTGCAAAACAGGAAACAAAACAAAAAAACACCTTTCTCCTTTCAGCCATCAGAGCACCAATGGAAGGGCAGGGAAGGATAGTGAAGACCGTGAAAAGATGTGTAGAGCAGTAGTGAAATCCATTTTCTTTTACTACCGGTTCTGTGTGCGTGGCTTGGTGGGTGTGGTGTGGCTTGGGGTCATGTGACTGGGTGGGCTTGGCTTCCTGGTCATGTGACTGGGCGGGCGTAGCTTCCTGGTCATGTGACTCAGCAGGCGTGGCTTCGTGGTCATGTGACTGGGTGGGTGGAGCTGGGTGATCATGTGACTGGGTGGGTTACTTTGTCTCTTTCTCTTTCTTTCTTGTCTCTCTCTCTTTCTCTTTCTTAATACCCTATATGAGCCCTACTGATTGATATAAGTGGATTTTATTCATATGTATCTTCATGTGATCTGCTACCTCTGCTATAAGGAGTATGCCAGCAAAGGATTTAGAAGTCTTGGATACCTTAACAATTGAATGGTTAATATCATGGAGGTAATAAAAATGATGCAGGAGGCACATTAAATCATTTGTTTTTTTTTTTTATTATT
>QLTV01003108.1:3653195-3677400 GCA_003457575.1 Thermophis baileyi | reverse complement strand
CCATTCCCTCCCCACTCCTGGGGGAAGGATATTGCAAAATCTCCATTCCCTCCCCACTCCTGGAGAAGGATACTGCAAAATCCCCATTCCCACCCCACTCCTGCGGAAGGGTACTGCAAAATCCCCATTCCCTCCCCACTCCTGGGGGAAGGATACTCCAAAATCCCCATTCCCACCCCACTCGGGGCCCAGCCAGAGGTGGTATTTGCCGGTTCTCCGAACTATTTAAAATTTCCGCTACCGGTTCTCCAGAACCTGTCAGAACCTGCTGGATTTCACCCCTGGTGTAAAGAGAGAAAAATAGGGAAAATCCTACGGCTCTTGGAATGACCTTTCAGTGACCAGTGGATTGTGCCAGCAATTCGTTATCAAATACCATTCATTCAAAGTTTTAATCTTGTGCCTAGTTGTTGCAACTTCCTTTAAAATTCCACTATTCCCCTCCCCCCCCCAGTTTAGTATTTTGTAGCTGGAAGACATTCCTGAGCTAACCCACAGGGGTCTGTAGCCCCTGCGTTTTGGAGAGAGTCAAAAAGACAAAGGAAGTGTCAGAATGGGTAAAAAGTAATAAAAGCAACTTTCTTTCTTGCCCACCCATTTCTAAACTCACTCAGAAAAAGACAGAACCTCCACTTGCTAATCTTTAAATTGTTTTTGGATCCCCAAAAGCTAATGGAAAAAAAAAAAAAGGAGGAGCCATGAAATTCTCTTTATCCAGATGTGAAGTCAAAAGTTTAGGATAACCAAGGGTTATCTGTAATTATTCCCACTGGAAGACTTCAAAAGACATTCTTATTGCCTGTTCTGGTTTATTTTCCAGAAGCAGTTGTTAGAAACTTCCAAATGCCATTCACAGCTGCAAATTCAATTTTCTCAACTAAGATCATGCAACGCTTAAGAAAACCCAGCTGCTTTTAAAGGAGAGCAGCGGAATCCGGTTAAGCAAGATCTAATATGCATGGCAAAACAGCGGCTTCACCCTTCTCTTGCAGAATTTGTATGAGAGCTAGTCTACAGAAATACTCGGACTATTTTAAATTGATAGGAAAGCACTGTATGCCTGAATGCGTCACACACCAAACACGGTTTCTTCATTATAGAAAAGAAGGATGTTAAGAGAAGGAGGTTTTAAGGCAGTGTTTTCCGAAAGCTAATGAAAAGAGGGATGCTAGCTCTCTATGCATTTCATTCTATGAATTCTGACCTCAGGTTTGGCTTTTCCTTAGCAGAAAGGCATGGTACACTGCTGGACACAATTAATCTGGTTGGCTCCTTTTGCAAAAATAAATAAATAAATAAAAAGAATAGATTGTTTACTTTGATAAATTTGCTCCTAGGAAGAAGCAACTTTTTGATTCAAACATGGTCCTAAGCCATTGTATTCAGCTGGCTTCAATAGCATTGATTGTGCTATCCTTCTGGCCATCTCTAGGGGTTGGGAGAGAGATACTGTTCTGTAGAGAACTTGTCTCTCTTTCAGGCATGGTTTTGTTTAGTGGTGGTGGCAGAAGAGGGATAAAAACCTATGGTTCTCTGTTGTGGGTGTCGCACAGATCAACTCTCTGGTCCTTCCTAATTCATGCCTATCTGAAGCCACGGAGAGAAGTCTTTTAATAGCATGGGGTCAATCTAGAGGGTAAGAAAGTTGACCTTGATGAAAATATGGAACTGCCATTATCTTCCCTAACCCCTAGTCCTAACCCTAACTTCCCCAGATCTACTTATGATCTGGTTTCAAAATTACAATGGCCACAGAGAGAGAGAGACGGGGGGGGGGAGGGAGAGTCACATTTTGAGCACTTGGCAACTGGCTCACCTTTATGGCTCCTAGCCTGTGGTCATATGGCCATTTGCAATGTTTTTTCCTGGTTTCCAGTATTCACTTCTTGTTCCGGCAAAAAACGGCCATTGGAGAAAACGGATCTGCTTAACGACCGTGGCATTCACTTAACAACCATCACAAAAATGTGTTTGCTCATGTGATGCCTCAACTTCTGATTACAACAGCTTACGACCATGATTCCAGTCTCAATTACAGTCATAAGTTGAGGACTATCTGTATAAGGCAGTGTTTCTTAAACTTTTTTGCTCTCGGGACCCCTTCCCCAGAGCCGAGGTGGCGCAGTGGTTAGAGTGCAGCACTGCAGGCTACTTCAGCTGACTGCTAGCTGCACAGTTCGGCGGTTCAAATCTCACCGGCTCAAGGTTGACTCAGCCTTCCATCCTTCTGAGGTGGGTAAAATGAGGACCCAGATTGTTGGGGGCAATATGCTGACTCTGTAAACTGCTTAGAGAGGGCTGTAAAGCACTATGAAGCGGTATATAAGTCTAAGTGCTATTGCTATTGCTATTAATAATTACGAAGGACCCAAAAGAGCTTTTGCTTATATGGGTCATATTTATCAAAATTTACCACATTAAACATTAAGTGATAGAATATTTATTGAATCGTATAAAAATGGCAATATTAAAACACTAGATATTAACAAAGTATTTTGCATGAAAAGCTTTTTAAAAAACCCCAACAATAATGAGAAGAGTGACAGTGTTTTAATTTTTTGCCAGTATCTTCAATTCTGGCAGATAATTTTGATTTTGTAAATGGATCTTGTGGTCCTGTGGTCCTCAGACCAGACTTTAAGAAACACTGACATAAGATATAAGAGAGGTGATAACTGGCTCAGCAGCAGTACTTGTGAGAAGGATTTGGGTGCCTTAATAGACTACAGCTTGAGCATGGGCTACAGTGTACAGCAGCTTTTGAAGAACCAATGCAATCTTTGGCTGCATCCACAGAAGAATAATTTCAAGATTACAGGACTTGATAGTTCTGCTGTAGGGGTAGGACCACACCTAGAATACTGTGTCAAAAAGGATGCTAAGAAACTGGAAAGAGTGCAGAGAAGAATAAAAAAGACGGTGAGAGGATTGGGGGCTAAATCCCATTAAAAGAGCTGGATATGTTTAGCCTAGAGAAGAGAAGGCTAAGGGGAGATACGATAGCAATCTCCAAATATTTGAAGGACTGTCAGAGAGGGGGAAAAAAAAGGATGTGAATTTATACTCTGTAATGGAAAGGACAAAAACCTGTGGATGGAAGCTTTCCACCTTCGAAATAAGGAGGAATTTCCTGCCTGTCACAACTATTAAGCAATGAAATAGCAGTAGAATAAATAAATAGCATCATTAGGGCCCATCACTCACTGGAAGCTTCAAACAAAAGTTAGACAGCCATTTAGGATGGCCTGAGGATTCCTGTCCTGGCGAGGGGTTAGACTAGAAGACTTCCAAGGTCCTTTTCAATTTCGTGTTTCTATGATTCATCATGTTTCCCTCAACTGTCTTTAAAAACCTCTCATCTATTTTGAGCTCTGGATTATTGGTGTTAATTGGAGATAGAAATTAATTGGTAGATGTAATAATATGTGGAAATGACCTTGGGGTGGGGGGAGAGGAAGACATGTTGCCTAGGGAACGATCGGATAAGAGGGAGCATAGCCTACAGGCTCAGAAGGAACCCATCCCAGTTTCTCAGGCTGTAATGGGGACTGCAGAAAAATTGTACATTCAGACAGGCAAGATTCTGTCAGTGTAGCTATATAATAAAGTAGGATTAGCTTATCTGGCTGTGTTTCCTGTCTGGTCTACTTGGTAAAGTTGACATCAATCTTGAAAGTCTGAAAGTATAATTGTCCCACAGTTTCCTTTACATCCCCATAACTTAGGAAGGGTTCCTCTTGAGCCTCTTCTTCACTCACTGTGTAGCTGTGGGGCAGAGGTGGGTTGCTACCGGTTCGGACCAGTTCGCCTGAACTGGTAGCGACCTGTTGGTGACGTCACGATTATGTCACCAATCGGCACGATGACATCACGGATCTGGTTCGGTCGGAGCCGGTCCTTGGGCGCCATCTTTTTTTTTTGAATTTTTTTTTTTTAAAAAAATTGCATTTTTTTTCTTGTGCGCATGCGCAGAAGCTGAGTTTCCAGCACTGCGCATGCGTCGCCATCTTGTTTTTGGCTTTTTTATTTTTTTAATTTTTTAAAAAATGTTTTACTGCACATGCACGTGCAAAGCGCGTGCGTGCCCCCCAGGTGCGGCCTCGCGGTGCAGGAGGAAGCGAACCGGCAGCGAGGTAAGTTAGAACCCACCCCTGCTGTGGGGTATGTCTTCTCTTCTCTTCTCTTCTCTTCTCTTCTCTTCTCTTCTCTTCTCTTCTCTTCTCTTCTCTTCTCTTCTCTTCTCCTCTCCTCTCCTCTCCTCTCCTCTCCTCTCCTCTCCTCTCCTCTCCTCTCCTCTCCTCTCCTCCCCTCCCCTCCCCTCCCCTCCCCTCCTCTTGATTGTTCCTATCTCTTTACCTGGTCTGCCAAGGTCATTCCCACCTACCATTACAGTAAATGGGTTGAAACAGATGCATGAATGATAATGATGGTTTCCGTATATAGACGCTCATTCCTTTTGACTCAGTTTTCCTGCTGGTGAAATGGGAAATGTCTGGGCCTTCTGATTTGGGCTGTGGTGGTTCTGAGCACATGGCTTCTTTCATGGCTCCGTTAATTTGCTCCAAAAAAAAAAAAAAGCTTCCCTCTGCCTGTTATGTCAAACTATCTATGATAAATGGCTGCCCTAGTGACAATATTTGTGAATGGATGAATCACAGGAGGGAAGAACACGTTTTGTTTGACTTCAGGAGCATCTGCCAAATTCCTTATTCTCGGAGAGTTCAACATCTAATGTGCAGAGAGTCTTTGTATTAAGTATTATGTTTGGCTACAGGAGGCTTTACAGCTCTGTAATTGGATACTTATTCCTATATAAAAGCCATTGCTCCATAAGAGAAGCGAAGGGGGAGCCAAGTCACATTCTGTGGAGAGTTTTGGGTGGCCAGTAAGGAACTAAGTTCAAATGCAGGAAGCAAAAGAGATCAAGGGCAGGCTTCAAGAAAGGAAAAAGAAGTGGGGCCTTTGGTCTTAGATTGTGAATGCACCTTCTTTTGCTCTGCCCGTATCTCTAGATCTGCTCGGATAGATTATTTTGTTTATGCTAGAGCTCCAAGGGGCACTTTGCAAAGTTTGTTGGCATGAGCAAGGATCCCGTTTTTTGCAGCCCCTAAAAAGGCATCCGTGGCTACTTCAAAGGCCCACTCAGATTGCAGATCTATGTGCAACCATAACTCTCCCCTCCTCCACCACCAGTTCCTCTAGGATTAATGGTGAACGGAGCAGATGTTTGCGCAAGTGAAAACAAGGGAAGCCATATCTGCTTCAATTCGCTATCAATGTGCCTGATGCCCAGTTTTTCAGGGGAGGAGGTTGCTCAAGATACAAGGCCCCCCATGCATCAACGTGTCCTTTTGACTGCTTTGCAAAGCCCACATTTTTATGTATCTGTCAGACTGATAGCCGGTCTTTCCTCCCAGCACTTCCCAATCTGGGTCTTTCTATATCTAATCATCCTTGATAATGTCCATGGAAGCCATGGCATGCTTGACCCATTTAGACAGCATCCATGGGACCCCACACACAAGTGCCCTAAGAGTGCCTAAAATCTTTTTATAATGATACATTTCACAAATGTTGATTTTCTAGACCAGGGGTGTCAAACTCAAGACCTGTGGGCCGAACCTGGCCCATGGGGTGCTTAGATTTGGCCCGCGGGGCCGCCCTGGAAACAGCAAAGGACTGGTCCATGGTGCTTCTTCCAGCGAAAATGAAGCTCGGGAGGGTCACGCACAGCCGTTCCACGCTTTGTTTTCAGCTGTGACGGCCTCCTGCAGCCCTCTGCCAGTGCGCGTCCCCCCCCCCGCTCCATTTTTGCTGGCAGAGGGCTGCAGGAGGCCATCATGGCCAAAAATGGGGCCAAGGAGCCCATTTTTGCTGGCAGAGCACTCGGGCCACCACAGGCTCCCCCGACACAAGTGACATCATGCTGGCCGTGCCCCCTGGCCACGCCCACCCCAGCCTCCCAGGCAGTGGTGAAATCCAATTTTTTTTACTACCGGTTCTGTGGGCGTGGCTTGGTGGGCGTGGCGTGGCTTGGTGGGCGTGGGGAAGGATACTACAAAATCTCCATTCCCACCCCACTCTGGGGCCAGCCAAAGGTGGTATTTGCCGGTTCTCTGAACTACTCAAAATTCCCGCTACTGGTTCTCCAGAACCTGTCAGAACCTGCTGGATTTCACCCCTACCCCCAGGGTCAAACACAACCTTGATGCGGCCCTCAATGAAATCGAGTTTGACACCCCTGTTCTAGACCCAAATCTCATGAGAAAGTCAGTATCTTTGAGAGTTGGCAGTTGGTGAGGAGTCAATGTTACTTTTTGAAAAGTTCTTTTTTAAAGTTGATGTTACCTACTATAGCTCTTTTATTCTTGTTTACCGCAATAGCCTTGTGAGGTAGGTTTGGCTGAAGGAGAGTGATTGCCTCAGTTCAGTCAGATTGAATCTACCACTCAACCTCCAAACCTAGATCTAGCCCAGTTTATCCATTTGTACAAGATACTTCATCCAGTGGTTGCTGTGACTTAGTTTAATTTGTAATTGGACTTTCTCTGCATTGGAATACCTTCTCTGAAATATTCTTCCCCTGATCATTCAGAATACTCGACTTACAACAGTTTGTTTAGTGATCATTCAGTTATTACGGCACTGAAAAAAGTGACTTTTGACCATTTTTTCACACTTATAAATGTTGCAACATCCCCATGGTCATGTGGATGCTTGGCAACTGACTCATATACAGATAGTCCTCAACGTATGACCACAATTGAGCCCAAACTTTAGGTTGCTAAGTGAGAAATTTGTTAAGTGAGTTTTGCCCCATTTTGCAACTTTTCTCACCACATTTGTTAAGTGAATCACTGCAGTTCTTAAATTAGTAACACGGTTGTTAAATGAATCTGGTTTCCCCATTGACTTTGCTTGTCAGAAGGTCGCAAAAGGGGATCACATGACTCTGGGACATTACAGCTGTCATAAATGTGAGTCAGTTGCCAAGCATCCGAATGTAAATCATGTGACCCTGGGGATGCTGCAATGGTCATAAGTGTGAAAAATGGTCATAAGTCACTTTTCCATACTTTCCGTACTTTCTTCAGAAGTACGTATCGTTCCGTGTAATTTTGCCCGGTTTACACACACTTGTAATACGTGTTCATACATTATTCTCATGCATAGATGCATCTTTCCCATTTTTTAAAAAAAATCTCAGGGGCATTGCAAAATTTGGCAGGTTTCAAATTTATGTATGTATTTAAAATGACAATGTTGGAAATGTTTATGTAAATGTATTTTTCCCCAGTGTCTCGCTACAAGGAGAAGGTCAACCAGGGAAAGGCGGACTGTGTTGGCCTGTCTAACTCAATGTTCTGCTTTCCATCTGATTTCTTCTATTGCCCCATTGTACTGCAGCCCCCTACCACACCCGAGGGTCTTTCCAGGGTTTTGGAGGGTTACCTACATGCTTTATTTGGAAAGGAGTGGCAGTGAAGCAACCTAGAGAAGCAGCCATGGCCAAGTGTGGTGTTCATTTCATATTAGTTCACAGCACTATTTTTCTTTCATTTATCCATTTAGCCTTCAGCCATCAAGTTGGCTATAGAAGAAGCAAGTAAGATGCATGAATATGTAAATTAACCACGGCTCCGTTGGAGATACTTCGTGGTAGCCAGAAGCTGTTTTGTGACAACGCAATGAAAAAAAGTAATTGGCCATGCTCTGCAGTTGTAGCTGCAGTCATACTTATAATCTAAAAGTTTTGTCCTTAGTGCCATACAAATTGGCAGGTTAGTGATGGGTGTTGCCTGCAGGATGTCTCTCATAGACTTCATAGTAGTGGTAAGTAGAGTATTGGCCAACTCAGATTCAACAGGAAAGCCATGGAACTAGACAAAATAGAAATGCATGCCTTATGCTGGGGGGTATATTAGCAAGATGTCGTTTTTTGCTTGATGGCTATAAACTGATACGAACTGGCAAGTCAATGGGTTTAATTAACTCCTGGTGTGTTAAAAGGAGGATTGGGGGGAAATTTCACTTTTAATTTCCCCTTCCACGATTTTTATTGGTTGAGATGGAAAGATTGCTCATTGCGGTACGAAAGACGCGCTACTAAATTTGTGCAGGGCTCCTCCAGCTGTGCATTTGGGATTCTCTAGGGCAGTGGTTCTCAACCTTCCTAATGCCGCGACCCCCCCGCGACCCCCGCTCCACCGCGGCGACCCTCACCCCACTCTCTTCCCACGCATGATGAGGTGACAAAGGGGGCGTGGCACCAGGGGTGAAATGCTCCTGGTTCGGGCGTGCCTGCGGGTCGCCGGACAGCTGGTAGCGACGGAAGCGGGAGACTTTGCCCACCCGCCCGGATGCCCCCATTTGGATTCTTTTACCCTCTGCACATGTGCAGAGGGTAAAAGAACCCAAATGGCTGCGTCTGGGTGAAGTCTCCCGCTTCCGTCGCTACCGGCTGTCTGGTGACCCACAGGCACGGCCGAACCGGGAGCATTTCACCCCTGCTGATGGTGGCACCAAGATGGCGGACTAGCGTGTGCGGCGACCCCTGTGAAAGGGTCGTTCGACCCCCAAAGGGGTCGCGACCCACAGGTTGAGAACCGCTGCTCTAGGGAGAGCCATTTAAAATATGCATTATCTTAATCCATTTGGGGGGGGGAGTAATTCCTCACTCTAATAGGAAATCCAGTAACAGTTATAATCCAGTGAACAAAAGAGCTAAGTCTTTTCCCCTCTGCACCAAAGAGGTGAGAGAAATCAGAGCAAATTCTTTTTTACTTAGATTGCATGTGCAGTCTAAGTAAAAAAGAATTTGCTCTTATTTCTCACACCTCTTCGGTGCAGAGGGGAAAAGACTTACCTCTTTTGTGTGTACACACACACACACACACACACACACACACACACACACATATATATATACTTGGCAAGTATGTTCCTCTTGGCTACTAGTTGCTCGCTAAGAAAGGATTTTTCAAAATGACCATCAGATCATTAGTGATTTCTTATGTTATTATTAACACGCTCTGATGCTAAATAGTTAGACGTTCTACTCCCCCTCCCCACCTGAAAAGAACTCTGTTCCAACTGCCAGTGGGCGTGGCCATCGTGTGACTCATCCGGCCTGCGGGCTGGGAGTTTAGACATTCTACTCCATGCTAAGGAGTTCAGTTTTGTAGCGAAGCATGGGTATCCAGCTACTAGTGTGTGTGTGTGTGTGTGTGTGTGTGTGTGTGTGTGTGTGTGTGTATTTATTTATTTATTTATTTATTCATTCATTCATAGTTATGACACTGATGAAAAAGGAACTTTGTGACTAATCCTCACATTGATGAGCTTCGTAGATGTGTAAAGCAAAGTAAACCTGATGTAAGATCATAAGCATAGATGTGGTTTCACTTCCCGTAGCAGCTGTTTTGCTTAATGACTGAGTTGCCAATTGTGGTTGCTAAACAAGAACTACCTGTATTCCAGACAAGGGTGTTTTTGCAGAAGAAAAAATAGTGCCTCCCCAAACAGGTGAGTGCTCGCTAAGAAAGGATTTTTCAAAATGACCATCAGATCATTAGTGATTTCTTATGTTATTATTAACACGCTCTGATGCTAAATAGTTAGACGTTCTACTCCCCCTCCCCACCTGAAAAGAACTCTGTTCCAACTGCCAGTGGGCGTGGCCATCGTGTGACTCATCCGGCCTGCGGGCTGGGAGTTTAGACATTCTACTCCATGCTAAGGAGTTCAGTTTTGTAGCGAAGCATGGGTATCCAGCTACTAGTGTGTGTGTGTGTGTGTGTGTGTGTGTGTGTGTGTGTGTGTGTGTATTTATTTATTTATTTATTTATTCATTCATTCATAGTTATGACACTGATGAAAAAGGAACTTTGTGACTAATCCTCACATTGATGAGCTTCGTAGATGTGTAAAGCAAAGTAAACCTGATGTAAGATCATAAGCATAGATGTGGTTTCACTTCCCGTAGCAGCTGTTTTGCTTAATGACTGAGTTGCCAATTGTGGTTGCTAAACAAGAACTACCTGTATTCCAGACAAGGGTGTTTTTGCAGAAGAAAAAATAGTGCCTCCCCAAACAGGTGATCTTTCATCATTTTTCAGAGGAATGCTTGCGCTTTCTTGCAACGAGAACTTATAGAATAATAAGACATTTCTTTTGGCGCCTATCTGTGCAGACTATTTCATTACATTTGCAAAGTTTTTAGAGAAAAGGCAATCCCCTGAAAATTGTGGCAGGTCAAGGGCAGAGTACTGCAAAGTACAGGCAGTCCTCGACTTACAACAGTTTGTTTAGTGACCTTTCAAAGTTACAACGGCACCGAAAAAAGTAACTTCTGACCATTTTTCACACTTATGACCCCTGCTTGGTCACGTGGTCATGTGATCAAAGCTCATGTCATATGATCAAAACTCAGACTCTTGGCAACTGACTCATATTTATGACCGTTGCTGTGTCCCGGGATCACATGATCCCCTTTTGCGACCTTCTGGCAAGCAATGTCAATGGAGAAGCCAGATTCGCTTAACAACCATGTTACTAACTTAACGACTGCAGCGATTCGCTTAACAACTATGGCAAGAAAGGTGGTAAAATGGGGCAAAATTCACTTAACAGTCGTCTCGCTTAGCCACAATAATTTTGGGCTCAATTGTGGTCGTAAGTCGAGGACTACCTGTATATCAAGCTGTCTGTGGTGGACAGCCCATTTTATCTTAAGACAAGAGATTCACTTGCAAGCAGAAATCCATGGAGAATTTCAGCCTAGCCTTCTATCAAACATGAACACTAGCTCAATGGAAAAATATTCTCTTGATCTCTGTGCCCATGCAGAGTTGGGTCTGCTAGGCAGAGATTTTATTGGTGCCAGTTGGGTTGCAGACGTTCCTGAGCGGTGAGGTGGTGGGAGAATTCCTCGTGGTCTCTAGCCTTAGTGAGCCCTACGACCATGCGCCGAATTCCCTAGGTTTGACAGTCTGGTGTCCACAATTGCTCACTGTTTTCTTTCAAAATGAGCCACAAATTTCTCTGTAGGAATCTTGGCAGGATGTATGTGAGCTTCATTCTTCTTGTAGGTGGGTTGAAATTTTCATTCTGGTAGACGTCAATGGTGGTTTTGTTCTTAGCTTGAGAACCCAGAGAATAATTTGGCAGAGAGCGTGAAGTTTCTTAAAGAAGACTAATCCAGAAACGTGCAAACTTGCTTCTTTCCTCAGAAAAGCTCCCAAGCTTATCAATTTTATGCTGCCGCTAAATTTTTGCATTTGACACAGCCTTGGTCACTTGTAACTCTGGCCATCCTGGAAAATTGTTTATCCTTAATTGGTACTTTCTGAATTCGTACGTTTGAATCCTGGAAATGCTGTAAGCTAAACATTTTCTCCAAAAAGAAGAAAGGAGGAAAGGAGGAAAAACTTCAAAGGCTTTTTTTTTTTAAAAATCTATCGTATAAAGCTGCAATTTCACAAGTAAGCACTACCTTTGAGGTTGAAAATCCTGATTGACAGGCTCATTGTACTGGATATGAAACTGAAATCTCAATTGGATAAAAAGATGTATTTGGTCCAGTGGTGGGTTCAGCCCGGTTCTTAGAACCGGTAGCGGCGGTGGCGGGAGGCTTCGGCCACCTGCCCGGGACGCTTCTGCGCATGCGCAGAAGTGTCGCGCGCGCGTGAGCACACGCGCGAACCGGTAGTAAAGGGTTTTAGAACCCACTACTGATTTGGTCCACTCTTGATAGATGGATGGGGGAAATCCTGAGAGTAGTATAAGTGCTTCAGATCTTAATAGAGTCGTATTCAGTTTGGTGCCTTCTAGAACCATTGGACTTCATCTCAATAATTGTTTATCAACCCACAGTTGGGTTTTGTGGGAGAAAGGGGAATAAGCGAGTGATTCTTGAACATCCTGTCCAGTTGTGAGGGCCCAGATGGGGTGCAACAGAATTCAGCTCAATCCAAGCAAAACTGAGCAGCTTTAAGTGTCTGGAACCTCTGATGGCAAGAACTTTCCATTGTTGGTCTTGGAAGAGTGACCTGCCTCAGACAGACTCAGTGTGCAGTCCTTCTGGACTGCCGGCTCCTGTTGAAAGAGCAGGTGGCAGCCATGGCTAAGAGGATCTTTGCACAATCTCAAGTTGTGCACCCGTTGTGCCCTTAATGGACCAAGAGGCCCTGCTCATTGTCTCTCATGCCCTCATGATCCCCCATCTAGACCATTGAAAAGCACTCTACGTGGGGCTTTTCCTTGAAGAACATTTGGAAGCTTCAACTGGGTGCAGAATGTGGGAGGCTGGGTGTAAATGGGGCTAATTATTTGGCGCATGTAAAACCTCTATTCAGTACCATTAACCGTTGTATCCTTCTGGACTGAGGGTTGCTAGTTGGGGGCACCGTCCGCAGAGGTTCTCCTTCTTTCTTCTTTCTGTGGCTGGGTCTAGTTGGTGTTGATTGGAAGGGAGAAACTGAGCCCAAAGCCTATGATCTTTGGGGTGCCACAGAGTTTGGCACTCTTACCCCTCCTGTTTAACATCTACAGTCATATGATCAAAATTTGGGCACTTGGCAACTGGTATGGTGGTTGCAGTGTCGTGGGGTCACATGATCTCAATTTGTGATCTTCCCTTCTGGTTTCTGACAAGCAAAGTTAATGGGGGAAGGCCAGATTCCCTTAATGATTCACTTAAGTGCAGTGATTTGCTTAACAATTGTGGCAAAAGGCATAAAATCAGGAATGACTCACTTAACTGCCTTGATTAGCAATGGAAATTCCCAACTGTGGTCATAAGTTGAGGAATACCTTCACTACTACTATCACCACTAAAGGTGGTAGTAATAACAGCTACAGGTAGTAGCTGTTGGCTTTGCTTGTCAGAAGGTCGCAAAAGGGGATCACAGGACTCCGGGACACTGCAACCGTCATAAATGTGAGTCAATTGTCAAGCATCCCAATGTAAATCACAATCAGAGGTGGGTTTCAGCAGGTTCTGACCAGTTCTGGAGAACCGGTAGTGGAAATTTTGAGTAGTTCGGAGAACCGGTAGCGGAAATTTTGAGTAGTTCAGAGAACCGGTAAATACCACCTCTGACTGGCCCCACCCCCATCTATTCTCTGCCTCCCAAGTCCCAGCTGATCGGGAGGAAATGGGGATTTTGCAGTAACCTTCCCCTGGAGTGGGGAGGGAATGGAGATTTTGCAGTATCCTTCCCCTGCCACGCCCACCAAGCCACGCCCACAGAACCGGTAGTAAAAAAATTTGAATCCCACCACTGATCACAATGACCATGAGGATGTTGCAATGCTCATAAGCAGAGGTGGTATTCACTTACCTTCCCTACCGGTTCGCAGATGTGAGCGTACACGCGCTGTTGCTTCGCTTGCCCGTGCCCCTTCCGCGCATGTGCTTTGCTCGCGCGCGCGACTTGCACACATGCGCACGGCTTCAAAACGTGCCTAAATAGGACGGCATAGCGCCGGGGTGGGTGGTCATCACTACCGGTCCGCCTGAACCGGTCCGAACCGGCTGAACACCACCTCTGGTCATAAGTGTGAAAAATGGTCATAAGTCATTTTTTACAGTGCCATTGTAACTTTGAACGGTCAGTAAATGAACTGTTGTAAGTTGAGGACTACTTGTACCGGTATAATAATTTTTTTTTGTTTTTTTGCTTTTAAAACAGAAACAATTCAGCTATCATTTTGTAATGTCTGTGGTATAATACTCTAGAAATCCTGACATTAAATCAAAACTTTGTTGCTGCCAGAGATTTGCAGTCAACTATATTTATAACTGTGTTTTGTTTCATGCCTTTCTTTGGCAACTATAGTTAGGTTGACTTAAAGGTAGAGCCAGGATACTTTGGGACAGATGAGAAACAGATTGCATAGGAGAAGGAAAAAATTGGAGAATTAATTTGTTTCTCTATTTTAGGAATGCTTTTAATGCTTGGCCTGAAAATTATAAACTTTTACTCCCCCCCACCCCCACCCCACCCCCAAAAAAGGTATTTGTGAAGTCATTGAAATACACAGGGTACATTCCAGCCAAAATTAAATACAAAAATAAAATAAAATACCAAGTACCTTTCTAGATCTGCTGAGGTTCATAATCTATCACTCTGTTCCCAATAGCAAGGGCATCCTTATGAATCTCTAATATCAGGCATTCAGATATATTTGAATTATAATACCTAGAATTTCCAGCAAGCATATTGCTGAATTTCCAAAGAGGAGAAGTGTAATTCTGGAATCTCCACAAATGCCCAATAAGGTTATATAGAACAGGGGTCTCCAACCTTGGCAACTTTAAGCCTGGCGGACTTCAACTCCCAGAATTCCCAGCTTTGCTGGCTGGGGAATTCTGGGAGTTGAAGTCCGCCAGGCTTAAAGTTGCCAAGGTTGGAGACCCCTGATATAGAATACCAGGGAAGGCCTCAAGGTATGTCTTTACATGTTAGCCTAGTGTGAGAGGCATGGATATCACTTCTAGCCCCCTGTCCCAACTTCCAAATGAGCAGAGAGAGTGGGCAAAGAATACATGGAACAGTTATGAGATGCTCAAATGAAGTTTCTGAATGCGATACTGTAATTTCCCCCACCCCCACCCCATTCTATCAATCCATAGAGCATAACAGCATAAATAGCATTCTGATGAAAGAACTGGTAGTAGAAGATACTGTACAGGAGGGAGGAAGTAAGGACACACACATATAATACAGGTAGTCCTCAACTTACAACTATTAGTTTAGCAACCATTCAAAGTTACAGCAGCACTGAAAAAGTGACTTATAGCAATAGCGCTTAGACTTATAGACCGCTTCACAGTGCTTTTACAGCCCTCTCTAAGCGGTTTATAGAGTCAGCATATTGCCCCCAACAATCTGGGTCCTCATTTTACTGACCTCGGAAAGATGGAAGATTGAGTTAACTTTGAGCCGGGGAGAATCGAACTGCCAATCTTCTGGCAGTCAGCAATTAGCAGAATTAGCCTGCAGACCAGGGGTGGGTTCTGGATCCTTTTGCTGCCGGTTCGCTCAGGGTTACGCTGTGTGCGCCTGTGCCCCTGCCCGCAGCAATCAAAAAATAGCTTCTGCGTATACGCAGAAGCAAAAATTAGCTTCTGCGCATGCGCAGAAGCAAAATCCAAAAGGCAGTGCCCACGGAGACACCGACAGAACCGTCTCCGTGACGTCATCGCTGAGTTACTAACGGTTCTAAAGAACCGGATAGAACCGGTAAGAACCCACCTCTGCTGCAGACCAATTCTTGCACTTACAATCTTTACAGAATCCCCATGTCATGTGATTAAAATTCAGGTGCTTGGCAACCGGCATATATTTGTGATGGTTGCAGGATCCTGGGGTCACGTGATTGCAACTTGCAACCGTCCCAGCTAACAAAGTCAATGGGGGAAGCTAAATTTGTTTAATAACTCTGTAATTCACTTAACAGCTGCAGTGATTTGCTTAAGAACCATGGAAAAAAGGTCGTAAAATCAGGCATGATTCCACAACCATCTTGTTTAGTAATGGGAATTCTGGTCCCAGTTGTGGTTGTAAGTCAAGGATTACCTGTAGTTATAATAGCTGATACATTAATGCCTTATGTTGTTTCTTCTTCACCTGCCTAACACAGGAGTTTTCAGATCCAGCAAGCCATTATTGTTGTCGGATCCACTTGCCTGTAGTAAAATCATTCTCCAGGTGTCTGATTTGGGGACACTATAATAATGCCTAGTTTTTACTACTACATGGTGTTTAGTTTTTACTATCTAGCTTTTGCAGTCCTGAGAACATCCCAGGTCATACTGAAATTGGACTGCAAAAATGCCATTTGCTTGTTGTTGTTGAACAACAACTTCCAGACACTGGACAAGATGTTCAAGAATCACTCACTTATTCCCCTTTCTCCCACAAAACCCAACTATGGGTTGATAAACAATTATTTGAGATGAACAAATATTTGTTTTCTGCCCTTCAGATCTTCCCCTCCCTCCTATCTCCAACCAACCCTGCTTGTTGCAATTATAGCAGTGGGCCACTACAGTGACCTTCAGGGTCTAGAAAGAAAGCATGGTCCTCCTCACCACCATGAAAAGGTTCTCCATACCAGCAAATACTGAGAAAGATGACCCAGCAGATATTCTGGAACACAGTTGTAAAGGTTTTTAAATCTCAGTACCAAGTTCAGGACTGTTCCAAGACATTTTGTTGCCAGAGCCAGAGAACAGGAAGATGCCCTCAAGAGCCAACTGAGTTGGCAGTTGAATTGCATCATCACGAAGAGGGATCACGTTCTTTCCATCTGAAAGAAACAGGCTAGCTTGGAAGACACCAATTTAGCCATAAAAAACAAGCCCGCTCAGTGCACAGTCATCATACCATCACTGTTTCCTCACTGAAGCTAAACAAGATTGTGTTTGGCTAGGGCCTGGAAAGGGCAGTCATTTGGCTATTTAAACCATGGTTTATTGAATAAGCCATAATGGCCTTATTCACAGCTCATACTAAATTGTATACTGCGTTTTGGGCTAGGATGATGTGTGAACCCAAGACCTTCAGTTTGGCGACATCTACCAGAAAATCATGTTATGTATTTATTAAAAATCAAAATAAGCATGCTTAAATTATTAAATGAATATTAATAAAATAAAATAAATAGATAAAAAAATAAACAAAATAAAAAATAGATTAGGGGCCTCCAGGGCTTAAATAATTTGCTCTAGGGTTAGAAGTTAAAAAAAATTACCCCTGCCTTTGTTGGTTATCCATCCCTTCCTTCTATCTCAACACTGAATATCCACTATTAATGCCTGTGTATAATTTGGTACTGGTGGGTGAGAGGTCTAAAAGTGTTACTGATTTCCAACCAGGATGGGGAACGAATTTTTGCCTTTTCAAAAGAAATCAATTATGTCGACTTTGCAGATCTCACGCTTCACAGTTCTTTCTCCAAGCATGACACAGTCCTTGATTGCCCTGTGATAATTCTCTTTTATCTGGGGTCACCTTGTCATACGATGGCAATGAAACTCCTTAGCAGGGTGTTCCTTCCCTGAGTTTAAAGTTAGGAATTATTGCTTCTGGCTGCAGAATAACTCCGTGGATGTTGAGAAACTCCCAGTATTGTATCTAGCAAAACTTCATTGTCACGCTGATTATGCAGGTGACTTAGAATTGCTTTCTCTTTTCATGGGAAAAAATAGGCAAGAATCTGGTGGCACCTTTAATATGCCTGTATCAGGGGTGGGTTCTAGATCCTTTTGCTGCTGGTTCGCTCAGGGTTGCGCCATGCACGCGCAGCAATAAAAAAATAGCTTCTGAGCATGCACAGAAGCAAAATCCAAGATGGCGGCGCCCATGGAGACACCGACAGAACCGGCTCCGTGACGTCATCACCAATTTACTAAACGGTTCTAAAGAACTGGTTAGAACCGGTAGGAACCCACCTCTGGCCTGTATATTTATATAGGTGTACATTGGCTTATTTTCAAGGTGCCAAAAGGGTTGGGTGTTGTTGTTTTTTTTTTGAGTTTTTTCTGCTGCAGTAGTAAAACAGTCCTCTAGACATTAATTTAAACATTAATCTGGTAGTGCTTTGATGATATTTTGGTCATGTAAATTCTTGCCTGTGTGTGTTTGAAGCTATTTCTATTTGGGAAGCTGGAAACCCAAAGAGACAGAAAAGGACAAGATACAGGGGGGGAACAAGTGGTAAATGCTCAGTATATTTAATATTTTTAATCCCCCCCCCCTAAAATTTCACCTAACCCAATGACAAAGTTGCAACTTACCCCAGTCAAATCAATACAATGTTCTTGGGATCTAGTGACCTGTGAATATTGCTATGTCTGTATCTTCCTTTGGGTTTTTTTTCCCTAGCTGATGCTCATGAGTTCTGATTCAGTCTCAGCTATGTGGACCATTATAGTGATTTAATATGAGCATTTGCACTATAAGATATATAAGCAACATCCTTTCTTTCTTCAGAATTAGAACAGAGAGAGGAGTCCTGTTAACAACCTTCATTAAATAAATACCATAAGGACAGGTCTAGTCTTAGCCCTGGTCATTTATTGGCTATTGACTGTAACTCTGCCATGTCTGGCCTAAAGTTATAAGCCCCTGGAATTCACTGGCTGGATTTCCACATTGTGTTAAAGTCTAATGCAGGGTGTCTAATGCAGGGTGATTTCATTGAGGGCCGCATTAGGGTTATGTTTGACCTCGGGGGGACCGGGGGGGGCATGGCCAGCTTGGGCGTGGCCAGCTCGACGTCACTCGTGTCAAGAGGTGCCTGTGGGGGCCTGAGCACTCTGCAAGTGAAAATGGGCTCCTGAGCCCCATTTTCAGCTGCGGATGGGCTCCTGCAACCCTCTGCCAGCTAAAATGCAGCTCAGGAGGGCGGGTCCTTCGCTGTTTCCAGGGCGTCCCCACAGGCCAGATCTAAGCACCCTGCAGGCTGGATCTGGCCCGCGGGCCTTGAGTTTGACACCCCTGGTCTACTGTTTAATTTTGGCTTCGTATATTGTGTGAACCCTATCGCTATTGTTCTTAAACTACAGTTGATGGCTTGATATCCTCATGAACCTTACCACTGTAGCTTCAATCAGCTGTAGTTCAAGTAAAGCACATATCGTATGCGTGTGAACCCAGTCACAAAGAGTCCTTATATGAATTTGAAATCTCAGTAACTGGGCTTACAAATCAGGAGCTGGTCTCCTGTGTTAGATATAAGCCAAAGAGAGTAGACTTGGGGCAGGAAACTGGTAGAACTAAAAAAGATGTTCTGCTGTGTTCAAGCGTATCCTGTTCATCGGTGGAATGCATGAATATATAATAAATGCCTTATCTGGGATATTTTGCAGTCGTGTCTCATCTTCCTTGAGAAATCAAACCTGTTCTGGTGCCTCCTCCTTTCTTTTGCCCCCTCATTCCTCTGTACTATAAAGCTTTGGAAGTGGATGTTCTTCAACTTTAATCATAGCATCCTCAAATCCTGGCAAGAGTACTCTGACAGGCCATCTGCTTTTGATTTTAAGGCTTAAGAGCCGAGGTGGCGCAGTGGTTAGAGTGCAGCACTGCAGGCTACTTCAGCTGACTGCTAGCTGCAGTTCGGCGGTTCAAATCTCACCAGGCTCAAGGTTGACTCAGCCTTCCATCCTTCTGAGGTGGGTAAAATGAGGACCCAGATTGTTGGGGGCAATATGCTAACTCTGTAAACCGCTTAGAGAGGGCTGTAAAGCACTATGAAGCGGTATATAAGTCTAACTGCTATTGCTATTGCTATTGCTTTAAAAAGGGCAGCTGGAAGAGCAGGAACCTTACCAAGGGAACAAGAGGGATAGAGGAGGCAGTTCTTGAAACAGTCTTTTCAGGGCACTCCACACAGAGGTGGTATTCAGCCGGTTCAGACCGGTTCAGGCGAACCGGTAGCGGCGACTGAGGGTGGGCCTGCCCACCCGCTCGGACGTAATGCCGTCCTATTTAGCCACATTTTGAAGGCCGTGCGCATGCGCAGAAGGCGTGCGCATGAGCAAAGCACATGCGTGGAAGGCCAGGCACATGCACGGAAGGTGCACACGTGCAGTGAGTGTGCGGAAGGCTGGGTGCATGTGCAGAAGGCGCGCGTGCGAAGCAAGCGTGCACGCACGGGGCGAAGCGGTGGCAAGAATATGTGAAACCCACCGCTGACTCCACAGGTTGTCTCAGGAGGTGATGGGCCACGAACAACTGTCTTCTTGTCTGGCTTTTATTCAAAAGACAATGGTTGTGTTTCCTTCTCAGGATAAGCTAAACTAAAATTGCCTTTAGGTTCTTCTGTTGGGTTTCATAGAAGTGCATGAACAGCCACAGTGAAAACAGCGCTTTGTACAACAACCTTGACTTTGAGACAAATCCAGCCAATATTGGGATTCTGAAGGCAGGAGATCAGGTTTTTAGAGTCTAAAGAAGATGGTAAGACAAGGAACCCCAGGGCTATAGGGATTGCTGGCCTACCATGCTCTTGAAAGGATTATGTTCAAAGCCCTTCAACTGTCACTGGATTGCCAGGAGAGGTTAAGTTAACCAGGACCAGGAAAAAATGTGCAAATCCATTGATTGGCCCTTGCTACCCAATTCTAAGTTCTGCCATATCATAATCACTGTCAGTTGCAAAAGGAATAAGTGAAATGCAGAGATGTCAGCGGGCACAGAATGATCACATCAGCTTATAACTGCTTGATGGAGGGAAGAAGCTTATTGATCATCTCCTCTGAGTTGGTACTCTTGTCCATCATCTTCCATCTTCTGATCCAGCCCAGACATTGTTTGAAACCCAACTTTTGGCTTCAGCCTAGGAATGAGAAAATTGGACCGTTACCCTTTTTGCTTAAGTTAGCTTTCTTTAGAAGACTATCCGGCTCAGTGGTGCCTTTACCGAGCCAGCTTTTAGGTCACTGCAGAATTGATCTATTCTTAAAATCACATTTATCTCTATCTTGCTATGTGCCAGAGGCTGAAAGTACTCTTATGCAGCCTTCCCCTTCCAAAGAAAAGAAGTTTGAAAGTGGCATTAAAGATTGAAAAGGTGCTGAGGTGGTGACAGTTACTTAAATGGTGCCCTCTGAAGCAGCCCCCCCCCCGGGAAGTGTGCAAACTAGAAACTTGCAGAAATAGTTCCTCCCAGGACATAAAGCGGGACTCTCATATGGGCTGTGATGAGACCAAATATGTTCTTGAATTATATTAGTCCTGGAATTCAGAATCCTAAAAAGGCACCCCCTTTTTAAATGATAACAGGTATTTATTTATCTCTTCCCCATCTCACAAAATGTATGTATCGTCCTTTTATTGAGGAGAGACTAATCAATGTTCTCCTCTTGGCAAATTCTTTCTCTGAAGTTCCCTATTGAAAAACTTTAATATAAATTCACCTTTAGAGAGAGGCTTGTGCTAAATTCTGGGTTAGAGACTACTTCAGGGTGCGCAACCTTGGCAACTTTAAGACTTCTGGACTTCAACTCCCAGAATTCCTCAGCCAACCACTGACACCTCTGGTCTAGATTGCGTTTTAAAAAAACTTGATATTGGATAAGTACCAGCTTTTTGCTTGGGATTTTATTTTCCTAGTTCTGCCCTTTGATGGACTCGCCTAACCCGCATCTCTTTTTAAAAGTCTCCCCAAGGAGGATTGTAGGTTTGATCAGGTTATGAAGTAAATTCACCTGACCTACTTTTCTTTCATTTTATAATACTCATATCCCTGACTCAAAAAGCTGATAATATAAATCCTTAACATAAAAGCGCACATTTTACTAAAAAGGAAAATGACATTTAGTAGTTGGCCATTGTGATTATCAGCAGTCTATTGCTAGATATATGTCTTTTGAATTGTTGGTTGCACATGAAAATGCAAAATATTGCACAAGTAGGATTTACTTTTTTCTTCTTCAGTGCTTGCTTCTTAGTCATTGACTTAATAACTTCTGGAGGTAAAAGGTTAGAAAATCCGTGCACCATCTTGATTTACTGTCCTTCTGCTAGAAAAATGTGCAGAATCCACTTCTCTAAGAAGTTATAGAATACTGTTAGCTTTATTCATTTATTGCCTCACTAAAGAACAGTGTAATAAACAAATATACAGTACAACTGTAAGAAATAATGGCATGGATCTTCCTCTAGCTGCTTGAAGACCAAAGACCTTCTGGAAGAACTAGATTTTCACTATTATCTGGAAATTCATGAGAATGAGGAGGCGCTGTTCTGGGGGTAAACTGTGCCTTTGGGGGAAGGAGGGGAACAGTCTCCAAGGATACTTATTTCCCATCTTTATTATTTTTATAAATAACATACATAATATTCCTTCCTCCTCCTATTTTCTCCACAGCAACCCTGTGAGGTAGGTTGGGCTGAGAGAGAGTGACTGTAAGTTTATGCTCGCTTATAGTTTCTGCTCCTTATTTATAGGCATAAGTCTTATAACCTAGACTAGGGCTGTCAAACTCCTGGCCTGCGGGCCTGATGCGTCACGCGCTGGCCACGCCCATTCCCGGTTTAGCGAAGGGGAAAAGATACGTCACATGACACCACCGTGACTAAGTGAGTTTGACACCTGACCCAGACTGTGCCTTAATTAGAAGTCTGCACAAATATATCTCTCTCCTTCCTTCCTTCCTTCCTTTTTCCTTCCTTCCTTCCTTTCTCTTCTTCCTTCCTTCCTTCCTTCCTTCCTTCCTTCCTTCCTTCCTTCCTTCCTGCCTTGCTTCCTTCCTTCCTTCATTCCTTCCTTCCTTCCTTCCTTACACACACACACACACACACACACACACACACACACTTTTCTCATTGTCTTATATTTGTCAAAACTATTGCATTCTCATCCCTGGCAAAGGCAGACTTGCTTAATTAAGTGCAGACGTTGGGGTTTGCTCATCCCTGGGAGAAAATCTTGGCTAACATTTGTAGAACTAGTACAAACAAACGAGAGCCTTTTGTTGGTTCTGATTTTTCATCTTCGCTTACTACATACTCAGGAATCACCAATCCTTCCTTGCTAACACAAAAACTGGCTAGGATCCTCCTCATATAAATTAGGGCTTGCAACATGAGTAATATGACTTTTCCCTATCACAAGCTGGAACCTGTTTGCTAAAGTGAAGTATGTTGCAGGTTCGGTTTTCACTTTTGGGAGGTACATTACTCAAGTACATTCTCTGGTAACCTGATGACTCACCTAGAAAAGTATATGTCATGTCTTCCACATCCAAGAACATCTTTACATTGAAAATTAAAAGAGACAATATTCCCCGCAACAATTGAAATATAAATACAGGTAGTCCTCGACGTACGACAGTTCATTTAGTGACCGAAGTTACAACAACACTGAAAAAGTGAGTTATGATCGATTTTCACACAACTGTTGCAGCATTCCCACGGTCACTTGATCAAAATTCAGACACTTGGCAACTGACTCATATTTATGACAGTTGCGGTGTCCTGGGGTCATATAATCCCCTTTTGCAACCTTCTGACAAGCAATGTCAATGGGGAAGCCAGATTCACTTAACAACCGTGTTACTAACTCAACAACTGCAGTGATTCACTTAACAACTATGGCGAGAAAAGTCATAATATGGGGCAAAACTCACGTAATAAATGTCTTGCTTTGCAACAGAAATTTGGGGCTCAATTGTGGTCGTACCTGTAAATAACTATGCTCCTGTGAGAGAGCTTCCTTCCTGTGAGAGAGCTTAATCTTCTGGATACTTACCTCTTGGTTTGATCTTGTTGGTGATCCCCTCATTTATGCCTGTTTCTATTTTACCTGTCACATCTCTCTTTGCAATGTTGCAAATAATAAATCTGTAAACATCTGTAAAATCTGATTCTTAACTGACTGCAAAGATCCTGGTTATCTCTCACCTTGATTAGCATAACTTCTTCCTTTCTGATCTTCCACTAAAGCATTGCTATCCAAAATGAACCGTACCGACATATACTGTATTTTTCGACGTATAAGATGCATTTTTTCTCCCCTAAAAGAGGGTGGAAATGTTGGTGCGTCTTATACACCGAATACAGCCATTTTTGGCCTCCCGAAACCCCGTCCCACGCGTCGCATTTTTGCCAAAAACAGGTCCGTTTTTTGCAAAAATGGGGCGTGCAGAGGGTTTGGGAGGCCTGCAGAGTGCTCCTGGGGGCCGGGGAGGGCAAAAAACTTTTGCACGTGTTTACCTCTTCGAAATCTTGGTGCGTCTTATACTCTGGTGCGTCTTATAGTCCGAAAAATATGGTATATTAAAACTTGGCATTTGCTTTGTCTGCTCCCATATACAATGCAAAACTCATTTTAATACAGCTAGAGCCTTATAGGTTAGGAAGGAAAATGAATTGGTTCACATGGTAAAAAGTGAATGAAATTAGGCAGGGTATGGAGAAAATATAGAGATTTGAGCCCTTCGTCATATCAAACTTTGGACTTCCCAATGAAGTTGAACAATCAGAGAGCTAAATTAGATCCAAGGAAGAATTTTCTAGTGTATCTGAATGGTGGAATTCCCTTCTAAACATTGAAGTGACCATTTGGGATGGTTTTAAAGGGAATTTGATTGATTCACAGAAATCAAGTAGCTGCTTATTTTCTTCTGTATGGCAGTTGAACTCTGAATAAGATGTAGGAAGATGCTATTCACTTAGGTCAGTGGTTCTCA
>QLTV01003108.1:3636852-3650306 GCA_003457575.1 Thermophis baileyi | reverse complement strand
TAAAACTCACTCGTTTGCAAATAAAAATATGGCTACGCTCATTACCTCTCCATCTGCAATATGTTTACAGATATAGAAACACAGCAGAGTGTGAATGTTAACGACTTAAACCTCCAATCCCTCGTGAAAAGGGAATTTATGGAGTCCTCCTAGGTTTTACAAGACATGCAAAATTAAGATTGCCATGCTAGAGTAGACAGAGTTTGAACATCAGCATTCTGAATAGAGGCTAGAAACAAAACATACGCCAGCAGAGATGACAAAACACTGGTCTTATGGGACCATGTAGTTCAGCCCGAGTTGTCCTGCTGCTATGTTCTGGATTGGTTGAAGTTTCTCAGATTATTTTAAAAGGCAGGTCCTTATACATCTCTTTGCAGTAATCCACTGTTTCTCAACCTTGGCATTTGTGGACTTCATTTCCCATAATTCCCTAGCCAGCACACTTGAAAAAAATTTAAAAATGACATCATACAAGGAGGAAGAATAAATTATTTAAGAAGACAATTCAGCAGATACAGTAAATATGGTAAAACAATGCTCTGTTGGTCTAAAATATTTATAGCCAAAGTAGGTAATCTGCTACATTTGTACTCTCTTCCGTCTGTACTTCCTTTTATTCTTTTAATTAAATAAATTATTAAAGCTGGCATGTTGCAAAGCAAAGCGTTGGTGGGGCATCACATGGGTACAACTCTCTTTATTACATACAACATATGTACAATTTTGTAATGGGGTTGACAGCAGGGGTGAAATCCAGCAGGTTCTGACAAGTTCTGGAGAACCGGTAGCGGAAATTTTGAGTAGTTCAGAGAACCAGCAAATACCAACTCTGGCTGGCCCCAGAGTGGGGTGGGAATGGAGATTTTGCAATATCCTTCCCCCTGGAGTGGGGTGGGAATGGGGATTTTGCAGTATCCTTCCCCTGGAGTGGGGTGGGAATGGGGATTTTGCAGTATCCTTCCCCTGCCACGCCCACCAAGCCACGCCCACCAAGCCACNGAACCAGCAAATACCTGCAGTATCTTTCCCCTGGAGTGGGGTGGGAATGGGGATTTTGCAGTATCCTTCCCCTGGAGTGGGGTGGGAATGGGGATTTTGCAGTATCCTTCCCCTGGAGTGGGGTGGGAATGGGGATTTTGCAGTATCCTTCCCCTGCCACGCCCACCAAGCCACGCCCACCAAGCCACGCCACGCCCACCAAGCCACACCACGCCCACAGAACCAGTAGTAAAAAAAATTGGATTTCACCACTGGTTGACAGAGTTCGGATGGAAATACATAAACTTTTCTGACATTTATTATCTAATGAGCTGGTAAAAGTTATCTGGTAGATTTTGGATATTTTTGGCTTAATCTTAGGACATATCAAAGGACAGGGCTTTACCATAGGTAGATAGCTCAAGTTCTGGCAGATGGCTTGAAGGACTGTTGAAATTTAAAAAGTCAGGCCAGCTCTTTGGTAGATGAAAAAGGACAGACAACAGAGTCCATGTCCCTCTGACTTTGGTAATACTGACTAAAGGTCCTGACTGAGTTAAGCTCGAGAATTTATGGTGAAAGACGTTTCCCCTGCCTATCACTGTAAAAAGAACTGCCTCCAGTTATGGTGCCACTACCAAATCTCTGGTTCATAAAACTATTGGAGAAAGACCCTAATTAGTAGACAAGGTCTAGTGCAGGAGATAGCTGTCTTTTGTGTAGGAAAGTTATCCTTAAGGGGACCTCTGTTGATCTTTACAATATGGGTACTCTTATCCATATTTAATGAATATAGTTGTAGTACTGCAGTCATAAAGCAAACATTGGTTAGTTCTCCTTCTTCAGATTTATGCTGGAGGAAGATCAAGAGTAGGCAGTACAGTAGATTTGGCCAACCTTATCTGGTTATTTTCCTTTCTTCTTTCAGTCTGGAGATGTATTGAGTTAAAGAGGATCTCCCTAATTCTGAGAAGGGAAAATATGTTTTTTATTGAGAAGTATAATAGCAATAGCACTTAAACTTATATACCGCTTCATAGTGCTTTTACAGCCCTCTCTAAGCGGTTTACAGAGTCAGCATGTTGCCCCCAACAATCTGGGTCCTCATTTTACCAACCTCGGAAGGATGGAAGGCTGAGTCAACCTTGAGCCTGGTGAGATTTGAACTGCCAAATTGCAGGCAGCCGGCAGTCAGCAGAAGTAGCCTGCAGTACTGCACTCTAACCACTGTGCCACGAAGGCTATTAATGCTTTTTCCCATTCTCCTTCCCATTTTTTCCAGAACTCTGGAGAAAAGCAATACCTGAGCATTTCCTCAAGTTATATTATAGGTATTCCTCAACTTACAACTGCAATTGGGACTAGAATTACTGTCATTGCTGTCATAAGTTAAGTCACGATGTGATCGGACTGGATTTTACAACCATTTTATGGTGCTTGTAAAGCGAGTCACAGCCGTCGTTAAGCATATCATGTAGTTGCTAAGTGAATCCAGCTTTTCCGATGGCTTTGGGTATGCAGCATCCCTAACCCTAGGCACCACAAATCACAATCACGTGATTGAAGGATACTACAACCATTTGTAAGTGCAAGGCAGTGAATTATGATTGCATGTCCGCAGGGAGGGGGGCAATTTTGCAATTTTTCTTAAGTGAAAATTTAGGTCGTAAGTTACTTTTTCAGAGGCTGTCATCATTCCAAACCATTGTTAAACCAAAGACTGTAAGGATGGGAGTTACTTCTCCGAGCTTGTGGGTTTTTATTTATATAGATTTCTATGCCGCCCAACTCCCAAGGGACTCTGGGCGGCTTACAGCAGAAACACAAAACAAACTTATTAAAATATAAAAAACGTATTAAAAAGATACATTATACAAAAAACAATTTAAAAACAACAACAACAATTAAAAACCCCATACACACCTTTTTTTGGCCGGATCTCGCCAGATTTTAATAGCGAGATCAACGTTTCCGAACGTTTCGTTACCAGGCTAGGTTACATCTTCAGAGGAACTTAGGGGAATTATTCGGAAACCAACCCACAAGCTCGAAGAACGAACCTCCACCCTCATCCTAACCCCCGAGCTACAGATATTCTCCACTATCGCAAAAGATTATAAGTCGAGAACTACCTGTAATGTTAATTTCAGGAAGAGCAATTTGAACAATGAATCACGCTGCCTCTGCAAGGCCTGTGTTTAGCAAGTTCCAGGCTCCAGTGTGAAAAAAAAATCACACTTTGCAGAAAATTGCATCCTGTACAAACCACCTTTGCTTTTGTAGCATCCCAGCTGTACCAAATGCAACCTGCTCAGGGATACCTCCCTGCGCTTTTCATGCTAGAATTCAGTTCACAGTTTTGCTTGTTTCAGCAGTTCCTCATTTGGCAAAGAGGCTGTTTGTTCCCGAGGTCACTGCCAGTTCACCAAGCTCACAAGCTGGTTGAGGCAAAAGGAAATCACACACAATTCGTTGTTGGAGAAGGCTATGGGAAAATAAAGCTAAATAAGACAACAAGGGACTGCAGCTGTCAAAATCCACAGATACTTGAAGGCTGAAGCTGGCTGAGCTGGTAGGTGAAGAAAGCAGAATCATGATTAGGTATCATGAACTTTTTGAACTCATTAATGTATTTCACAAAAGCTCAATCTTACTAATACTGTTGTCACTTTGTTTCATTTCTGGGAAAGAAATAACCTTCGTTATAAAGACTTCAACTATTCTAGGCAAAGGACAATCGGCAAAATTATTTTATTTGACTCCTGTTGGCTTTTCTCGGATTTAATCAAGGGGTGGTAAAAGGATTTTTCTTACAAGGGTAATAGAATCTCACAGGAATTCTATCAACATAATTTCCAAGCTATGTTAAGCATGAAACTCTAAAGTTTGCATCAATTGAGAATCACTGCCATTCTCTAAGCAGAGAAAATGCTGGGCCTTTGGATCTATGGTTATTTACATTTAGGGAGTTCCTCTTTCATTGAGAAGGAATCAGACAGGATGAGTTATGAATAAAATAAAGTCATGTCCTACACAAAAGATTTTAAAATTGAGCAATTTTTTAAAGTTAAGGTTGAGTTAAAGTCCCCAGTTTCCACAATTTCTGAAGGCAAATTAATTGTTCTCACACTTAGGAGGTTTCTCCTTAGTTCTTCGTTGCTTCTCTCTTTGATTATTTTCCAACAATGGTTTGAAACTAATCAAGGAGAAAAGAAACCTAAAACTAAGGAGAAACTTCCTAACAGTGAGAACAATTAACCAGTGGAACAGCTTGCTGTCAGAAATTGTGGGTGCTTTAATCACAGGAGGTTTTTAAGAAGAGACTGGACAGCCACTCATCTGGAATGGTAGAGGGTCTTCTGCTTGAGCAGGGGGTTGAACTAAAAGACCTCCAAGGTCCTTTCAAACTCTATTCTGTATTCTATATAGTCTAAATTGTCCAAGGTTAATATTATTTGAATCGCTTCAATGGAAGCGATTGCCTTACATCAGAGGTCCCCAAACTTGGCAACTTTAAGACTTGTGGACTTCAACTCCCAGAATTCTCCAGCCAGCATAGCTGGCTGGAGAATTCTGGGAGTTGAAGTCCACAAGTCTTAAAGTTGCCAAGTTTGGGGACCCCTGCCTTACATAATCTGGGGCTCAAAAGATTCAGAAGTGCACCTTCTCTGTTACAACACCTATTTCCTGGAATGAGGTTCCTCCTGAGACCTGAATGGCTCCACCGTTCTGTTGTTTGAAGGGCTTTGAAGACCTGACTTTTGAGACAGATCTTTGGTGCAAGCACCAAAGACCCTTGGCTTTGTCCTTGCTTGGTCTGCTGTTCTTGATTTTTTTTTTTTTTTACTGGTTAGCATTTTCCTTGTTTTAGTTGTTGTGAGCCATCCAAAGCTGTTGGGTGACATACAAATTTGATAAAATTATTTTAAAAATTCTGTACTGCCAATCAAGGGTAACAGCAGTGTTTTTCAACCTTGGCAACATTAAGAGGTGTGGACTTCAACTCCCAGAATTCCCGAGTCTGTGTTGCCCACACAGTTCATACATCTTAAAGTTGCCAAGGTTGAAAAATACTGGGTTAATGTCAGCCCTCTGAGGTGCTGTTATACCTTTATTACAGGGATGAAATTCAAAAATTTTCCCTACCGGTTCTGTGGGCGTGGCTTGGTGAGCGTGGCAGGGGAAGGAAACTGCAAAATCCCCATTCCCATCCCACTCCAGGGGGAAGGATATTGCAAAATCTCCATTCCCACCCCACTCTGGGGCCAGCCAGAGGTGGTATTTGCCGGTTCTCTGAACTACTCAAAATTTCCGCTACCGGTTCTCCAGAACCTGTCAGAACCTGCTGAATTTCACCACTGCTTTATTATAATAATAAAGATTATAATAACAGAATATTGCAAGTCTGAAAGTCCTTCCCCTCTCCCCTGCCTTTGTTTGTTTGTTTTACCCTACCGTTATTATTTTTATAAATAACTCAAGGCAGCAAACATATCCAATACACCTTCCTCCCCCTATTTTCCCCACAAGAGCAATCCTGTGAAGTAGGTTGAGCTGAGAGAGAGTGGTTGGCCCAAGGTCAACCAGCTGGCTTTCATAGATAAGCTGGGATTTGAAGTCACAATTTCTTGGCTTTCTAGCCTGGTGCCTTAACCACTAGACCAGGGGTCTCCAACCTTGGCAACTTTAAGACTTGTGGACTTCAGATCCCAGAATTCCTCAGCCAGCAAGCAGGCTGAGGAATTCTGGGAGCTGAAGTCCACAAGTCTTAAAGTTGCTAAGGTTGGAGACCCCTGCACTAGACCAAACTGGTTCCCTCTTTATTTTCCAGAGAACTAGAAAGGTCCCTTCTGTGGTGTTTCCTCTTGTTCCGGTTTCTTCTGAAGGCTGAGATATTTGTTATCAGACTGTTTTCTAGGTTGCAATTCTTCCTCCTGTCTCCCAAGGTCATTCTCACAGCCTTTTACATATAGGATACAGCAAGAAGGTGAAATCACATTCAAACAAAAAAGTCAGCGTTGTAGATAATCAGGGAAGGCTTAGATTCAAGGCATAAATAATATACTTGTTTCAGAACTTTTCTGTTCTCAGGTTAAAACTTCCGTTTCTTTTGGATTTCCCAGTGCCCAGCTAGTTTATTAATTGCAGAAACTGGTTTATTTGGGTATAATATGTTTCTGAATATGCCACTACTCCCAGGATATTCTTTGTAGCCTTCATCTGGCTCTTTGCCCTTTAGCTCTAAACTTGGAATGGTCTTCTCTTTTATTGATAGGGTAATTAGTCTGAATGGGATTTGGATTGGTCCTGACCGCCAGGATCGAACCTGCCTACCCAATGTCTGATCCAGGGCCTGGATGAAGATTTATCTAAGGAAGTTATGATAATTTACATTTGCTAAGATAATTTTGGACCAGGACAGATCAGAACTTCCTTTGTGAACATACTGGTAGGCCTCCATAGACCTCCATAGTTGTCCACCATGGAGGACACAGCTAGGCTAAATATGCCGGTGGTTGTTGTGTTCTCCTGCTGCTCAGAATAGCACATGCTTTGGATGGCAGTGAGAGCATATCCAGGGGTGGGCTCCTGGGGGTTCGGCAGGGTTTGGGCGATCCTCTAGCCAAGGATCGCTGGGGTTTGGCGAACCCTCAAATGCCACCCCTGGCTGGCCATACCCACCTCACCCCGCCCCTCCCACCCCGCCCTGCCCCTCCCAGGAGTCTCCACGTGGCCCGTTCATCATTGCAGGTAAGTGTAGGGGCCACGTGGAGGGTCTGGGAGGGCAAAAAATGGGCCTACCGGAGGTTCCGGAAGTCCAGAAATGGGCCTGTTTCCGGCCTCCGGAGGGCCTCTGGACCTCAGGGGAAGCAGTTTTCGCCCTCCCGAAGACAGTTTTCACCCTCCTGGAGGCTCGAGGAAAGCCTCTGAGCCTGGGGAGGGTGAAAAACGCCCCCTCCCCCGCCGTGGTGCAGGCGACCAACTAGGCCACGCCCACCATGGCCACGCCCACCCAGCAACGGGGCAGTGAACCCGTTGCTAAAGGATCTGAAGCCCACCCCTGAGCGTATCTCTTTTTTTAGTATGCCAACTGTGTATCGTTGTTTCCATCTCAATGCAAATTTGATTATTAGTTTCATGGGTAAATTCTACTGTCCATAGACCAGATCCAAATAGACAGTTTAGCAATAGCAATAGCACTTAGACTTATATACCGCTTCATAGTGCTTTACAGCCCTCTCTAAGCGGTTTACAGAGTCAGCAAATTGCCCCCAACAATCTGGGTCCTTATTTTACCCACCTCGGAAGGATGGAAGGCTGAGTCAACCTGGAGCCTGGTGAGATTCGATCTGCCAAACTGTTGGCAGCCGGTGATCAGCAGAAGTAGCCTGCAGTACTGCACTCTAACCACTGCGCCACCGTGGCTCATCCGTGGCGTTTTACCTATATGAGTTAGACTGTGTATGTCTAAGCATGTATTTAGTTGTGCACGTAGCAATCTGTTCCCAGTCCAGCTGACATCAGATAAATCATCTCACAACTCATGCGAATGATATAATTTGTGCCTGTCATTTCATGATGCAAATGCAATGCACAGGATTAATTCATGTTGTTTGTGCAATGATGTCACAACACACATAGCGTTTCATACCTCAACTTCTGGATTCCCATACATGCCCCGCTATTGTGGATGCTCAGAACTGCTGGAAACAAGGAGAAAGCATGTGGTCCGTATCAAGAGCGCATGCCTGTTCTCATATAATGGACTGGATTGTAGAGTAACCCAGCTCCGTATTCCCGCAGATTCAAAAATTAAAAGAAATAAGGGAAGAGAAATTTCCAGGCAATTAGTTTATGCATCTTTCATTCAAACTGAATTGGAGAAGTAGATTGAATATGTGCCTGCAAATGAGGATTAATTTTACTGCCTGTTAAGGACAGATTAATGAAAGTGGTAAAGCTACATAACTGCCTTCCTTCTTTACTTCTCTGCCACAACATGTTGGGATCAAGGTTGAGGACCCAGATTGTTGGGGGCAATATGCTAACTCTGTAAACTGCTTAGAGAGGGCTGTAAAGCACTATGAAGCGGTATATAAGAGCGGTATATAAGTCTAACTGCTATTGCTAGTGCTATCATGTCTTCTAGCTCAGATGCATCAACCAGGAATGGTCAGTTCTACTGAGAATGCTCAAAAAATCAATATAATTCACTCAGTGATAAAGTATTCCCTTTTCAAGAGAGACCCCAAATTAGGTCCCAGTTGGTAGGGAAAAAAGACTGTAAATGGACGCAAGGTTCCTGCAAGTACTGCATGTCTATGGAGTGGAATATGCAGGTTGGTGACATGATAGCAGTATTCCAGTATTTGAGGGGCTGCCACAAAGAAGAGGGGGTCAACTTATTTTCCAAAGCACCAGAAGGCAAGACAAGAAACAATGGATGGAAACTAATCAAGGAGAGAAGCAACCTAGAACTAAGGAGAAACTTCCTAACAGTGAGGACAATTAACTAGTGGAACAGCTTGCTTTCAGAAGTTGTGGGTGCTTCATCACTGCAGATTTTTAAGAAAAGACTGGACAGCCACCTATCTGAAATGGTATAGGGTCTCCTGCTTGAGCAGGGGGTTGGACTAGAAGACCTCCAAGGTCCCTTCCAGCTCTATTCTGATTGATTGGTAGCCTTTCAGATGCAGAGTTAATGATCATACCGGTACATTCAGCAACTATTCCAAGTTACAGCGGTGCTGAATGAATAGTATTTATGCCCAGTCCCTGAAGTTACGGGCACTGCAGTGCCCGTGTGGTCATCTGACCAAAATTCAGGCCCTTGGCAGCCCAACCACACGTATTTGCAGCAGTGTTTCCCTTCCATGCTGCTTTTGCTAGTCCTGCCACCCTGTCCTCTGCTGTCCCTTCTGATCTTCACCATCTTCTTCCTCCTGCAGCTGATGAAGAAGTGCACCTTGCCTTTCATGAGACTGGCCACACATGTCCTCCTCCTTCCTGTGGCTGTGTGTGGCCTTCTTCTTCTTCACTTGTGCACCTTCCTCTTGTAAAGTTTCCTTCCAAAACCTTATACAGGAAGTCTTTGTGCAGCCATCAGCTCTCTCGCAAAGGGCCAGGAGAGGCGCACCTCACCAGCAGTGGGAGGTTAGCTGAGGGTGACAGGACCAGCAAAACCCAGGGGGGGGGGTGTGTGTGGATCAGGTCTGGGGCTAGGGCTTGGTGCTCGGGTGGCAGGGTGGCTGGCCATGGCAGGGGGCTTGTGGTGGCGCTCCTCAGCAGTGGTGCTGTTGCCAGGGTTGAAACAGAAGGCTCTACTTACCACTGGTGCCACTGCTGAGGAGTGCCACTGTGCAGGGCAGCCAGCATTTGTTTCAGATAAGTGGCTATTGAAATTAAATAAATAAAAAGGGCAAAGATTGAGGGGGGGGCAAGATAGATGGGGGGGCGAGTTAAAGAGGAATCTGTCCCTTACCTTATGGAATCTCGGAGGGACCAAAAGCCATTGGTTTGGGTTCTTGCCAGAGGTGGGTTTCAGCAGGTTCTGACCAGTTCTGGAGAACCGGCAGCGGAAATTTTCAGTAGTTCGGAGAACCGGTAGCGGAAATTTTGAGTAGTTCGGAGAACCGGCAAATACCACCTCTGGCTGGCCCCGCCCCCATCTATTCACTGCCTCCCGAGTCCCAGCTGATCGGGAGGAAATGGAGATTTTGCAGTAACCTTCCCCTGGAGTGTGGAGCAGGGGTGGGTTCCTCCCGGTTCGGACCCGTTCTCCCAAACTGGTAGCGGCCCACTGGTGACGTCACGATGACGTCACTGAACCGGATCGGTCAGTGCCGGTCTGTGGGGACTGCCATCTTTTTTTAAAAAAATTTTTTTAAAAAAATTATTTTTTTTTGCATTTTTTAAATTTTTTACTTCCTTCTGAGCATGCGCAGAAGCCGACCTCCGGCACTGTGCATGCGGTCGCCATCTTTTTTTCGGCTTTGGGGTTTTTGGGGGGTTTTTTATTACTGCGCATGCCACGTGGCGTGGGAGGGAGCGAACCGGCAGCGAGGTAAGTTGGAACCCACCCCTGGTGTGGAGGGAATGGAGATTTTACAGTATCCTTCCCCTACCATGCCCACCAAGCCACGCCCACCAAGCCACGCCATGGCCACCAAGCCACGCCCACAGAACCAATAGTAAAAAAAATTGAATCCCACCACTGGTTCTTGCCTAACAAGGGATTTTTCCTTAATGACAGCAGTTGGTTTTGCAAAGATTGTCGCTAAAAGATGCTGTCACGTGGCACCACACTTTATAACTTCATTGCTTAGCAATGGAAATTAGGATCCCAATAACGGTTGTTAACCGAGGACTACCTGTAGATTTACATGCTTGTTGGTAGGTCCAAATAACGGGGTGGGGGAGAATTGGCCTTTGCACCTCATGTAGAATTTCTGAGTCACTAGCTGGCTCAGTGTTGTGAATGAAACGAAAGGCAAAGCAATTGGGGTTCAGCTTTGAACACGCCGAATGAGAATTCGGGGAGAAAGCACCCAGGCTGGGGAAGATAAGAAAATCTGCACCGAGGAAGATATTTTTAAGTTTGTTTGACCTGATTGTGGTATCTTGTTTATAGACAAAACTAGCCTGCTGTCAGGAAAGATGCTTCCTTTTACGTCAAGGTAAGATTTGTCCTAGAAAACATGGATTCGTAGGAAAGGAAGTCACGGGGAGCAGCAGGAGGGAACGACGTGGAGGTTAGGTTAAAATAAATGAGAAGCCTCCACAATGCATGGTATTTTTGTGCCATTCAAAATGCTTGCTGTGTGTTGGTTTGGGTGCTACCTTAGGCTGATATATTAAGGAGAGAGGGTTTAAGCACTCATTGGCATCCATAAAGGACTAATAGACTGCGTATTCCAAGATAGTGGGGAAAAGTGTTAAAAAAAACCCTCACAAAAACCCAGATCAATGTGCTGGAAATGGAGACTAAAGGGATCTTAATTTACATTGCATCAAAACACAAAAGTGGACTAAACTGTATTGCAAGATGGTAATTACTTTTAGAAAGAAAGAAAATCAATGGGTACTGTATTCGATTTAACCTCTGTGGTAACAAAGGGAATAAAAGTTCTCACACTCAAGGAGGAAGTGAGATGCTGGTGGCTGATGGTGGAAAAGGTTCTGGAAAAGGTTCTGTTGTTCTAGATTGAAAAGATAAGGATGGAAGAGAATATGGAACCATTCAGGCTTATGAATGGTTATATACATAACCATTTATAGAGACTAGTTGAATACCCGTGCTCCGCTACGAAACTATGAGATTGGGCTTGATAAATCGACACATACAGCTTGAAAATTAATAAGGAGTTATGATCGGCCTCTCCTCTCCCCTTCTCTCCCTCAGCCTTGCCCCACAGAAGCCTATCCTATCCTATCCCCTTCTCTCCCTCAGCCTTGCCCCACAGAAACGTCTCCTATCCTCTCCCCTTCTCTCCCTCAGCCTTGCCCCACAGAAGCCTCCCCTATCCTATCCCATTCTCTCCCTCAGCCTTACCCCACAGAATCCTCCCCTATCCTATCCTCTTCTCTCCCTCAGCCTTGCCCCACAGAAACGTCTCCTATCCTATCCCCTTCTCTCCCTCAGGCTTTCTAGCCCCTTCTCTCCCCCAGGATTGCCCCCCAGAAGCCTCTCCTATTCTATCCTGTTCTCTCCAGAGTTATTTTCAAGTTGGGAGGGGGAGTAGAACATCTAACTAATTAGCATCAGAGCGTGTTAATAATAATATAAGAAATACTAATGATCTGATGGTCATTTAGAAAAATCCTTTCTTAGTGAGCACCTAGAAGCCAAGAGGAACATACATGCCAAATTTCAAGTTTGTAGGCTTTACGGTTCTGGAGATTTTGTGATCGCGGCGTGAGTGGTTTTCGCTTTTATATATATAGAAGATATAGACATTCGATTATGTCCCTATTAAGATGGATGATCAATATAGATAACAATAAATTCACTTCATCGATTAAGCTTTGATTACATTTAATAAATGTTGATTACATTTGAAGTATTAAGCATTATTTTCAACTTCCTTGAAATTTTTGAGTGGAGACTGTTCTATATGCCATACCAGGAAAGCTGGTCCTGTCTTATGAATCAGACCAGCTACATTGCACATCTACTTCTACCTTTCCTTCTGAAATCATTTATTCATTGCATTCAGATGTAAACTAGGTCATTTTTTAAAAGCCAGACTGGCTGATTTACTTATAATTCAGAGTCAAACTGGGTGGATTTGCTTTGAATCACTTTGTAGCAAACAAACTACACTGTCACTCACTGTGATGTGGAAGTCTACTCACTGAGATACGTAGGTCTGACTCATCCACAAACTGAAGTACAATCTAATCCTTATCCACATTTATATATTTATATATATATTTATTTATTTAAAACATTTATATAGCTGACCATCTTTCGGCTGATTCTGGACGGCTCCCCATCAAAGACTACAAATAGCAATAGCAATAGCACTTAAACTGATATACCACTTTACAGTGCTTTACAGCTCTCTCTAAGCAGTTTACAGTGTCGGCATATTGCCCCCAACAATCTGGGTCCTCATTTTACCCACCTCGGAAGGATGGAAGGCTGAGTCAACCTTGAGCCTGGTGAGATTTGAACTGCCAAATTGCAGGCAGCCGGCAGTCAGCAGAAGTAGCCTGCAGTACTGCACTCTAACCACTGTGCCACCGTGGCTCTTGCGCCACCATGGCACAAAACATATAAAATCATTTTAAAAGATATAAAACGCAACCAGGTAAAATATGAAACATTGAAACCGGCAAAAACGTGATGCCAAACACAGCTAACGTGCTATCATCTAATCTTCTTCCAACACTTGGGGAAAAAAATTAGGTCTTTAAAGCTTTATGGAAGGCTAAAAGAGATGGCTGAACCTCAGGGGGGCAGGATATTCCATAGGGCAGGGGCTACCATGGGAAAGACATGCTTCCTAGCTCCCCTTAGATCACAATATTTGGGGGAAGGAATCAGGAGCGTGTCCTCCCTATCTGATCTGGTAGGACAGGTAGATGTCCTTAAGGAAATACAGTTGCAAGAAAAAGTATGTGAACCCCTTGGGATTACATGGAGTTTTGCATGAATTGGTCATAAAATGTGCTCTGAACGTCATCTAAGTCACAACAATAGAAAAACACAGTCTGCTTAAAATAATACTACACAAACATTAGATGTTGCCATGGTTTAATTGAACATAACATGTAAACATTCACAGTGCAGGGAGGAAAAAGTATGTGAGCCCCTAGCCTAATGACTTCTCCAAGAGCTAATTGGAGCCAGGAGTGAGCCAACCTTGACTCCAATCAGTGTGATGATATTGGAGCCAGGAGTGAGCCAACCTTGACTCCAATCAGTGTGATTATATTGGATGTGTTGCTGACAGCTGTCCTGCCCTTTA
>QLTV01003108.1:3619624-3630627 GCA_003457575.1 Thermophis baileyi | reverse complement strand
GCCCCTCAAATATTGGAACACTGCTATCATGTCTCCCCTGGTCCTTGCCTTCACTAGACTAGCCATGGCCAGTTCCTGTAACCGTTTTTCATATGTTTTAGTCTCCAGTCCCCTAATCATCCTGGTTGCTCTTCTCTGCATTTTTTCTAGAGTCTCAACACCTTTTTTATAGTGTGGTGACCAAAACTGGATGCAGTATTCTAGGTGTGGTCTTACTAAGGCTTTATAGAGTGGTATTAGTACCTCACTTGATCGTGATTGTATCCCTCTGTTAATGCAATTTAGGATTGCATTGGCTTTTTTTGGCTGCCGCCACCCACTGCTGGCTCATATTTAACTGGTTGTCCACCAAGACTCAAGATCAGTTTAAACTCCTTGCGTAGCCATAAGAGATCCAAGTCCTCCCCTTCTTGAATTCTGTTGACTCTTATCTAGTGCCAATTTAGTGCTGACCATTAGTTGACCAGAATATTGTGTGTAGGTTGGAATCAATCTTCTATGCTGCAACTTTACAAGTGATCCTCTTTTCTCTGCACCTGACACTGGACAGCTAGTAATGTGACCCTACGAGTTCTTAAAAAATATAAAAAAATAAAAGAAGCTTGTTATTTATATACATTAACTATATGACTTATTTTATATGCGGCCCAAGATAATTCCTCTTCGCTCAAAAGGTTGGACACCTGTGGTATAAACCCAAGTTTCTGGTTTAAACTCTTCAAGCAGTGAAATCCTATCTGCATTCTTAGACTAAATATGGTGGCTATGTTAGATCAGGGTCCCCAGCCCGCTGCTGCAGACCAATACCGGTCAGTAACCTGTTAGGAAACAGGCCACAAACCTGGAGATGAGCAGTGGGCAAGCGAAACTGCTCATGTGATCTAGATTGCATGCTCCTCCTGCCCCTCCCCCCCCCCGACCATGGAAAGATTGTCTTCCATGAAACTGGTCCCTGGTGCCAAAACGATTAGGGACCGCTGTGTTAGATGCTTTTGCATCTGAGAGCATCTGCCCCAAATGCAAGCACAACTTTCATAAGGTGCAATATAACTTTCTCAGAAAAGTACCTTCAGTCTCTGATTGACTTTACTCACCCAGTTTGCTCAGCTTCCTGTTGTAGCAATAGCAATAGCACTTATATACCGCTTTACAGTGCTTTTACAGCCCTTTCTAAGCAGTTTACAGAGTTAGCATATTGCCCCCAACAATCTGGCTCCTCATTTTACCGACCTCGGAAAGATGGAAGCCTGAGTCAACCTTGAGCTGGTCAGGATCGAACCGTTGGCAGTGAGCAGTGAGTTAGCCTGCAGTACTGTATTCTAACCACTTTGCCACCATGGCTCTTCCCCCCCCCTGTAATTGATTCTTAGCTGAACAATAAGGTCTGCTTCAGAGTTAGGGATTCCTGCATTCTTAAATACCTTCAGCTCTAGATTTTAGGTTAATCCTTAGTTTAGCTCCTAGGTCAGTGATGGCGAACCTATGGCACACGTGCCACAGGTGGCATGCGGAGCCATATCTGAGGGCACAGGAGGCGTTGCCCTATGTCAGCTCCAGTGCGCATGTACGCGCTGGCCAGCTGATTTTTGGCCTTCCGGAGGGCGGGGGGAGGTAGTTTTTGCCTTCCCCAGGCTTCAGGAAAGCCTCCGGAGCCTGTGGACGGCGAAAAACGGACCCAACGGGCCTACTGGAAGTTCGGAAATGAACTTCCGGTTGGGCCGTTGGACTGTTTTTCACCCTCCCCAGGTTTCGTTTCTGAACTTCCGTAGGCCCGTTGGGTCCATTTTTTGCCATCCACAGGCTCCGGAGGCTTTCCTGAAGCCTGGGGAGGGCGAAAAATGGCCCAACGGTCCTACCGGAAGTCCGGAGGCTTCAGTGAGCCCTACGCGCATGCGCAGGGGGGGCAGCGCGGGGGTGTTGTGCGTGCATGCACGGGGGGAGGGCATTGCATTATGGGTGTGGGCACGCATGCGCGTGCACCCTTTTGGCACCCGAGCAAGAAAAGGTTCACCGTCACTGGCTAGGCTAGGTTGTCTTTCAGACCTAATATGTTCTTTAGTCCTAAATCTATCTACTAGCTTATCTCAATAGTTTCTGATTCTTGGTTCTTGGCTCAGTTCAGATTACAGTCTGTCATGGATTTCATGTATCATAATTATGTTTCTTGTCTCTATAGCTGTGGGGAATCTGGTTTCTTCCTACCATTTCTCCTTATCGGTCACATTCTTTGAAACTGATGCAAATCTTTATGAATATATGGATGGGCCACCAAGATGAGGGCAGATTCAGCCATGTGACATCTATGCTAAATTTCTGTGGCAATTATCAGTTTGGTTTCAGGAATAAATGAAACTGCTGGTTACAGTTAATCCTTGTTTAGTGATTTTGATTTCTAGACTGTTTGCAGCTATAACGGTGATGAAAAAGTAACCTAGTTATAACCAATCCTTGTATGCTATTTTGTCTATGCAGTTTCTTCAAATACATTGTTTTTGGACACAGCTTTTGCCACAAATATATGCATTTATCTGGGTTTCTGGAAGCTATGATCATCCATGTAATGATGGACTCAGTTTGAGGAATTACTAAAATAAACCTGTGATGAATTAATATTATACCCCTAATACAAAATATTGCCTGGCTAGATGGCAGCACATAAAGGATCTTGGCCAATCTTGGAAACCGAGCAGGGTTGATCCTGATAAATATTTACCTAGGAGATCTCCAAGAAATACTGTGATTGTATTTGAGATAGGACATGCCACAAAGAAAGCAATGATTAATCCCTTCACACTGTTGCCAAGAAAATTTTATGAACCTCATGAAGTCACTGAGCTTGACTCAAAAGAATTTTCTTTAATATATATCATTGGGAAACAGCGCAAACATCTCCTGGATTGGCTATCTGTACTTTAGTGTTTTTCTTCTAAGCATGGTATCAATTCAGAACAATTGTTTTCTCTCCTTGGGGAGTAAGTATGGGCAACTTCTGCTCTCAATGAGGCTATCAGCAAAAAGCATGGTTGGGGAATCTATGAAGCTGTCTCAATACTCCCATGATTTTCCCATGTGGCTCTGCTAGTCCTTATGGTCTTTAACCATCCAGAGAGATGTGATAATTTCAGCTATTTCAAACACAAACTGTCTTAGTTTTTTATGAAGGGCAGTGATTGTTCCTGTGGGGTCTAGGACTGTTCGCCTCGTGCCCTTGGTCGCGCCTGCTTCGCCACCAGGGTTCCGCCTCCGGCCATTCACTTCTAACGTTTCTCCGCAGCTGACACGCCCCTAGCTGTTCTCCCCAACCAATGGGCCCCAGCCCCTCCATCCCAGGCCCTTCATCACGGCCCATTCACTGAAATATGGTTCACCCCGAGCTTTTGGGTGCACGGGACAGTTCGCCACCAGCCAATTGGAGGAAGGGAAGGGAGAAAGAGAGAGAGAGGGAGAAAGTGTTCCGTGTCATACATCCGCCTGAGTGTGTGTGTGTGTGCGCGCACACACACGCACATACACAGAGACACACAGGCTGAAGGAAAGAAACAGTTTGGTAATGGAACTTTTCCCCTGCATTATACTGTATATTAAAGGCAATCTTCCCCAACCGAGGCCCCCAGGTATGTTTGGAGGACAGTGATAAACATGCTGGCTAGGAATTGTGGGAAACATAGTCCTGACATATTCAGATGACAGTGGATTGGAGAAAGCTGACTCATAAGAGCCGAGGTGGCGCAGTGGTTAGATTGCAGTACTGCAGGCTACTTCAGCTGACTGTTTAGCAGTTCAGCGGTTCAAATCTCACCGGCTCAAGGTTGACTCAGCCTTCCATCCTTCTGAGGTGGGTAAAATGAGGACCCAGATTGTTGGGGGCAATATGCTGACTCTGTGAACCGCTTAGAGAGTGCTGTAAAGCACTGTAAAGCGGTATATAAGTCTAAGTGCTATTGCTATAACACTCTTGCCTTATGCTTTGTATTAGTCTTCTAAGCTTCTCTTTTCCACACAATGTTTTTGTGTGGAAGAGGTGACCAATACTTTCCTTTTGTCTTTGAAAAACCCAAATATGCTATTTTTTTTCTTCCATTCAGTCATAGCCGATTCTCCCAAGGCTGCCTGGACAGGTCCCGGCAGTTTTCTTGGCAAGCCGTGGGTGGTTTACATTGCGGGCTAGCGAGCAAGGCAATGGAGAGTAGCTGGTGGCTGGGAGTGCTAACCGGAGGGCTTCTGCATCGGGCAGCGTGGCAGTAGAGCGCGGCTCCACTTTGGGGAAGCAGCCCAAGCACCGCGAGCCTCGGTTTCCTCCTCTTGTTTGGAACGCGGAGGAACCGGGATTTCCTCCCCCTCCCCCGCGCCGTTCGCAGCTGCAACAGGGACGTTACTTTTTCTCGATTCCAAGTAGATCCTTGCCAGGGCTCCCCACCTGCCCCCTTCCCCCTCTCGCTGTGCCGGGCATGCGAGTTGGACGCCGAGGGAGCTTCCTCTCTTCCAACGCGGCGGAATGCAACCAGGCTGAAATGCATATCCCAAACTCCCCGCTTTGCCCAGGAAGGCTTCCTTTTCTTTTCAGGCAGCTGTATGACATGGAACACTTTCTCCCTCTTGGTACAAACAAGGCAGGAGTTTTATTTCCCATTTGGCCACCCGCACACTAACCCCGGGGGGGGGGGACAGGGCTCACGCGCCAGCCTAAAAATAGGAGCCGCCATGCGTAAAACAGGGCAGCCCGAGGTCTCCCGAGGACAGGCACTCCCACCAGCCTCCTGGCCCAAGTGAGTGCCGCTTTCCTTTCCTTCCCTTCACCGGACCAGCAGCGCTGGGAACGAGGAAGTGCTGCAGCTGGTCCGGCTTGTCAGTCACTTGTGGCTAGAAGATAACGCCGGACCCGGAGAGGAAACTCAGGCGGATGTATGACACAGAACACTTTCTTCCTCTCTCTCTCTTTCTCCCTTCCCTTTCTCTGATTGGCTGGCGGCGAACTGTCCCGTGTGCCCAAAACCCCGGGGTGAACCGTATTTCGGCAAATGGGCCATGACAAAGGGCCTGGGGCCCATTGGCCGGGGTGAACAGCTAGGGCATGTCAGCTGTGGAGAAACATTAAGAATGAATGGCCGGAGGCGGAACCCTGGTGGCGAAGCAGGCATGGCCAAGGGTACGAGGCGAACAGTCCCATTCCACTCTTGTGAGCTGCAGATTCTGATGACCACTGTGCTTCAAACTGAATACCTGAATCTACATAGGATGGATATTATCATCCTATGATTATTGCATTATTGCATTATTGCATTATTTTGATCTTATGTTGCTGATCTCATTGTGTAGATATTGTGATATTGTGAATTAGTGATATTACTGTCTGTGGACATTCTCAAGTCATCCATGTCAAAGTTGTCCCAAAAGTGCTTTTTCAAAAGGCAATTGTTTGGATTGTTTTTTCCTTGAGGAAGAAAAAGAAGGCATTTTGCTTCTCATCCAACAAGAAACAATTATTATTATTATAGTCGGGTACTGAATAAACTCCTTTTTCGGGCTTGGCGTCGGGCTGTGCGACTGCCTTATTATTATTATTATTATTTCTTCTTCTTCTTCTTCTTCTTCTTCTTCTTCTTCTTCTTCGTCTTCTTCTTCTTCTTCTTCTTCTTCTTCTTCTTCTTCTTCTTCTTCTTCTTCTTCTTCTTCTCCTTCTCCTTCTCCTTCTCCTCTCCTCCTCCTTCCTCCTTCCTTCTTCCTCCTTCCTCCTCTTTTTCCTCCTCTTCTTCTTCCTCTTCCTCTTGGAAAAAACAGTCCAGTTGCCCTTTGAAAAAGCATCTATGAGATAGTAATTCATATTCTGATCCAAATAGTCCTTGTTTAACACCCTTAATTGGAACCAGTAACTCTGTCACTAAGCAAAACAGTCATTAAGTGAAACACCACATAATGGCAGTTCCAGCATCCCTCGTTGTAGTTCTTAAGTGAATCACCTGCGACTGTTAAGTGAGACATCACTTGTCTGTGACTTGCGACCTCCTGCTGGCTTCCCCATTGACCTTTGTTGGTTGGATTATATGACTGCAAGATGCTGTGACCTTCATCGAATTGTGATCACCTGACTACAAGGATACTGCAATGGTCATAAGTGACAGGGCTAGTTATTAATAACTTTTTTCAGACCTATAGTAACTTCAAATAGTCACTACATGAATGGGTATGAAGGAAGGACTACCTGTATTTATTTTGGGCTTTCTGGTGATACCATCTATTTTAGTGATAGATTGGCTCAGCCAATGCCATTTTTAAAATTGATTATATGCTATCAAGTTGGTGTTGATAGTTAACAACCATTGATAGATTTTCTCCGGGAAGATCTGTCCCCAACCTGGTCCCTTAGGACTTCCAACAGTGCATCCATCACTGTAACTGAGTCCATTCACCTTGTTGCAGCTTATCTTCTTCCTCTCTTTCCTTCCTTTCTAGTGTAGCAAAAATGGAAAACTCACTTAGCATTACAAAAACAACCCAAAGCCATTGCGGCTCTCTCGTTTGGATTCTCCTCATACAACGGCAAGAATTTACGCAAGTGTTTGCTTCGATTTTAAGTCAGCCATATTTAGCATGTTGTCTAAGCTTGGGTAAAGCTGGTTAATCTTAATTACAGTATATTAAAAGAAGCCAACACCAGCTGAATTGTTTCAACTAACTGGAGTTAAGATAAATCGCAGTTTACAGATGGGAGATTTAACATGCTGAGGGTAGGGTTGGTCCAAAAGTGGAATTCGTTTCAGATTTCCTCAGGGCTGCCTCAGAAAGAGGGAATCATTCACTTCTAGCCTTGTTCTTACGATGTTAAATTAGGAGTAGACAGTTATGGCTCTAGGGATATCTGTGGCATTTGCCTTAATTTCAACAGCTCGCTTTTGAACTTCTAGCAAGAACAATCTCATCTTCTTCTGGTACAGGTAGTCCTCGACTAACTACAGTTCATTTAGTGACCGTTCAAAGTTACAACGGCACTGAAAAAAGTGACTAATGACCATTTTTCACACTTATGACCATTGCAGCATCCCCATGGTCATGTGATCAAAATTCATACTCTTGGCAACTGACTCATATTTATGACAGTTGCAGAATCCTGGGGTTATGTGATTACCTTTTCTGACCTTCTGACAAGCAAAGTCAATGGGGAAGCCAGATTCACTGAACAACGGTGTCACTAACTTAACAACTGTGGTGATTCACTTAACAACTGTGGCAAGGAAGGTCGTAAAATGGGGCACAATTCATTCATTAACAAATGTCTCACTGAACAACAGAAATTTTGAGATCAGTTGTGGTTGTAAGTTGAGGACTACATGTATTCTGAAGCCTGGGGAGAAGGATGGAGAAGTGAAAGGGTCCAACCCCTCCTTGATTTTGGCTTCATCTACAATTAATAATGGCCTCCAACAGATTCCTCCCAAGGGAATGAGTCTTTTCTATCCGTGTGTTAATTCTGATTATAGTGCAGTCAGGAAAAAAATCTGTAGAACATTTTTAACTGCCCAATTGCTGGGAGTTGATGGTATATGCATTTAAATATTAATATTATTATATCTCAATAGTGTGAAATCACAACTGCCAGTACTTTAGTTGGTGTTTGCTTTCATATACATTGAAGATCCTAGGATGTTGTAATGCAGGGGTGTCAAACTCAAGGCCCAAGGGCCGGATTCGGACTGTGGGGTGCCGGATTCGGCCTGTGGGGCCACCCTGGAAACAGCGAAGGACCAGTGGTGCCTCTGCCAGCAAAAATGGAGCTCCGTTTTCGCTGGCAGAGGGTTGCAGGAAGCCTTCCCAGCCGAAAACGGAGCTTGGGAGCCTGTTTTCACTGGCAGAGTGCTCGGGCCACCACAGGTGTCTCCCGACATGAGTGACGTCATGCTGACCATGTCCACCCTGGCCACGCCCACCCCAGCCCCTGGAGGTCAAACACTACCCTGATGCGGCCCTCAATGAAATCGAATTTGACACCCCTGTTGTAATGTATCAACATAGTGTATGTGTGAATCCAAGCAGCATAGCCTTTTGTAACTGACTAATGGACTTTTTATCAATGAGTACATTTTCTATGTAGCATCCAAGATTTTCTGCGTATGGCATCCTATGTGCCAATAACCAGAGACCACCATAGCAGGCTTCTGCCATAATCTTTCAATTTTTATTTTCAGATCTTGATATTTTGTGGTCTTTTTTCAACTCTACAAGAACTTGAGATTGGAAATGTATTTTAATGTATTTGCTGCCAGACCATACTAAGGAAGCTGCCCTGATCATGCTGCAAGTGATTAGGAATCCATGATCCATAAATTACATTGAGCTCTTAAAGTGTTTACTGCTTTGCCAGAAGGTTGGAAAGTGGTTTGGCTTCCCCTTTGACTTGTAATTCATCCCAAGAGTTCCTCCAGGACATCTGGAGATAGACCTGGGGAGTTTTAGATCCTTGGATCTTTTGCGTCAGTTCCAAAATCAAGGACCTCAGTCTCTTGACTTTGGGAAGAATGGATCTTCTAGAACATTTATTCTGAAATAAATGTTTATTCTGGAGAAAATATGTAAAATTAAGCCAGTTAGCTTTTTATGTGGAGGTGTGGTTTGGTTTGTTTCCATGGTATGGAACAGGACCCGACAATATGCAATTGGTCAAATAATTTCAGGTACAACTCTACTTTCCCCACTTCATTGGGCATTAATATCTCCTTGCCTTGTGTCTAGACTAAATTGTCTACAGGTGTTTATTTTTCTGTTCCTTCCCCTGTACTTCTCAACTCTGTTTGCATTTCTGAAAAATGTCTGCTGCGCTCATGCCAAATAATAGTTGGAAACAAATGTCTACTCTTGTAGCCCAGCCAAAGCAATAGATAATTCTCTTAAGGACTCCATTTAGCTGGGAGCATTTTGAAATGAAAATACACGGAGTGGATTTGGGTGGGGCCCACTTGTGCCCAAGGAGGTGAAGTAGAAGGTGGAGAATAGAGAGGCGGAATCAAACGTGGGGCATGTTTGAAGCACGGTCCATCAGCAGGAAGTCTAAGGCAGGGCTCTGAGTTATTTTGCGTTCTCTACAGAAAGCCATCGTGGGAAACAGCAGGTGGAATAGTAAGAAAAAGGGAAGACGAATTCATTTCCTCCTGAACCGGTTGGATTTCACATTACAGAAATTGCCAGAATAGAGTTTTGCAGGTAAGGGGAGGCGGGTTCTACGCTCACCGTGCTAAGTTTCAGGTGTGTTACAACTTGTAAAAGGGTTCCCGTGACTTTTACGAAACATTGTGCTCGGACAGTTCCTTCTTAAGAGTTTAATTTATGGACAGCTTGAAAAACTGTGCATTAGGAAGAGATTTCGTTTCTACCAAAGTTAGATTGTAGTTGGCTTGTTTCTGCTGAAGCAGGAGAGACTGCGTATGGGACAGACACTGGGCAGGGTGGAATTCCCTCTGTATCTTGTCTTCATTCTTTATTTCAAAAATGCTTTTCCTTCGTCATTGCTGCATATGAAAAATGTACTTTTTACTTTTGTAGTGCAGAAAAAAAGGGCATACAGTACCCCGGAAAACCTATAATTTTATAGAGAGAAAATATTTTTTTTCTCTCTCTCTCCAACAAGTTGCTTTCCAGATATATTGCAATTCCAAAACACCTAGGGGGAAGCAGATAGAGAAACACTTGAAATAATAGTTTTTATTTGTACTACGGACTGGATACAGAGGGAAATTGCAACCATCCTGTGCATTACAGTAATTCAGGGGACACTAGCCCATTATTTGGTGGGATAAAAATACTTTGGGGTGGCCTGGGTTATAAATCAGAGGATGTGTGATTCATCCACTCTTAAGAGCTTACTGTGGAAAATGGTGAGGCCGTGTAATTTAATTTGAAGTTGGGTAACGCGTGCACGATTGACTCACCTTCACTGCTCAACAAAACTGCCTGCTACGCTGAGCAGCAATCAAGTGATTGTGAAAATAGGACCTGCAAAAAGATGGTTGGTTTCACGCATCAGGGCCTTTGTAGCTTTTTTGGTGTACAATAGTACAGGTAGTCCTCGACTTACAGCAGTTCATTTACCGTGACCGTTCAAAGTTACAAGGGCTCTGCAAAAAGTGACTTAGGACCGTTTTTCACACTTACGACCATTGCCGCATCCCTGTGGTCAGGTGATCAAAATTCGGACGCTTGGCAACTGACTCATATTTATGACAGATTGCAGTGTCCCGGGGTCCTGTGATCCCCTTTTGTGACCTTCTGACAAGCAAAGTCAACGGGGAAGCCAGATTCACTTAACAACCGTGTCACTAACTTAACGACTGCAGCGATTCACTTCATAATTGCAGCAAGAAAGGTCGTAAAATGGGGCAAAATTGATTTAACAAACATGTCACTTAGCAACGTAAATTTTGGGCCGAATTGTAGTCGTAAGTGGCGGACTACCTGTACATTGTTGTGTTAATAAACAACATATTCAGTTAAAGCTGTGGAATGAAGAATTGTGTGTGTATATTCCTTTGTAATGCTCTATTTCTCTGACACTAATAATTATACAGAGGGGAAAAAAATCACCGTATAATAAATCTACTGGTGTATGTGCTGGATTTTGCAAGGGTGTTCTCATTTTGCGAAGTTGCTGTCATGAGAGTGTTGACAGGAATAATGTTGCGTGCTGTGTTACTAGTGTAACCTTTTCTCCTTCCCACATTAAATTGTGGGCCGCACAGCAGGGTAATGCATGAGACACAGATATGGATTGTAGGCTTCATTCAGGGCCGTAGCCAAATCAGTGGAAGGCAGCGCACATATATACACGTGCACAAATCCTTCTGTAGCTTGCAAATAAGGAGCGATTCCGGCACCGCTATTCTGATTTTGGGTATAGCGGTCATGAGTCTCCAAGATACATATTCTATGGGTGCCTTTCCTTTCCTTTCCTTTCCTTTCCTTTCCTTTCCTTTCCTTTCCTTTCCTTGCCTTTCCTTTCTCTTTTTTTGTTTTCTCTT
>QLTV01003108.1:3557649-3619601 GCA_003457575.1 Thermophis baileyi | reverse complement strand
TTACTTCCTTCCTTCCTTCCTTCCTTCCTTCCTTCCTTCCTTGCTTCCTTCCTTCCTTCCTTCCTTCCTTCCTTCCTTCTTTCCTTCCTCCCCTCCCCTCCCCTCCCTTCCCTTCCCTTCCCTTCCCTTCCCTTCCCTTCCCTTCCCTTCCCTTCCCTTTTGTTAGGTTGCAGAAAAGAAGGAAAGATGCACTTGGTGGGGGGATTTTTTCTACAGGAGCAGGTTGGCTGTCCTTCAAGTATAAACAAAAAGCTGTGAAAATGTTGACCTCACACTCAGGGAAAGCTGCAAACAACCTCTCTTGTCTTTGTTTGGTTGAATTGTTTAATTAACCACTCTGAGTTCCCAAGAACTCCTGGGGTTTTAGTTGTTATTCGACATACTTTTCAAGGTGGAGCTGCCTTTTTAAGGGGGTGGGAGGGCCGAAGCAAGTTTAAAGCTCAACTCAGAAGAATAGGTGGAGGCACTAAGGCTACCGGAATGCCAATCACATGAATGGCTTCTTGTAGGAAGGGAGATTCTGAAGGTTCCCCCCCCCAAGGGGGGTTCCTGCCGGTTCAGACCGGCTCTATAGAACCAGTAGCGGGAATTTCCCCCCCCCCCCCGGTTCGCTGAACCGGCAGCGATGGCCGGCTGGACACGCCCCCGAACCGTCTCTCTCGGCAGCACTGTAGGCGCCGCCATCTTGTTTTTTTGCTTCTGCGCACGTTCAGAAGCTGTTTTTTGCTTCTGCTCATGCGCAGAAGCTTGGTATATAGCACTGCGCATGTACTCGCATGGCGTGCCCACGCGGCGCGCAAGACAGCGAGGTAAGTCAGAACCAACCCCTGCCCCCCCACCAATAAAGGAGAATATTTGTAGCTCAGGGCTGAAATGAGGGGTCCTTGATGCTCTCAGAGCTTGGTTGTTTTCTTGCAGATGTTTCATTACCCAAACTAGATAACATCATGAGTGCTAGTAAAGGTGTTTTTCTTCCTCTGGGCCTCTGTATTATATATGCTGAAACAGAGGTCAGTAGCATGGTAATATCTGGAACATAGAACCATCCCCAGCTCCTGTGATGACCAATTTCCAAGAGATGAATATGTAAAGGGGTAAGGCTTCTACGGTTTCAGCAAAAAAAATAAAAATAAAAAAAAATGCTTGACAGCTCTGAATAGCCCATCAACACATTGGAGATGATACAGCTGTTAAATTGAAGCAGGAATGAAGTTCTTGCACCATCAGATTGGCCGCCTTATTTCAGATGGGGAAGCATTTCCCCACGCAAAAGAGGAAAAGTTGAATGGTTTTCCTGTCTCTTTCCATGGAAAATAGTGGGAGTGAAACTGCAGAGAAAACAAACACACACACACACACACACACACACACACACACACACACACAGAGAGAGAGAGAGAGAGAGAGAGAGAGAGAGAGAGAGAGAGAGAGAGAGAGAGAGAGCTGTATCCAAGAACAAACTCTGAAACAACATCCCATGGGTAACATTTCTGTTCTGATATAGAATTGTGGCATTGGAAGGGATTATGGAGGCCATCATGTCTAACCTTCTCCCAATGCAAGAATCCATATCAGAATATCTAATTATCCAGCTTCTGCCTAAAGTCTTAATTGATGGAGGTGATTTTTATACATCCAGCAAAAGGTAGTGGATCTTCTCTTGTTGATCTACTCTTATAATAAGATACTTATCCTAATAATCAACTGGTACCTTGATAACCATGTTGAGGTGTTTTGGGGACTTTACTACATTGCATGAACATAACTGTTGATACAATTAATAATGCTGAGACCTCCTTCTTGTGCATTTAGCTCCCAGTCCTTACCATCAACTGGCTGTTATATCAGTCTTCCTCTATCTGGTTTTCCCCTTCCCAGGCATGTTGGAATGAATACAACTCTCATACGTTGTCTGAAGATTGTGACATGCCTCTTTGAGATATCTTCTGATGTGCAGAAACACTTTTCTCATTTGAGATGAATCTGTGAATGTACTTCTGCTCTTTGATTGGTGCTTGGATGCAAATGAGATGCAAGAAAACCAAACTTCCCATTACGAGCGGAATGTTAGTCTTTCATTTGATTTTGATGCCTTCAACTTTTGTTCAAACCAGCCATTTTGCATTTTGCAGTCGTTCAAACTTTTCCCTTTGGAGAAGAAGGGGAAGTAGACCAGCTGAATAAAGACCAGTGCTTGGTTATCAAGAACTATTAGGTAAACGTGCTGATTTTGATATGTAATATGTGCCTTGGAGACCACCCCCCTCAAATATATTTGGGTCCCCATAATCTTTCCATTTGTGAAATGGATTTTAGCATTCATATGTTCACAAATACCAAAGGCATGGAGTCCTAGCATCCATCTACAAGAATCTAACTTGTAGAAAAATACCTTTGAGAATAATCCTCTCAATAGATTGCATTCTATTGAGAAAGCTCATAAAGATTTTTTTTTTAAAACGTCATGCTCCCTATTCCTTTGCAGTTGATAAGTGGACCTATTTTCATTTGCAATACTTTGGAGGTTGTCCATTAGCACATTAGTAGCTTGTGAAATTCCAGTCTCTTTAATGTTGCATGTTAGCGTTTAGCATTTATCTAAAGTAGCCAAGATGAATCTTTAGTCTTATTGAGCTAATTGTTGTGTCATAGTCCTGGCTAATTCAGCGATACAGATTTCTCTTTTCTCCTCTCCTCCCTCCTCTTCTCAAATTTTGGTATGCAGGCTTTCAACAACAATAAAAAAGGAATGGAATGCCTTTGAATAAACTGGGTATATATTCCACCAGATCATCTGCTTAAGAAAAAAAAATATTTTAAATGAAAGCTGCCCAAAGTCATTGTTGAATTGGGCAGCTTCTACATCAAAACAAATCAACCAATCAATCAGATGCCCTTTGGGGGCCAATTTATCCATGAATAAATTGGAACATTTGTCTGTCTGTCCGTCCATCCGTCCGTCCGTCCTTCCATCCATCATCCATCCATCCATCCATCCATCCATCCATCCATATCTATCTATCGGTATCTATCTATCTATCTATCTATCTATCTATCTATCTATCTATCTATCTATCTATCTATCTATCTATCTATCTATCTATCTATCTATCTATCTATCTATCTATCTATCTATCTATCTATCTATCTATCTCACAGGTGTCAAACTTGCGTCGTCACAGCGGCATCACACGATGTATCAGGACTTTTTCCCCCTTCGCTAAACCGGCCGGGGGCGGGGCCACCACGTGACACATCCGGCCCATGGGCCGCGCGTTTGACACCCCTGATCTATCTAATCAGTTTATGTGTGTGTTTTACTGCCTGCAGCATTTAGTGCTTCAGTTTTTGGTTCACAACTTGTGCTTTTAAAGAAGGTGTGTAGGAGGAGGAGTAGAAATATTTCACACAAAGGAAAACCACCCATTTTTGCTTGATCATTGATTCTTAGCCCCAGAGCTGTTCATGGCAGTTGTGGGCCTTGCTTTGTCTTTCTTTCCCCATTCAGGCTTCTTTCACCTGTCAATCTAGGATTGTTTAGCAAATGTGATGACATCACTGAAGACAAATAGAGCCATTCAAGGCAGGATTTTCTCACTATGCACTTTGATCCCCTTTGCGGCAGGAAAAATGGGGGTATTTATTCACCTTTTGATGCTGGCAAATCATGGGTGAAAGTTCCTGCCCTACTTTTTAAGCTCTGTCAAAGCTCGCCTCGCGGCAAGAAAAAGTAACACCGTTAACAACATAGGCAATCGCATTGTGCACTCCAGCGTACTTTAATGTTCTCAAATCAATCCTAATTCATTTTAAACCTGATTTCACAAACTACTGTTTACTGGTGTGCCACAGTAAACCCACATACACACACACCTTTATTATCAGTGAATCCAGAAACTGCTTAGTTCTACGTTTACCTTACATATATTCAGATGTTATCATTTTGATGATACCCCATTTATCTTTCTTCCATAAGATCTGCTCAACCTATCATTTTCTGTAAGCAAATTTCTACTTTTGTGCTGGAATTTCCAGCAATGCCTCATGTCAGACGCATGCAGTTTTCAGGATTAGTACATTATGTGTTGCAGTATTTTTTTCATGCATGACGCCCAGACACTCCTGTATGAATAGTTCAGCTGATTTCTCATCCTCTTGTGACTCAGATCATTCTGTCTTAAGCTTGAGATTTGGTTGCCTGCAGAGGCCTCTCCTAAGGTTTGTGCTTTCGAACAGGGGGGAAATGCTGTGGTTAAGAAAAGTATGAGGTGTCCCAGGTAGAACCTGCTACATAAGCTGCATTTGATGAAAGCAGCTGATTTCAGGGAATTTGGGATTTTATAGGACTTCCTTAAAAATGTCTCATAGGATGCTAATCACTGAGTTCTGTCTCTGTTCAAATTAGCCTTCTTTTATTGACTCTCATGGGCCATGTTGGTGGTTGAAACCTCCTTCCTGGCATTCTTCATTTCCTCCTCATTCAGAATAACAGAATTGGAAGGGACCTTGGAGGTCTTCTAGTCCAACCCCCTGCTCAGGCAGGAAATCCTGTACCATTTCAGACAAATGGTTGTACAATCTCTTCTTAAAAACCTCCAGTGTTGGAGCATTCACAACTTCTGGAGGCAAGTCGTTCCATTGATTAATTGTTCCCACTGTCAGGAAATTTCTCATTTGTTCTAGGTTGGTTCTCTCCTTGATTAGTTTCCATCCGTGGCCTCTTGTCCTGCCTTCAGGTGCTTTGGAGAATAGGTTGACCAATTTTCTCTGCCTTCTTTGTAGAGAAGACTTGTATGTAGTCCAGAAATGAAGAAGAAAGCCATCTAGATTGTAAATAAACTTGGCATGGCTTGCCCAAGATATCATTACATCTAGCAACCTGTTCCTGATATTGGCTAGCCCAATAGCCAGAAAGACCATACTTTAATTTGCAGGTCCTAGAGACCAATGGTCCAGCATAAGTCATTTGGCAGGACAAGAAAGGGTTGAAGATCTCTTACCTTCTTGCTTTCCTTGTTTCTTCCCATGAAAGGGGAAATTTCTTTCCTAGGAAGAAAAGAGAAGCCTCATGGGGTCTCTTATCTTCGGCTGAGAAGCCAGTATAGGTAGTCCTCAACTTACAACAGTTCATTTGGTGACCATTCAAAGTTACAATGGCGCTGAAAAAAGTGTCTTATGACCATTTTTCACACTTATGGCCATTGCAGCATCCCCATACATGATTTACATATGGATGTTTGACAATTGACTCATATTTATGATGGTTGCAGTGTTCCAGTGTCATGTGATTCCCTTTTGAGACCTTCTGACAAGCAAAGTGAATGGTGAAACTCACTTAACAAATTTCTCATTTGGAACTTACATTTTGGGCTCAATTTTGTTCATAAATTGAGGATTACCTGTATTGGTGTGTGTAGAAATTGTGTGCATGTTTATTCATTTATTAGACAAAAATTATATGGCTACCCAGTAGCCCTCTAATAGCCCTCTTTGCTAGAAAGCTAGCAAACAGATTTACAAATAATAAAATACACAAGTTTTAAAAAAAACAACCTCTTATACACCAACATCATAACACTCTGCTCTCAACAACACACACAACTACGCTCACTTCCCATCCTGATTCAACATAGGAAGGAAGCCAGGTCTTAGTGGTCTTCTGGAATGCAGGAAGGGTAGGGACATTGCAGACATTTACATGAAGTTAGGGGTAGGCATATGCAAAGTTTTAGTCAGCATCTAGTGTAGCCCAATCAATCCAAAAGACTGGCCTGTTTGGCTATATCTTCCCTTTTCTGAGATTTGAGGCAGGAACCAAGAGATAAGAAGCACTGGATGGAAGCTAGTCAAAGAGAGAAGCAACCTAGAACTAAGGAGAAATTTCCTGACAGTTAGAACAATTAATCAGTGCCTCCAGAAGTTGTGGATGGTCCAACACTGGAAGTTTTTAAGAAGAGGACAATCATTTGTCTGAAATGAAGTATAGGGCTTCCTGCCTGAGCAGGGGGTTGGATTAGAAGACCTCCAAGTTCCCTTCCAACTCTGTTATTCTGTTATTCTATTATTTTGTTAAGTATGACATCCACTGCCTAGAGTAGCCCTATGGTGAGAGAGGTGGCAAGTAAATTTAATCATCATCATCATCATCATCATACATTAAATGTTTGGATTCAAGGCCATCTTTGCATGCCAAAGATCCATTCAGTCGTAATGCCAGAAAGAATAAAAGGAAGCCAGGAATTTAAGCCCCTGAGGTCATAAATGTCATTTATATCTTTTTACCCATTGTTGGCAATCAATGGTAGCTTCATTCTTGTCTGCAATAAAGGTTGTAATCTAGGAAAGCCATATCTGTAAATCCCTTAGCGGAGAAGTCCAATTACAATAAACCATGAAGTCTCGGGAGATTGATGGTTTATTACCGAATGCAGATCAAGAAGCCTTGAATCTCTTTTTTGTCTCCCCTGTCTGATTTTTGGACATAAGACTTTCTCCAAACACTGATTTTTATGTAATCTTCATCAACATTATTAAAAACCTGAGCTTGAACAGCAAATAACGGAGCCCATTTCCATATCCAAGACGTAGTACAAGTGGTCCTCGACTTACGACCAAAATTGAGCCCAACATTTCTGTTGTTAAGTGAAACATTTGTTAAGGGAGTTTTGCCCCTTTTTACGATCTTTCCTGCCACCGTTGTTGTTAAGTGAATCACCGCAGTTGATAATTCAGCTGTTAAGTGAATCGGCTCCCCTATTGATTTTGCTTGTCAAAAGGTTGCCAAAGGGGATCACAGCAACAGTCGTAAGTATGAACCAATTGTCAAGCGTCTGAATTTTGACCACACGATCATAGGGATGCTACAAAGGTGGTAAGTGTGAGAAAAAAATGGTGATAATAAGTTCACTTTTTTCAGTGCCGTTGTAACTTTGAACGGTCACTAAACAAACTGTTGTAAGTCGAGGACTACCTGTATGTCAAACCAACCTTTGTAGCAATTCTGCAAGTAAACCCCAAATGTGTTCCATCAAATTGTGCCTACCATCTCAACAAAAGTAAGGACTTCTGGCATGGAACTGAGGAGTTTCTCGAGCTGAGGTCAGTGTTCCATAGAAAACGAAGGGACTTGAACTACCGCATCCCTGCTGCTTAAAAAAATGTAAACAAATTTAAATTTTTAACAGTGCACAAGGGCCCTTCTGTGCTGCTTTTGCCGAGATTTTGGCTACTTCGGTTTCAAGGGCTTGAAGAGCAGACTGGAGCGTTACACCTTCAAAGATGAGAGTTGCCGGGACCCGCAGTTTTTCAAATAGTAGAAATAAGGTGTTTGCTGTCAGACTGCTTTAAAAAGCTGATAAAGCATACCAAAGATGAAAGTGGTGCTCTAAAGCTGCTGGCAGTCTGAAAAAGCCACTGCTGTCTTGAAACCTGGCTTGTTCTGGGGACAAGCCCTTGATGGGAAGGTGGGGGGGTGATGGCTTCTCTCATGCTTGTAGCAAAGATAATATCCATCTACTTTGGGTGTGTATGGTTTTGTCTAGGGATGCTGTTTAGATTGAGATGCACTGAATCTAGGGTGACATTCCAAAGGTTACTTTCAAAAAATAGGTCAATCCGGGAAAATAAAGGTGGAGCTAAAAGAAGAAAACGGGTAGTTCAAGATTAAAAGAAAAAGAAAAAGAGCAGGCTATATATATTTAATACATTAAGGACATAAATAATTTAAGAGTAGGAGCCAGACAGTTGCAGTTCTTTCCTGCAGAACAGCATGAAAATCTTTGCAGGCAGGAAGCAAATTCTTTTCATATCGAGACACACCTACACATATGCACACACACACACACACACACACACACACACACACACACACACACACCCCAGAGGTGGGTTGCTGCCGGGTGGGACTGGCTCTTTAGAACCGGTAGCGGAAATTTACCGTCGCTCATCGAACCGGCAGCAAAGACTGGCGGTCCACGCTCCCGAACCGGTCCTCCGGTTGCCATGGCTTGAAAAATAACCCTCTGCGCATGCACAAAGGCTTCTGCGCATGCGCAGAGGGTCATTTCCCGGTGTTTTGCGCGACGCGACGGGGGCAAAACGCGCACTTCCGTCACGATCAGAACCGGTAGGGAAGGTAAGTAGAACCCACCCCTGACACACACGTGTGTGCGTGCGTGTATGCTTGTATCTGCTAGCAGTGCTGTTTTTCACTTCAAATGACAGATCAACCGTTTTTAATTTTCACATATACACACTTGTGCACGCATTTACAAGCAAAACCATTCCATTTAGTCATCCAGTAGAGCTTTCAAAAAGAAAAGAAAAAATGCAATTTGGAAGATGAAGAAATCCAGTCCAAGATATTTAGGAAGCTTAACTTTATTTGTATCTATATAGTTTTTCATTCATCAAAATCTCTTCATAGCCCTGAGCCTCTCTGACATTCAGGAAATCTGTTTTCAGGAGATTTGCCATATTGGTGACAAAGGAGAAAAGAACTATAGAAGCTGCATAGAAACTTCAGGGATGTGTATCTAGTTGGTTGGCTGCTTTGATTAATTTAGTACTGCAAAGTTATTTGCATGATTGTTAATGAATGAATAAATAATAGTATTCTTGATGCATACTGTAGATCCTTTCAAAGGAGCTTCTCCCAGAAATATTCTAAAATATTCTAACATTTCATTGTTTTCAAGCACGTATTTCTCTCTCTTCAACTGAAGACAATAGAACTGAGGCTACTAATCAAAGCTGCATTTCCTAGGGACTAAGCTTTCATTGATTTAAATTCTGAATTAATGTTAGGACCTCACTGTTTAACCAAGTTCTCTTAATATTTTGGGACTACATCTTCCAAACTTCCAGATAAGTTAGGATTCAGGATATCAGGTTTATGCTCAACTATAGTTTGATTATGTCCTTGGTTGGTTTCTATCTGGGTAGAGGCAGCATAATGCACTCAATGAATCAAAGTAGAGCTTGTCTCAACTCATAACAAGGCACGATTCAACATGTTAGAAATGAAAGTTTCTTTCATTGGCTTCGGCTGTCTTCCAGTTTCATTGATCCTAATTATGCTGTCAAGTTATTTAAACAACTGGTGCATTCAGTCTTTCTTATATCAGTTAATAAGTCTTTAAAAAAAAAAAGAATAGTTCACTCACACACCCCCCCCCAGATATTCTTTACAAAACCAAAGAAAAGAAAGAGAAAGGAACGGAACGGAAGGCTTGAATTGCACGAGGGAACTCATAATGAGATAATAGACTGATCAAATCCAAACAAAAATTAAAGAGACGGAGAATATTTCAGTGGCTGTTTGATGTCGCTCTAGCGGAAATAAGATGGGCTTTTTTCCTTGGTGCAAAAAAACATGTTCTGTGAAAGCCACTCGGTCTGGCAGAATTACTTATGAAAATCCTTGATGAAAGAAGCCATGAGAAGCAGTGGATGCGATTCATAAATATTTGCATAAGAAGAAATTACCATGGAGCTCAGGAAATCCTATACTGCTGTCATGAATTTCAAATCCGCTTACACTTTTTGAATGCAGCCTGAGTATTCTCCCAGTTTATATTGCGGAATCAGCAGTGTCGTTGCTACGATGGTGGATGTGAAGAAAAAACTAAGACTTGTTTACTATTTCTTTTATAAAAATTGCTTTAGGTCTGTCCTATAAGCACCCTGGTGAGGTGCATGGGTCTGCTTCTGAAGATCTGCCCAAACTTCTCAGTTTCATTTGTTTGTATGCATTTTCTTTAATTGATCTGAGAGTTTTATATTCTGCCTTTTCTCATACGGCGTGATAACCCGGGGCAAGGCATGGAGGCAACACAGCCTGCTGATAGTTCAAACTCCCCTTTATTGCTCCAACTTTCCCCCAAATGCTCCCACGTTTATGGCAAGACCCAGAGCAAAACGCTCTCATACACACCTCCAGCAGCCTCTGGCTGCGAGTAGTCCAGCAAAACACTGTTAGCACAATGGCTTCAAGGCAAGAAGTCCAGCGGGGCAAGGGAACAAGGCCATGAGTTCAACGAAGCAAAGGAACAAAGCAATGAGTCCAACAAAGCAAAGGAATAAGGCAATGAGTCCACGAAGCAAAGGAACAAGGCAATTATAAGGCAAGAAGTCCAGCAAACTCCAGAGGCTCCCTCGACCTCTGTCGGCCCCAGCTCCCGCTCGTCCTCCTCCGCGGACTCAGGCTATGAAGGACCCATGACCTATGGGTAACATATGATTTGTTATATTATCTCCATCACCACCACAGCCATGGGCTTGGGCTGTGAGGGAGTGGCTGACTCAAAGTCACCCAGTGAGCTTCTGTGGCTGAGAAAGGACTTGGACCTAGATCTCCTCAGGCTTGACCACTTCAGTAATAATGGGGAATCTCCCATGGGGGAATCCTGAGAGTTACAGCCCCAACACACCTGGAGGCTTCAACTTTCAGAAGGCATTCACAGATGTTGAAAGGCATCTGTCAACTTGGCCAAACAGGAATGGTATTTGTGTTTGGCTCTGTAATGTGACTCACTCATTAGAAGTAATTATTGTGGCAGCTTAGGTACTAGCTGCTGGTTTGTTATTTTGGAGCGTGTTCATATTATCTTTCCAAACAGGTGTTGCTGGCTTGCCCAGTTCTTGCAAGCTTGAGAACCAGAATTGGACAGAATGCATTAATTGCTGAATCACCATTAAAAGTAAACAACTCTCTGTTCTAGCTTAGAAATCCAAAAGGGGTTGGGCTGATGACCAGCAGCAAGCATGAATTATCGTTCTGCCAGTGGGTTAGAAACAAGATATTTTGGTGCCTCACAGTACTTAATAACAAGTACTTTGTCTTTCCATTGTGTAACATCAGTTAAACCTTCAGGCCAATTTGATACAAAAAGATGTCAATTTTGAGTGACTTGCCCAGCATGTTTTGGTCTAGATTATTCTTATCTTGGTCTTTTTACATCAGAACTGGATGTTTCAGGTGATGCCTGAGCTACTGCCAATTTGCATTAATGGCAGGATTCTAAACCTAGGTTGATGTTTTGATGTCCAGTAGTCATTTTTATAAATTATTTTAGTCAACCTGCATTTTCTTCTTTGGGTTGAGCAGAGCCCTGTCATTGAATAGGGTCAGGTAGCAATGCTAGGAGATATCAGCAAAGTGTTAAAAGAGGGCTGGGTTTGATGTGACCCATCTCCTAAGCTAAATTTGTGGCCTTGGGTTGGCCTGGAGGATACTGCTCAATTTTGAAGAAACATTGAACGGTCAGTGTGGTGGTTAGCTTTATACACTGAATGGCTGGCAATGTCTTCTGCCTTATCCTGGTATGCAGAGTACATTTGTAGCAGTCCAATTGTTTTCTTTTCTTTTTCTTTTTTTTTTGGCATCGATAGTTCAACCTCTATACAATCACTTCCTGTGTCATCAGATGTCGACTAAAATTATGGTTATCTTTGGAATATGCATTCAAGGAGTAACACAAACCATCCTCTATAGCAGGGGTGTCAAATTCAAGGCCTGCGGGCCAGATCCGGCCCGCAGGGTGCTTAGATCTGGCCTGCGGGGCCGCCCTGGAAACCGCGAAGGACCGGCCCGTGATGTCTCTGCCAGCGAAAACAGAGCTCTGTTTTCGGTTGCCATGGCCTCCTGCAGCCCTCTGTCAGCGAAAACGGAGCTCAGCCTCCCGAGCTCCATTTTCACTGGTGGAGCACTTAGGGCAACACAGGCGCCCCCGACACAAGTGATGTCAAGCTGGCCATGACCCCTGGCCATGCCCCCCGCCCCCCAAGGTCAAACACAACCCTGATACAGCACTCAATGAAATCGAGTTTGACACCCCTGCTCTATAGAATTTCATCCATATTGTAGGCCCGGAGGACCTTCTTGTGTAAAATCAAGTTCTATTTCACTAAGATCAGTGTTATATAAAATAGAATGTTGTACCTACTTTTCTTCTCAAAGGAAATTAGCTGTTGGGAGGAACAAATACAGGTAGCCCCTGACTTATGACCACAATTGAGCCCAACATGTATGTTGCTAAGTGAGACATTTGTTGAGTTTTGCCCCAGTTTACGACCTTTCTGGCCACAGTTGCTAAGTGAATCACTGCAGTTGTTAAGTTAGTAGCACGGTTGTTTATGTGAATCTGGCTTCCCCATTCACTTTGCTTGTCAGAAGGTCGCAAAAGGGGATCGCGTGATCCTAGGAGGTCATGTGGCAAAGGTCATAAGTCAGTTGCCAAATGTCTCAGTTTTGATCACATGACCATGGAGATCCTGCAACGTAAATGTGAAAAATGGTCATAAGTCACTTTTTTCAGTCATGTTGTAACTTTGAACGGTCACTAAATGAACTGTTGTAAGTGAGGACTACCTGTATGGCAAACTGTGGAAGTTTCAGGATTAACATACTTGATTATGATTAGTAAAATATGCTAGAGGTGGCCTATGTAAATTTATGGCACAATAAAAAGGAGCATTCTCTTTAAGTTGAACTTACCTCTTGGTGGCTTCATCCAGTTTTCTTGGCACAATGTGGATGGCACTCTCTTCCTTCAGAATGTCTTTTTTTTTTATTCCCAGTCTGGCCTACATATACTGTAGTTACTAACCCCAAAGAGACAAGTATCTGAATTAGTGAATTTACCTCTGCAGTAAAAGCCTTGCTTTGAGGAAACAAAGAGAATTTTGGGAAAGAGAAATGACAGTAATTTATCACACAGGGTTCTCTTAATTTCCAAACTGCCGACACAGATGTTGTCCACATGGAATGTCATGATGTTTGTTCAGTCTTCCTGCATTCTTTACCTTCCAGATGTGTTAGACAATAAATCTCATCGCCCCAGCCAGCATGCCAACGATGGGGCTGTAATCCAAAACATCTGGAAAGCAGAGGAAGTCTACCACATACCATAGCAGCTTCCTTTATTGCAGTATTATTGGCCTGTGTGAAATACTCACCTTCTGAGTTTGTTTGCTTAAATGAAAGGATGCGTGCTCTTGGTATGCCTTGTGGGTACACAATCATGGTTGGTGATGTAATGCAGCTTTCGCCAGCCGTATGCTCTCTTATGTTGGACTTTTACTGGAGAATTGTAAAAATTGAAACCCAATGAAGCATATTCAGAGAACCTAGACTGGAAGAAGGGATCTTACACCTTGGATGTCTACAAATCTAGACATTTCTGAGAAGGATGCATGTTACACCATGCATATAGTACAACATGGTAGAGGAGAGGAAATTTACAATTTTAAAGTGCAACCCATCTGAAATGACAATCCTACAATCAAAATATTTTTGTCTGTTTTCACTCCCCCCCCCCACCGTAGGAACGGTTGCAAGAAAGTTCTTCATTTCTGTTTTAAGGATTTGGGGCAATTTAGACGGGGATAATGGCAGGGAAAGAAAGGGATCCAGATTCTTAAATATATTTTCCCAATTTTGCATCTGTCAATCCATCCATCCAATTTATATTCAGCTTTCGCTCTGAGACCTCAAAATAGTGCACATAAGAACCCTGCCTCATTTTATTGTCACAGCAGTGATATGGTGATTACATGTCTCACATTTACCATATTTTAAAACATTTATCTGATTTAGAAATGGATATGGAAACTGTAATTCTCTAAAGGAAAGCTAACAGAGAGTTTTCGGGGGGGCGGGGGGAATCTTGATTAAATGTCTGCAAGTTTTTATGTATGCCAGGGAAGATTTCATACCAGAACTTTGTCATGTAAATGCATCTTTTTTTGAGACATCAGCCTTCCATAACTGAGTTCCTTCCAAATTCACCATGGTTCATGCTAGCTGAGAATTTTGGAAGGTGTAGTCCCCTGGAAGGTACCAGGTTTAGAAAGGCTGTTCCAAGATGCAGTGCTGTCATTTTTTTTTCCCCTGTCCATCTTGTTTGAGGTCAGTTTATAGCTGAAAGAGAAGGCAGGAGTGTTTCAAAGTAAATGACTAATTAAATCACTCAGCTGCCTGTCAACTAAAACTTCAATATGAAAAAAAAAAACCAGAATAACTTCACTTAAATGAGAACAGCGACAATTATATGTGTTTTCTTGTTCTACTTGATTAATTCCGTCAATTGATGTTCCTGTTGTGAGACATAACTCTAACAAGCAGCTTGCTAAAGCCTTTCTCGCTTTCTAAACAAATCCCACTTTGTCTGAAAGGACAGAGTGGGATTTATTTAGGACACTTTTTAAGATTTGTTTTTCCAAAAGTTTATATTAACCAAGGTGCCATGAATCGGGGAGTGGCAACTTCTTATATTAATCAAAGAGACACAATCATAACTGATGCTATAGTTAAGACTTCAACTGAAGGGGCCAAAAGATGCAGTTCAGGTAGGAGTCAAGAATTTTCCTTTTTATACGTTTATGGAGATTCTCAGTCATCCAGGTCATGGTTGTCCCAAAGGTGCTTTTTCAAGAGGCAACTGGACTTTCTGGTTTTTCTTTGAAGACGTTTCACTTCTCATCCAAGAAGCTTCTTCAGCTTCCTTTTTATAGGTTGCCTTTCTGCATAAAATGACTTTGAATGGCTAAAATATAAATTGAATTTCCAGCTTGGCCTGTGTTTCAGACCTACTTGGTTTATGACTAAAGCCATGACTAAAGTCTTAGAAGAAGTTGGACACATAAGACGACATCAATCAATCACTCCCTTTTTAAAAGCCTAGCTGGCTGTTTCCTCTTACTGTACATGTAGTCCTTGACTTACAACAGTTCACTTAATGACCATTTGAAGTTACAATGGCACTGAAAAAAGTGACTTATGACCGTTTTTCACACTTACGATTGTTGCAGCATCCCCATGGTCGTCTGATCAAAATTCAGATGCTTGGCAACTGACTCATATTTATGACGGTCACAGTGTCCCGGGGTCATATGATCACCTTTCCCGACCTTCTGACAAGCAAATGGGGAAGCCACATTCACTTAACAAACAAGTTACTAATTTAACAACTGCGGTGATTCACTTAACAACGGTGGCAAGAAAGTTCGTTAACTGGGGCAAAATTCACTTAACAAATGTCTCACTTAGCCACAGAAATGTTGGGCTCAATTGTGGTCGTAAGTCGAGGACTCTCTGTATTCTGTTGTTTAATTTAGAATTGTTAATGATGGTGACTTTGAATTTTATTTTAATGGAATTAAATTTTTATGCTGAAATGGTTCAAAAATACAATCAGTTCCGGCCATTGAGAGTTGCAGAGTTTCTTATGTCATCTCAGAACTTTAGTCACATATTTCCCACTTCCTGTTTGCTGCATTGGAAGACTGTGATGTGTCTGCCCCAATGATTTTGGTGTGTTTTGGAGATATGGGGAGGTAGGCATGGAATAAAGAGGGATATTACTCAAGCAAATTATCTAGTAAAATTTGAAATATAATAAGCTGTTAATAATAGGGCAGGACAGGGAACTAGTTCAGCAGTTGCCAGGATTCAAAAATGGACACACACACACACACACACACACACACACATACACACACACAATTGGAAGCTTGGAAAAGTGTAGAACTGGCAGCAAGTAGAGAGATAGTAATTATTATGCTATTTTCTGGAGCAAAAACATCAAAGGAATCTGGAATACTGGGTTGAAGCCAACAGGATCAACAAGAAAATGTTACTTTCATGGCATTTGAAGGCAGAAGACATTTGAAATTGGCTTAACACAATAAAAGAAAGAAAATCCCCCCCCCCCCGTTATTTTGTATATATTTATAGCCTAATCCACCTACTTTGTTTCATCTCCCCTCTACATTGGACCCTTGTTCGCTACTTAAACCACGATCAAGCCCCATTCTTCAGCTTGCTAAATCTTCTACACAGCTTCACTCCACCCATCTTATTCAGTTGATTGCCTTATCACAACTTGAACTGCTTCCAAGATACCTATCTCAGCTTCTCCTCTTCAGCACAATATTTACTGTTCTGATTTGCACCCACACAACTTGCTCTTCGGGCTCAAAAATTTGGTGCAGAGCAATCAAAAACTTAATCTAATCCAGCCATTACTAAAATTGTGACCCACGTTTTGTTGCAAATGCCAGTGCCGGTGGGATGTTAATGCTATGTATGGCTCTTCAAGAAGCATGAGGGCCTCTTTTGACAGCTCAATTGACCTCTGCTTCCCAAGAGACCTTCTCACAACAAGTAAAGAAATTTAGTACTTGATGGCTTTGTGTCAATGAGAGGAAATATTCAAACTCTATGGTAAAATAATTATCGTGGAGATTTGAAGCGCTGTGAATGAATTAGTTAAGTGGAATCTGTTACCAGCTTCTTAATGTGAAGGGTTTTAATTGAATCCACTTTCAACCAGTGGAATCCTCCCTTTGCCAGAGTGAATATTCCAGTTACACAACAGTGATTACTGCAGTTTCTGTTTTCAATATCAGAGCTCCACTGAAATCTGGTTAGCAATATACTCTTCCTTTCCTTTTTTTTTTTTAAGGATAGCTTAAAATATGAAAGCAATCGTTTTCCGCTAGAGCCTAGGGCTTCCAAGCTGAAAACGAGAGGAACAACACAAGCAGCATTAGAATGGCGTGGCAAATTTGAATATAAACTGGATTGAAATCCTGAAGGCATATGGAGTTTAAATGCTGAAAATAAAGTACAAAACCTCCTGAGTACTCTGAGGCCAAATTTATTGAAAGCTTGGCTGGTTTCAAGCACTCTACAAGCTGCCAAAAGTGGGGTTTGGGGTCCTATTTATCGTGCTGGCTGCCAGAACAAAACAGAGATTTGATAGAATCCAGTCTTTATTGGCAGGATGTTATAGCCTAGAGTCTCTGTTTTTGCCTTGAGTGGGGAGGCATGGCGATCTGTGTCCAATCTGAGAAGAAGTCCACAAGATAGGAGAGAGGGCTCCAGGAAGAGGTAACAGATCTCACCAGCAGTAACAGCAGGCTCCACAAGGTTGTGCAGACGATCTCAAAGAGGGTTAGTGTGGATTCAGCAACTGCAAAGAAGGCATATTAATATAGACACATAGGCGTCTTTCACAAATAATGCTATGTCAGATTTTTAAAATTATGGTTGGTTAAGCAAGCCATAATGGCCTAGTTCAGCCATCCCACTAGCAAATGAATCAAGTTCTGGTTTGACCATAGGGTTCTGCAGTGCTTGGAAGGAACCAGTTTAGCCAGGATTCACCTTAGCATGGAGAAACTCCTATCTGCATGCATGGCCTTGATGAGAAAAGGAACCTTCTCAATCTTCTCATATCTCCAACGTGGCTGCAATGGCTCAGCCTGGACACCTCACAAAGGTTTATAATCTTTGTACTTTTAACATTTCAAGAAGTTCCATTGAAGCTCCTCTCTCGAAACCTGGACCTTACCTGAGACATTGTTTTTCAGCCAAATCATATTTCTCATCCTTGCGCAAAGCTTTGGGTCTTTGTCATGCAGAGGTGGTACTGTTGGAAGTGAAAAATACTTTAAATATAGCAATAGAAATAGCACTTAGACTTATATACCGCTTCACAGTGCTTTACAGACCTCTGTGAGCGGTTTACAGTGTCAGCATATTGCCCTCAACAATCTGGGTCCTCGTTTTATTGACCTCAGAAGGATGGAAGGCTGAGTCAACCTTGAGCCGCTCAGGTTCAAACTCTTGGCTATGGGCAGAGTTAGCCTGCAATACTGCATTCTAACCACTGTGCCACCATCAAATATTGAAACACATTGAATGTAATATTGGAGAAGCTGAAGCTCAAATACTTTGGCCACCTAATGAGAAGAGAGGACACATTGGGAAAGACCCTGATATTGGGAAAGATTGAAGGCAAAAGAAGAAAGGGACAGCAGAGGATGAGATGGTTAGATGGTCATCAACACAATGAACATCATTTGGGCAATCTCTGGGAGACAGCGGAGGACAGGGGGCCCTGGCGTGCTCTGGTCCATGGGGTTGTGAAGAATTGGACACAGCTTAGCGACTGAACAACAACAACAAATACCAAGTAGGCTAGATGGGGAAAGATCTGATACAGGATAGCATAGCTTCAGATATCAGCAAACCTCTTAACTCTACAGAATGGCTGTCAAGATCTACCATCTATTTTCTCTCTGCAGTTCTGCTTCTCACTTAAGATGTGTCAAGATCTCCATTCCGTGGGCTTCTCTCCTGGTTTTATTTACTTGGTGTAACTACATTTAAATCTTTAATCAGAGTCACTTGTGAGCATAAACACATCCCTGAACTTATTCACAAAGTTCTTTAACCCTGTAGGTTGAGTGAATAGAATGCAGATTTGATCTTCTATAGGTAGGCTGAGAGCTCCCGATTCCACATAAATTTTAAATTCTGTGAGGAAATAATTGAAATGCTTTCCTCATGAGAAATTCCAAACTAATAACTGTTCCAATTTTCCTTAGAACCACTGCATTTGAAATTCATTTTTTCTTTAGAAATTAAATTTACATTTGTACACACTGTTCTCATATTTCACTTACGTTAGCTCAGCAGACCTGATAAAACTTTGTTATATGTTATTGTACAGCAGCACCTTATTATAAATGGGAGTGACTGAGGAGGAAAGAAGTGTTCTAATGAAAAATGGGAATTATAAAGTCAAGCATCAGGAGTACATCAAATTGCCTATTCCTGTTTGAAAGGCATTTCTGTGTTCTTCTTTAACTAGCTGTTTCTGGCAGTAAATGTAGTATCCAACTATTAGGATCTTTAATATGACTCCTGTGAAGTTTCTGTGTTTTGATCAGTAAGCAGTTGGAATCAGGGGTGGGTTCTAACTTACCTCGCCGCTGGTTCGCTTCCTCCCGTGCCACATGACTGCATGTGCAGTGCCGAAAATTCCAAAAAAATCCCCCCCCCCCAAAAGCCAAAAACAAGATGGCGGCGCATGCGCAGAAGGAAAAAAAAACACAAAATTCCCAAAAAAAGATGGCGGCGTCCACAGACCGGCACAGACCGAACCGGCTCCGTGGTGTCACCAGCGGGTTGCTACCGGTTCAGGCGAACCGGTCCGAACCGGGAGGAACCCACCTCTGGTTGGAATATTTATGATCCTTCCATATCAAGCTAAAAATCTATTGTAGACCCTGTGGAGGACTCTGCAGAGACAATTCATTCATGCATTCATTGCAATACAGTACAGGTAGTTCTCGACTTACAGCCATTCATTTAGTGACTGTTTGAAGTTACAACGGCATTGAAAAAAGTGACTTATGACCGTTTTTCACACGACTGTTGTAGCATCCCCATGGTCTCATGTGGTTTACATTTGGATGCTTGGCAACTGACTCACATTTATGACAGTTGCAGTCTCCCGGAGTCACGTGATCCCCTTTTGCGACCTTCTGACAAGCAAAGTCAATGAGGAGACCAGATTCACTTAACAACCATGTTAGCAATTTAACAACTGCGGTGATTCGCTTAACAAATGTGGCAAGAGAAGTCGTAAAATGGGGCAAGGCTCACTTAACAAAATTCTCACTTAGGAACATGTATTTTGGGCTCAACTGTGGTCATAAGTTGAATATTATCTGTACAGGTAATCCTTAACATACAAATGTATTGGAGCCTGCCATTTATGTGATAATTGTAAAATGAGTTTATGACCTTTTGTGCAGCGGATGTACACGGCAGTCATAAAGTGAACACAGTGAACATTAAGTGAACCCATTATTTGATATGATGTGGTTTTACTGAAAACGTCTAAGTATAAGTGCTGATTTTCGGCAAAACCATCGTAAAACGTGGTCTTGTAACCACGGGGTGCTGCAAACAGATGTAAATGCAGCTGGGTTGCTGAGCACCCAAAGTGTGGGAGGGTGGGTAACCTTCAGAACTGGGTTGTAACTTCCCTTTTCCAGGTAGGTTGTAACTTCGAACAGTCGCTAAGCGACTTGTCGTAAGTCAAGGCCTATCTATATTTGTTCTTATGCTTATCTTTGGAAAGTTTGTTTGGCAACTTTCCATGAGGGATTTGGAAGGGACAAGTGTCCCTTTAACCCCAAGAAATACTCCATTCCAAATGGAGCAGACTGTACAGGTTGTTCTTTACCACACTAAGTTGGAACCATAAAAAGTGCATCGTTGCAACTTACATGGAGTCCAGAACAAGTGTCTGAAGAGCTGATTCTATATGAAAGACAAGAAATTTATGGGGAACGCTTGACATAATCCAAATGAAATTTCTAAGCTCCATTTCTAACACAGATTAAAAATTCAGTCTGTAGAGATTCTCAATCATCCAGGTCATGGTTGTCCCAAAGGTGCTTTTTCAGGAGGCAACTGGACTTTCTTGTTTTTTCTTTTGAAGACATTTCGCTTCTGATCCAAGAAGCTTCTTCAGCTCTGACAGGACCCATTCCCCACTATCCTGTCAGCGCTGAAGAAGCTTCTTGGATGAGAAGCAAAATGTCTTCAAAAGAAAAAAACAAGAAAGTCCAGTTGCCTCCTGAAAAAGCACCTTTGGGACATTCAAGATCCAGGGTGCTTATTGATTTAGGTCCATGTCTACCTTTCCCAAGCAAATATATAAAACCTTGCATTTTCTTTTCTTTCTTTTTTCCTGCAGTTACCTGGCTGATCAGTGCTGGAATGGCGGCTTCATCTACTTGATCATGTTGCGCCGAATCAAGCGCAAGGCCCCACTTCCTCCGTCAAATGGCAACAACAGTAAGAGCACCGAACCCAAAGCCAGGCCTACCTCCGAGCCCAGTGGGAAAACCACACAAAATGGCAAAAGGACGAGAAAGTTTGGGGTCATTACCAGAACTGTTCCGGGTGGTAAGGACAGCAAGAGCACCTCCAGAACAGATCAGGAGAATGGACATTGCACCCTGGATGGGTTGCATTCAGAGGCATCCAAAACAGAGAAGCAAGCAGACGATCAGCTTCTCACGGCAGACTTCCCTTTTCCAGGAGACCATTACCGCTCCCGTCTTTCAGATGGAGGCATTCTAGACCTAAATTCCAGTGAAGTATCGTTACAGGTAAAGACTTTGAAAACTTTCAGTACTTGGGTACCAGAAATATTTTCTTTTTTTAAAAAAAAGAGGTAGTGTTCCTTTAATATTTAAACCTTTGAATATTTAGTTGTGTGCAGTACAGGAAAAGATTAAAATGGTCCATTGAGCCACGGTGGCGCAGTGGTTAGAGTGCAGTACTGCAGGCTACTTCGGCTGACTGCCAGCTGACTGCAATTTGGCAGTTCAAATCTCACCAGGCTCAAGTTTGACTCAGCCTTCCATCCAGTGGTGGGTTGCTCCCGGTTCGGCCCAGTTTGGCGAACCGGTAGCGGCGGCGGGAGGCTCCGCCCACCCACCCGGGATGCTTCTGCGCATGCACAGAAGTGTTGCGTGCGAGCACGAGCAAACCGGTAGTGACGGGATTTACAACCCACTACTGCTTCCATCCTTCCGAGGTGGGTAAAATGAGGACCCAAATTGTTGGGGGCAATATGCTGACTCTCTAAACTGCTTAGAGAGGGCTGTAAAGCACTATGAAACGGTATATAAGTCTAAGTGCTATTGCTATTCTGGCCTGGGAGTTCTGGGAGTTGAAGTCCACACATCTTAAACTGCCAAGGTTGAGAAACTCTACTCAAATGAATCAGTTCAAGGGTAGGATGCTTGAGTGTTAAAGCGACCACATCTTCTCAGTAAGACTGTTTTTCAAATACCTTCTTTGGTTATTTTTGCATGTATGTCTATATAGATATTTCACATTGCTGATGGTTCCAGTGGAAATGTGCTCTGTGCACCATGTATATATGAAGACAATATGGAAGGGTTTTAAAGAAGCTACAGGGAACCTTCTGGAGGACGTGGCTGCTTTAATGCTTTTAAGATTAGGGGTTTGCTTGTACTAGTGCACTTCACAAAGTGCAAATGCACTGCCTATTGTATTCTGGACTGGAGTTTCAGAATTGCCCCTCCACAAGTAAACACTAAAAATTCAAGCATGCTATTTGAAAAATAATTTTTGGCAGAGTGAGCAAGGCAGGAGGCCATTTCCCTAGACTTAATCATTGTATAAACTTGTGTGTTTAATGTACATTATTAGTGCCAAGTTGGTGGCAATAAGAGGCAAGCTGTTGAGCTAAGAGCTGAAGTGTTATGTGTTTGAGGCAAAATATTGAATATTGAAATGTTGAATGTTAAATATGAAGCTTTCAGCTCAGTTAATGCTCAAGACAAAAGTGAACAGAGAGCATGGAAAGAACTCCCGCCACGATTCTGCGGCTGTTTACAAATATGCAAAAACCCAGTTGCATTTTCACCGTGTCTTGAGGTTAGTTTTTTTGTGGCTTAACTCGATGTATAACGTATTTTCTGGATTCCCATGTCATTGTATCATGGGAATCCAGAAAATACGTTAAGCATATAGGACAATTCCAGCTGATCAGAATGTAGTTACATGTGCAACTCCGGGCCCATTTTGCAGATCTGCAGTGCAGGGACTAGAAATACTGATAGAGCAGTTCAATTGGGTATTTATGAATATTTTCAGATCTTCACTGGAATACTAGCTTCCTGCTGCAATTCTCATTAGTTTTCCTTAACAAAAGCGAGTGGACTTTATTTGTTTTCCATGTGTACAGTAAGAGGATGGAGGGACACCTGCTGAGACCACAAAACCTGATGAATCTTCATGATTACAGGGGAGAGATCTTGCAAACCAAGAGCTGAAAATGTTGGCATAGCTGTTTGCAAACCAAATGAGCTCCAGGGAATAGTCTTCCATCAGCACTCAAGCTACTGACATAATTTCCTTGGCAATACCTTTAAACTTTCTTCAGGGTTATCGCAACCACCTGAATGAATATAATCATCCTTTGTTTGTAAAATTATTTAGAAACACTATTTGCCTGGACTGATTTTCTTTTTTTTCAAAGCTGGTTCTCTTCACTTGCTCATACCTTCTTTTTGCCTTCATCTAAGCTAAAGTTCCTCTCAAGCCTGTGACCTTATTAATGTATAAGCACTCAACTGTAGATACTACATGGAGCAGACCGACAAGAAACAGCACATCTTATATAAAATATAAAATACCTTTTTCCTGTGTCAGAAAGCACCTCCAGGGATACTTGTTTATCCAAAGGTACAAACCTGTAGAAGTAAAAAATAGGTTTATTGTTCTTATTCATCTTCTGAATTAAAAGTTTTACTCACATGTTCATATCTGTTCCACCTAGTATTATTGACTAGGCTGGGTTAGAAGAATCAAATTGTGGGATGTCCATCATCTATGATACCTTGTTTTATATGATGGCTGCAAAAGACTACAATTCCCATACATTTTTTTAACTCTCCAGTGAGGTTTAACTGGTCCCTCAAACAATGTCAAGTGTCACCTTGACAGTTTTCTTCCCTCTCCTTCTTTCCACTAGAACAGGGGTGTCAAACTGGCGGCCCATGGGCCGGATGCGTCACGTGCAGGCCACACCCATCCTAGCTCCGCGAAGGGGAAAAATGTTGCATTATATCACGTGACAGCAATGTGATGCGGAAAGTTTGACACCCGTGCACTAGAACATCATTATCTTATCCAGTTTAGAAGAGGGCTTTTAGTTGTTTTGAGGTCATGTTTTATTTTCAAAACCTTTTTGTGTCTTCTTCAAAGTCAACATTCTCTATATCAGTGATGGCTAAACTTTTCCGGATGCAGTGCCCAAAGCGCGCACGAACCCCCAAAATGCAATGCATGTGTGCCCCCTGCGCATGCCCCCCTCATTGTCTTCCCTTTCAGATCTAAATTTAAAGGAAGTAAAGACACTAGAGGTGAAACAAATATTTCTTTAGAATTGAGGAAATGTGCATATTTTAAGATAATATATAAAACTAGCTGATGACCGGGCGCTGCCTGGGTATTTTTTCATCCCCACACGCCCCCACCCCCGCGCATGTGCGCACGGCCCCCTGCACATGACCCACCCCCCACGCATGTGTGGCAGAGACCCGACGACCAGTTGGCCGGCGGGAGGCACGCGCGCATGCACGGCAGAGCTGAACTGGGGCGATGGCTCGTGTGCCCACAGAGAGGGCGCTGAGTGCCACCTGTTGCACACGTGCCATAGGTTCGCCATCACGGCTCTATATGGTATGTAAGCTGAAATCTTTCTTCCTGCTTTTTGCGCTATTTTAAATGGGCTTATATAACTTGTCTTTTATAAGTGCTTTTTCATATATATGCCTAATGTAGAACCACATATGTATTCTAGTTATTCTTTTAGAGCTGCCGAATTCAACCAAGATAACTCTAGATGGGTCACAAAAAATCCAACAAAACCCACCACACAAAAGAATACAAAGCCACAATTCTACAAACAATAATGAAACAATAAAAAAATAAAATGGTGATCCTAATTGAAATAACGTCAACATCCAATTAGGACTCCAGCACATCACAAATAAAAGCTCAGGGAAAGAGCCATGTCTCAACAGGCTTCCTGAAGACCAAGATAGTTGGTCCAACTGCAGGTCAGGAGATAGAGACTACCACCAAAATGCATACATAACAGAATATAACAGAACAAGAGAGTTGGAAGGGACCTTGAAGGTCTTCTAATCCAACCCCCAGCTCAGGCAGGAAACCGTATACCATTTCAGGCAAATGGTTGTCCAATCTCTTCTAAAAAAACCTCCAGTGCTAGAGCATTCACAACTTCTGGAGGCAAGTTGCTCCACTGATTAATTGTTCTAACTGTCAGGAAATTTCTCCTTAGTTCTAGGTTGCTTCTCTCCTTGATTAGTTTCCATCCATTGCTTCTTGTCCTGCCATCAGGAGCTCTGGATACTTCCTGGGATCTATCAGATTAGAATTACTGGATATCTGAATCAGCAAAGGAGGACGTGGACCATTAGAAAGAAGGACAAATGGAGGCGGGGAGAAGAGAACACATTAACTTTTTAACTATGTTGGCATCTGCAAGAAAAATTACAGTGGAAAACTGCAACAACAAAAAATAGAGAGTTCTACATGTATATGAAATGACTTGCTGGCGTCAGACTAGTTTTTCAATCCCAGGAATGTGCTAGAGCTGGTTAGGAGGCAAAAGCTTTCAGCGTGTCACTGATTAAATCTTTTCAGGAAGAGATAGCTTGTAGATATTTTTTTAAAAAAACACCAGACAATGCTTGATTTTAACACTATGCCTCCCAGAGAGAGGACATAAGGACAAAAAGGAGGATATGTTCTCCTTTTGCTGGTAATCCTATAGACTAGATGTTTCATTGTTTTATGCCTTCCCTATCAGAGCATAGAAGGCAGGAAGATTAGGGATGTAAAACTGATAACCAGCATTGTGAATTGCATTTGGAAGCTGCCTGGGAACCAGTGCAGCTCACCGGGTGGTGGCACCATACAAACTTAGTGAGAAGCATCCTTAAACATGAGTCAGCAGTGTGGGGCAGCAGCCAAAAAAGCTAATACAATCCTTGGTTGTATAAACAGAGGCATGGAATCAAAATCACGTGAAGTGTTAGTACCGCTTTTTAAAGCCTTAGTAAGACCACACCTGGAATATTGCATCCAGTTTTGGTCACCACATTACAAAAAAGATGTTGAGACTTTGGAAAAAGTGTAGAGAAGAGCAACTAAGATGATTAAAGGCCTGGAGAGTAAAACATATGAAGAACGGTTGCAGGATTTGGGTTTGGCTAGTCTAGAGAAAAGAAAGACTAAGGGGGACATGATATCAGTATTCCAGTATTTGAGGGGCTGCCACAAAGAATAGGGGGTCAATTTATTTTCCAAAGCACCTGAGGGCAGGACAAGAAACAATGGTTGGAAACTAATCAAGGAGAGAAGCAACCTGGAATTAAGGAGAAACTTCCTAACAGTGAGGACAATTAACCAGTAGAACAGCTTGCCTTCAGAAGTTGTGAGTGCTTCATCACTGGAGGTTTTTAAGAACAGACTGGACAGCCACAAGTCTGAAATGGCATAGGATCTCCTGCTTGAAGACCTCCAAGGTCCCTTCCAGCTCTGTTCTGATTCGAATTCACAATCACTCATGATGCTGCATTCTGGACCAGTTGTACATCCCAGAAGATCTTCAATGGCAGCCCCATGTAGAGTGCTTTGCAGTAATCCTATTGGGATGTAAGTAAGGTTCTGAGGGAATGAAACAGGGCCAGGAAAGGGTGCAATGGGCACACAAGACAAAATTGTGCAAAGATCCTCTTGGCCACAACTGCTCAATACTCCTCAAGCAGGAGCTAGGAGTCCAGGAAGGCTCCCCGATTGCATACTGAGTCTAAGCCGGGCAGTGTCACCCAGCTCAATTTCAAAGGTGGGAATTATCCAATCCTTGGACTCAAAGGGCCCAGACCCACAGTCACTCAGTCTTGCCATGGTAAAAGCCCCAAACCTGTTCTTCCCCATCTAGGCACTCCCAGTCTCCAGGCATTTGAGAGCTTCATCAGGGTGGCTGGAGGCAGAGATGTACAATTGACAACTCTCTTAGGAGTAATGATTTCACTACCTAGAGCAGCGTTTCTCAACCTTAGCAACTTTAAGACCTGTGGACTTCAACTCCCAGAATTCCCCAGCCAGCCATGCTGGCTGGGGAATTCTGGAAGTTGAAGTCCACAGGTCTTAAAGTTGCCAAGGTTGAGAAACACTGCCCTAGAGACTGATCTTTGCTCTCTAGTCTTTGTTTTCTCTGAAACTATGACCTGGATTCAAACTGGTTTGGCTTTTGACTTCTAGACCAGCTCACTGACTCTTCCTCTGTTTGTTTCTTTGGCTATAAATAACTTTTTGGAATTTAGCTTTGGACTATAAAATGGCAGTTTTGCTATTTTCCCTGAGCCTACACAGGTGGGATAGTAAAGTCCAAGTGCTCAATTTACAGTTATAGAATAGTAAAGTTAACTCCCAGATTCCTGGGACTTTCCTTTGTGAATGAATCTTCATTCTTCTGATTTGAAAGGAAACGTTCCTCTTGAGATGAACTTTCATTCGAACCTAGTTTCTCTTAATGAATGGAAATCCTGTTGGATGGATGGCCCTGCTCCAAGTATTTTCTCTCTTTTGAAAATAGGTCCCAGGATGCTACTCAAAGGCCAAATATAATCCTTATCCTGGAACAAATTATACACCCCGCTTTATGTTATTTGTGAACCAAACTACTGTGGTTAACCCAAACCATGATTTAGAACGACAGTATATTCCTAACCAAGATTTATTATAGCATGGTCTGTTTCCAAAGGCCTTGGATGCCTCCTCTGGCTCCCCCATTATGGCTTTCCTTATTCCTGTCATTTTCTGCTCCAACAACTCATTACATTCAACCTAATTTTGAAAGCTTATCTTCCTACATTGAAGAAAGCTGCAGGAATTCTTTTCTTCCCATAGATTACCAGCAGTAGAATTAATTCACTGCAGATAAAGCGTAGACTGATATTACTTCCTGCTCAAACATTGAAGAGCTGATCTTGCACATTCTACAAAAAGAAAAGTTTAGATTTACGACTGAATGCAGTTGAGTAAGAAGCTACTGATAGTCATGCCTCCCTATGTGCATTTGCATTGAGGGGGGGGGAGAGGGCAAATGACATGTGATACAACTATGTCAACTTGTAGGATGATGTCATCAAGTTTATACAGGTAGTCCTCAACTTAGGAATGGTCGCTTACTGGTTCCAAGTTCTGAAGGAGCCTCTTGGGGGATATTTACGGCCTGGATTCAAAGTCCCAATGGTTATGCCCCTCCCCCTGTAGTCATGTGACTGCACTTTGGGAGCTCAGCAACCAGGCTGCAATTCTGCATTTAGAGCCGTTAATCGTATCCCGCAGTTTTACAACAGTTTTGCCAAATTCTAGCATTTACTTTCGGTTTGCAATAGTGGCGATATCTGTAGGATGAGGGGGAAGGTTTGTTCTCCAAGCTTGTGGATTGGTTTCCGAACGTTTCATTACCAGGCTAGGTAACATCTTCAGTGGAGTTTAGGGGATGTCAGTGTCAGCGGTCTTCTGTTTATAAGGGCTTCAGGTGTGGGTGTGTCAAGTGAGGGTCTTGTGATGGGTCAGCTGGGAGTCCTCAGTGAGTCTTGTGATGGGTCTTATGCAGTGGTGGGTTGCTACCGGTTCGCCCCGGATTGGGCGAACTGTTGGCGGCAGGAGGCTCCGCCCACCCACCCGGACATCATCACAGGTGATCTGCGCATGCGCAGAAGGGCCGCCCGCGAGTGAAGCAAGCGCGTGTGTGAGCGCGTTCACAGTTCCGAACCGGTAGCGAAGGTAAGTGAAACCCACTACTGGTCTTGTGATAAGGAAATTACATCAGGCCAGGGTCATTGGGAGGTGAACTGCTGGTGGGTTGTTAACTGCTGGTTACGAACCCACGAAACACCACCAACAGTTCACCTCCCAACGACCCTGACCTGATGTAACCTCCCTATCACAAGACCCATCACAAGACTCACTGAGGACTCACAGCTGACCCATCACAAGAGCCTCACTTGACATACCCACACCTGAAGCCCTTATAAACAGAAGAACACTGACTTCCCCTAAACTCCGCTGAAGATGTTACCTGGCCTGGTAACAAAATGTTCAGAAACCAACCCCTAAGCTCGGAGAATGAACCTTCACCCTCATTTACTTTCAGTTTTTAGCAAAACTGGCCCATGGGGTTTAATGCTTAAGGACCATGGGGTTCATTTTATGACGACCGTGTTTGTCACCAGGAAGATTCTGTAGAGATTCTCAGTCTTCCAGGTCATAATTGTCCCAAAGGTGCTTTTTCAGGAGACAATTGGACTTCCTTGTTTTTTCCTCCCATTCCCCACTATCCTGTCAGAGCTGAAGAAGCTTCTTGGATGAGAAGCGAAATGTCTTCAAAAGAAAAACCAAAGTCCAGTTGCCTCCTGAAAAAGCACCTTTGAGACACCAGAAAGATTGTAAAATGCAGTTGGTTGCATGACTGGCCCATCGCAGTGATGACCATTGCATACAGTCATTTTGGAATCATTGGGGTTTGGGGACAGGGGTGAGTCTAATGAGTATATATATATATCATCATTGCACTCATGTTTTACTTTTATAGGAATACAGATAGTCCTTGACCTATGACCACAATTGAGCTCAAAATCTATGTTGCTAAGTGAAACATTTGTTAAGTGAGTTTTGACCCATTTTATGAGCTTTCTTACTACAGTTGTTAAGTGAATCACTGCAATTGTTAAGTTAGTAACACGGTTGGTAAGCGAAACTGGCTTCCCCATTGACTTTGCTTGTCAGAAGGTCGCAAAAGGTGATCACATGACCCCTGGACACTGCGATTGTCAAAAATAGTAACCCAGTTGCCAAGCATCCGAATTTTGATCACGTGACCATGGGGAAACTGCAATGGTCATAAGTATGAAAAACAGTCATAAGTCACTTTTTCAGTGCCATTGTAACTTTGAACAAGTCACTAAACGAACTGTTGTAAGTCGAGGACTACGGTATCTATGCTTAAAACACTAATGCACTAAGAATCGAACAGGTGAATTGTCTAGTAATATTTATTCAGGAGCTTTCTCTGTGAGTGGGAGGGGTAAGAAAATCAGGATTGTGGCTATAACTATATGATCAATACTCCACCCTTTTTATCCTGACTTTTTTGACCTCTCCCCCCCCACAGACTCATCTGTTTATTGATATGAAATTACCCTGAAGTTAAGAATTTAATCAAACACTTCTCTAATAGTTGCACTAGTCACTTGGAACTAATTATACTTTTGGGCAGGAATTGTAATAATTCTATAAAAAATAAACTTTATTCTCATGCCCTCTTCATTCCCCCCCTCCCCCCCGGTGCTCAGAGTGGTTTCTGTAACAGCATATTGAAAAGTATACCATCGCATTAAAAATCTTTTAATATCTTTTTCAGAAAAGAAGGGAAGCAATAACAGCAATCATGGATCTGAGCATGTGTGTAAAGTTGAGAACCTTTTAATGATCGCCCCAAATTTTGTTGTAGCCACAATGGGTTTATTTCCTTATTCCTATATTCTGGAATGAATAATGGATTGTTTGATTCACTTAAAGGCTAAATTCATACTTTCTTTCACAGAATAATTGCAGATGCCTCTGGCAAATCCAAAGATTTGAAGCTGCAGAGTTATTTATCATCTAATCGTTTTTTGGTGCCCCATATAACAAATTAGCTAAGCTCTTGTTTTATATGCAACCATAAGATGGTTCACATTCCTGCTTCTCATTTTTGTGCTAAAATCACAATCGCATTCAGCTTTACTGTGGTCACTACAGATAGGTCTCAATTAGTGTGGTTAATGAATCCTATGAAATGGCCACATTATTTGAATTCAAAACACCTGAAGTGACATTTCTATGGAAAATAGGGTAATTGGTTCCAGCTTGATGGAAATAGGCAATAAAAAATTTTAAACATAATTTTTATATCTATATTAATGAAACATTACAGTTAAGGACAAAAAGAATGTAGTTATAGTTTAAATGTATGGTTAATAAAGTCAGAGAGTAAAGCAAAATAAAAATGAAAAAAATCCTACCGTAAATTCAAGTTATTCCAACATCTTGTCCTAATTTAGTGTTGCTATGACCACATTCATGTTGTTCAGTTGTATCAAATTTTTGCTCTAATGTTATAATGAACTTTTTAAATTTTTTTTATTGTTTTCCTCTGATTTTGTTTCTCCTTTTTCCACACATGAAGATTAGCAGCATCTGAAATCCCAACCGCAACTGTGTACATCTCATTAACTGCATTTTGAGTCAATTAAACTTCACCTGGTATCAATTTACAATTCACACTAAATCAAATATTGCATTATTTTAACTCACAACTTGAATGCAAGGTATAAAATAAGGTGTGTTTGATATGTTTGACACATTGAGTTATTTATAAAAATAAAGGCGGGATGTAAATAAATAAAAAATAAAAAAATATATAAAGCAATCTTTTTAGGTTGTTTTATAATAGAGAAATAATACAGGCACTTCTCGGGTTACGAACATTCGTTCAGCAAAGTTCGAAGTTCTTTGTTACCCCAGTGCTGAAAAAAATGGTACTTACGATGGGGCCTCATAATTCCAGCCATGGCAGTATCCCCACAGTCCCCAAATTGTGATTTCTGTCAGCTTCCTACAAGCAAAGTCAATAGGGAAACCCCGCAGGGAATGTTGGAAACAGCGATCATATGAGGTCCTCGCTTAACAACGTGTGCAGTCCTTGCTTAATGATGAGAACTGGGATTTATAGAATTGCCGTTGCTAAGCGACGTGGTTACATGATGTTGTGATGGCAATACTGGTCCCAATTGTCATCGTAAGCCAAAGATTACTTGTATTTTGCTTTTCCTCTGCAAAGGGAATCAAATCTGACTCCTTTCCACGTCGTTTACGAGGCTGTATCTGCTTCAGCAGAGGGAAAGTCTCATCTCCATAGCGTGTTTGTAAGCGATCTGCTTTAGAGAGATCTTGGCAACAAGCTTGTCAGCAGATAAATTGGGCTGAATATTCTAGCAGTCTGACTGGATTCATATAGTATTCTAAATAGTATTCTAAGCCATGGTTTATTTAATTGTGCTTTCCTGAATAAACTACACTTGGCTAAGTATACACTAAGCCATAAAAACTTCATTTATAAGCTCCTTATAATTGGGTTTACACAATATACAGAGTCCAAACGAAACAGAGGGTAATTTATAGCGGTTGCAATTGATCCATCATCGTTGATTGGGATTACATTTCTCACTAAACCAAGATTTGCTTAACAAGTTATAATTGGCTTCATGCAACACATTATTACATAAAACACAGTTTAGTAACCACAAGTGCTGGATTAACACAAAACCAAGTGATAAGAAACACATGATATTTACACAGTATGCCAACCCAGTCTCTGTGTAAAGAGTTAACTAGCTCAAGAGGTAGCGCTATTCTTCAGCCATTTCTTTCCATTGTATTGATTTATATAATTGATTTATAATATTTTAAACTGCTGTAATCATAACCAATTCTAAGTAGTGGACATCAAAGCAAGGAACATAAAGTCAGGTGCTGCATGAATAAAATAATGAAAAAGATTACAGAAGTGGTTGCTGGTAATCATCACAACTTAAAGGCATTAATGACCTATATGGTCTTTAATGCCTTGTGAAATGCAAAGAGGATCAGAAGACAATTGTATCTCCAGATGAGTTTTCTGAAAAGACCAGCTATTTATCCTGAGTGAGATCTTCATCTCATCCTCTTGCAAAGGTTGGACTGGACGAGGAGAGTCATATTTGGCAAGAAGGTTGCTGATGGAATAAGAGTAGAGTAGAGTAGAGTAGAGTAGAGTAGAGTAGAGTAGAGTAGAATAGAATAGAATAGAATAGAATAGAATAGAATAGAATAGAATAGAATAGAATAGAATAGAATAGAACCTTGGAGGTCTTTCTAGTCCAGCCCCCTCCTCAAGCAGGAGACCCTCTACCATTTCAGACAAGTGACTGTCTAGTCTCTTCTTAAAAACCTCCAGTGATGGAGCACCCACGATTTCTGGAGGCAAGCTGTTCCATTGGTTAATTGTCCTCACTATTAGGAAGTTTATCCTGAATTCCAGGTTGCTTCTCTCCTTGATTAGTTTCCAACCATTGTTTCTTGTCCTGCCCTCCGGTGCTTTGGAAAATAATTTGATCCCCTCTTCTTTGTGGCAGCCCCTCAAAAGTGGAATACTGCTATCATGTCAGGCCTAATTCTTCTTTTCTTTAGATTAACCAAACCCAAAACCGGCAGCCGTTCTTCTTGAGGTCCTCCTTGCCAGATAGTTATTGTCAGTTGTCCAGTGTGGGAGGGCAGGAAGGGACCCTGGTCTAACCAGCTTCATGATTGGTCCTTGCTGAATTCTTCCTTCCAAAAGAAAACATGTATGGTCAGGATGGGGATCAGCTTAATCTTCCCCAAACAGTTCCACTACCTTCTGACATGGCCAGAAGAAGAAATTGGAAGCTTTCATTTCCGTTTCGGTTAACCATAGTTTGTTGTTATAGCTGCGCCCTAAAATGTGATCAATCTTGACTGAGAGTTGTTGCAGCAACTCACTTTCATAAACCATAGTTAAAATTTGCTACAGTTAATGCAGAGCTCCTACCCAAAGCTCCATAGATAAGGCACAATTTATGTAAATTCCAGATGCTACATTGGGCATCTCTGCACTTTCATCAAAAACACTTACTTACTTACTTACTTACTTACTTACTTACTTACTTACTTATTTATTTATTTATTTATTTATTTATTTATTTATTTATTTATTTATTTATTTATTATATGCCATCTTCACAATTTAAATACTGTTCAGACTTGTCTTACAAAATACACAATATCCACAAAATTGGGGGGGGGAGGGGAGAAAGCTTAATGAAGGCTGCCCAAATGAATAAACTTTACACGCTGTCAATTTTATGTTGCCGAGGATTTCTTCAAATCAATTCCCATTGCTTCCGTACAGGTTTTTTTTTAGACCTTATTGAATTGCAAATAACAACATAAGCTCTGTTTTTGCTTGTGGAAATAAGCAAACAACCTTCCGTTTTGATTCATTAATGATGAAGCTGGAGTATGTACGAAAGCAAAGAATTTAAGCATCCTGTCCAATCTGGGTTACAACCCAGGTTTTTTTTTTTTTTTTTGGCACAATCTTGATCTTTCTCTCAAAAGTTGCGTCATAGAATTGCAGTTCAGGATATAGATTGCTCCCAATATAAATGCATCTTTTTCATAGCCAACGCTTTCTGCAGATAACTCCTAGAAGCAACATGATTTTTTTTTAAAAAAACAACAACGCTATTCTCATTTGGGGCCTGTTGTATAAGATAGATAACCCATTTTTCACACATAATGAGACAGAAAATTACATTCCAGCTCCAGCCTAATTGTCTTTGTAGCATATGCATAGAGACATTTATGCCTCTTTTAAATGCAAATTTCATCTAGATCTCTTTAAGTGATGCAAACAGAAGGGAAGTTCAGAAACAAGTGGGGGGCATCCATCCAAAGTTAAGCATTTGCCCTAGACTGAGTGGGGGCTATTGATTCAGATAGTTCAGTACTGCCTCTGTTGAGTTGCAGCAATCACTCAGAATAAACCAGGATATTATGCTAAGCTTAGTCTATGGCTTCATATCCTGGCTTGTTCCATGCTAGTAACAATTTCCCATACTTCTGAAAGCAGGAAAGGGATAAATTTGCATATTTGTTCAAAGGAGTTTTGAATGGCTTTTAAATGAATGGTCATAAGTTGCGCATTGACAGGAAGAGAGTGTCAAATTCTGTAGCACTTCACAAAGAAGGGGCTATGGATGAAATCTCCCCCTACCTGTGAACTTCAATTGAAACCAGCCAGAGAAAGGAGAAAACCTATAAAACAGTGCCTCCCACCCGCTACCACCAAAGGCAGTTTAAAAGGATACCTTGATCGATGGTCTTGAAAACCAATGAGTGATCAAGGAGCAATAGGATGGAGCTACCAAACTCATCATAGCTCTGCCACAGGTCATCAAGAAATCTGGATTTTCTTCACAGCCTCTCTCCAACTCCCCAACTTTTGCCAATTTCTCTTACTGTACCACATTTGATCCTGTTTTGTTTAGTGTGGCAAGAATTATCCTGCCAATGAAGGGGTGTCAAACTTGCGACGACACGTCGTCACGTGACGTATCACAACTTTCCCAACTTTCCCCCCCCTTCACTAAACACGGAGTGGGCGTGGCCAGCACATGACGCATCTGGCCTGCGTGCCGCAAGTTTGACAAACCTGTGCAAAGGGATGAATAGACTTCTCAGCTCTCCTTTGTATAATTTCTTTCAAACTTTCTATTGAACTGGAAAGGATAAAAAGGGTAGCTTCGTCATACCCTCTATTTCTCTATCTTCTTTTCCACCCAGTGAAGAAGTGGAATGGCATTGGAAGAAAGAAATAGCTTTATTTCACTACCAAAGCCAAATTAGCTCACGGTAAACTAACAAACCCTACTCTCCTCTAGCACTGATGATGTGACGTAGTTTGGTAATGAAATGTCTGCAAGAAAACAACCAAGCTCAGAGAGCACCAAGGACTGTACAATTCAACCCTGAGCTCCAAGTATTCTCTTCCATCCGTGCCAATTTCTTGATTTACATAATAATGTGTCCTATGAAGCAGATGTAATATAGAAACAGTGTGGCGTGTGATTAATGACACTTATCATTAATAGTACTGTAATTCTGTTTGGTCTGTTTGGTTCAGTAGAGTGTATGAATATCAGTGGGAGCGGATAAATGGAGCTGGAATGCAGTACAATAAGCATCAGCATTTTGATTAATTTACCCTGAATAGTGGAAAACCTTTAAAAAGGGGAGAAAAGCCCTGGAATGACATCTTTATCATCTGCAAGCTGATCTGTTCAATTACCGCAAACGTATCACTCTTCCTCCTAAAACAATATTAGGCTAAGTCCTTGGGGCCCGTTGCCTGCAAAATATTGCTAACAAGGAAGTTATGAAGCAACTGTTGTGCTGTTACTGAGAAAAAACCCTCTGCCACATGTAGGAAAAACAACCTCTCTTGTACTCTTCCCACCAATAACCCAACCTCTTTCAAGCATTCCAAGCATACTGTAGTCTCTTTTTCAACACAAAGGAAATGCCAAGAAAAACGGTATCAGGAATCAAGGTGTGTGTTGTGGCTTGCCCCCGTCCCGTGCAGCTGCTCATGGATCCGGACGAACAGGAACAGTCCATAGGGTGGCAAGAGCGGTCTGTAGCGCCGGCACCGGAGTCCGAGACCGAAGAGGAAGCAGGGCCAGAGGACGATGCGCAATCAGGGCCTTCTGCACCTCCTCAGCAGGAGTTCAGTGACTCCAGTGAAGAGGAGGGGCCTCTGATTGATGCCAGAGCACGCAGGGCAGCTAGCCGGCAAGAGTGGCTGTGTAGAAGGAGGTCTCCTCGAAAGTAAGCTTGCCGCTTGGCTGCCTTTTGATCTTCGTGCCTATCAGTTGGATTGACTCCAGTCCGGGCTCTTGGCCAACTCCAGCAAGTAATTGTATTTGATGGACTTAATGACCTGCTTGTGTCTTTCATATTTGGAATCCTGGCCAAAGTGTTCTGTGCTTGAAAACAAACACTTTGGCAAAGAATTAGTATTCACTTTAATACTAAGCAATTATTAGTATTAAAGCCTTTTTGTTTAAAGAACAGTGTGTGTGTGTCGCTTTCTGGGGGTTTGCCGCGCTGGGTCAGAACAGTGTGCTTCTTTTCACCAGAGCATGCTGGGCTTGGAGCCAGGAATTTGTGCGGATTTCTAAGGCCTAAAGTGGATCACTTCAGAACATTCAGGATGTAATACAGATTTCCTGCTGTATTCGGTTTGGAAAGTTTGCGCACATATTTTGTAGTAAATCTCTCAGGTGTGTGATGGTCGGAGAGAGGTTTTTTTTAATGTATGCACGACTGCGTCCTTGTGGATTGTTTTCTTCCTTAGTGAGCCATTAGGAAAAATCTTTCATGCCATTGTTATACAGGTAGTCCATGACATACAGCGGTTTGTTTAATAACTATTCAAAGTTATGACAATGCTGAAAAAAGTGACATACAACTGGTTCTCACACTTACACCTTGTCCCTTCCGACTCGCCATTGGACAATTCAATACAGGAGAGAGAGGGAGGGAGGGAGAGAGGGAGAGGGAGAAGGAGAGGGAGAAAGAGGGGGGGGAGAGAGAGATGAATTGCAGTGGGCCTTGTGTTGCTTTAAGTATGAATCTTCTCAAATTAGGCAGAGGTGGGTTCCTCCCGGTTCAGACCGGTTCGCCCGAACTGGTAGCGACCCGCTGGTGACATCACGATGACGTCACGGATCCAGTTTGGTCGGTGCCAGTCCGTGGGTGCCACCATCTTTTTTTTGAATTTTTTTTTTATTTTTTTTTTGAATTTTTTTTCTTCTGCGCATGCGCAGAAGCCAAGTTTCCAGCACTGTGCATGCGTCGCCATCTTGTTTTTGGCTTTTTTAAATTTTATTTTATTTTTTTTGCACTGATCATGCGCGTGCGTGGCCACGTGGCGCGGCCACGCGGCATGGGAGGAAGCGAACCGGCAGCGAGGTAAGTTAGAACCCACCCCTGAAATTAGGCTATGTGAAGTGCAATTCTGCTTGCCCCTCTCTTGAGTTATTCTGTCTTGGATTGTCCAGCGGCGAGTTGGCCATGGCAATTTGTCCTGCTGCGAGTTGACTGGGGCGGGTCGAGTTGTCCTATTTCAATTACAGTGTCCCTTTGGTCACATAATCAAAATTTGGGAGTTTGGCAACTGTCAAGTATTTACTATAGTATTTTGCGGTGTCCTGGAGTCATGTGATCACCATTTGTGACTTCCTAGGAGGCTTTTGACAAGGAAAGTCAATGGGGAAAGTCAGATTCGCTTAATGATGATGTGGCTCACTTAATGACCACAGCAAAAAGGTCATAAAATCGGAGGTGACTCACTTAATGAGTCCATCACTTACTGACAGGAGTGCCAGTCCCAGTTGTGGTTGTAAGTCAAGGACTACCTGTATATTTGTGAGTAAAGAGTGTTGTTTACAATAGAAAAACCTACTGTTCAAGGAAAGAGCTTTCCTGTATTATGCGTGACTGTGGTAGGTCTCTTTATGGCTCCAGGCCCAGCTAGTATCAATCACTTTTGAATGAAGATAGCAGACAGACAGAAAAAACGAAATACTAACTTCGTGAATTGGAAAGCTCCCACATCAGATACTTTAATACTTTCTTTGGAATTCCCTGGGTTGCTATAAACCAAAGATACACAACTTTTGACCTAAAACGTTAGTTAAGACCCAAAGAGAAAACAAGTTGCTGCTGTTTCGTGATTTTTTTTTTTTTAGGTGGCAGACATTGAGCAGATGTCATGAGATTTATTGGCTTTAATGGTGCTTCCTCGTTGTGCCAACCCATGGCTTTCCTTGGCTGACAAGGAGGAAGTTAAACTTTCTGCATCTTCATGACCTTTCTTGTTGCAAAAGCTAGCTCTCCACCAGGATAAAATAGATGCAGTTAGACCCAAAGGTGCTTTTTCAAGAGGCAACTGGAGTTTCTTTGCTTTTTCCTTGAAGACGTTTTGCTTCTCATCCAAGAAGCTTCTTCAGTTCTGACTGAATTCCCGTCAGAACTGAAGAAACTTCTTGGATGAGAAGTGAAATGCCTTCAAGGAAAAAACAAAGAAAGTCCAGTTGCCTGTTGAAAAAGCACCTTTGGGTCAGTCATGACCTGGATGACTGAGAATCTCCATAGACAAATGCAGTTAGAAGGATTTCCCACCAACTTACTCCCAGTAACACTACAGGGACTCTCTTCAATTTCTCCTCACAGAGAGAAGATTGTCGGATATGGAAGATGACCATGATGAAGGGAACCGACGGGCTAGGAATCCAGATCACTGGAGGCCGTGGATCCAAGCGCTCCCCTCATGCCATCATAATTGCCCGGGTGGAAGAAGGTGGATCAGCTCACAGGTAGCACTTGTTGGGTGGATCTTTTTAATGCAAGTCTGTCTGTCTCAACTTTTAATTAGATACACTTGGGGATCAAAAGCTCAAGGACAACAAAACCAGAAATCATGTGTACATTATTTGATTTATACTTGCTTGTTGGCCGGGATTGGTTCTCAAAGTAATTTTCTGTATTAAAATCCAACATATAACAACAGCAATCAATAAATAAACTGGGAGACTTGGAGTTCTAATCTGGCCTTAGGCATCAAAACCAGTTAGAAGATCTTGAGCCAGCCATTTTCTCTCAACCCAAGGAAGAAGGCAATGGTGAGCCACTTACAAAATCTTGCTGAGAAAACTGTGTGAGAGGGANGAAGGAAGGAAGGAAGGAAGGAAGGAAGGAAGGAAGGAAGGAAGGAAGGAAGGAAGGAAGGAAGGAAGGAAGGAAGGAAGGAAGGAAGGAAGGAAAGGGTGATTTATTATTATCATTTTATTATCATTACATTTTACTGACAAGAATGTCCTCTCCCCCTTGTTGCCAGAAAGGTTTGACAATCTTGATGGTGAAGGGACCCATTTGCACAATCTTCTGGATTTATCATGTTGCATTTGTTTTTGTTTTTGCATTCCCACAAGAACTCCTTGCTAAAAATATTTCCTAAGCTTTTCCTCTCAGAAATTTTTTTTCTAAGGTGTCCCAGTAACCCTGAGTAGCTTATTGGTAGAAAAAAAAGCATGCTTGTTCTTGTTGTTATAACTCTCAGAGAAACAGATCTCTGTATCTAGAGATTTAGCAAGAATACTAAATGTAAGACTTGAAAAATAAGGAAGTAAAAGTATGAACTTGCTCTGTTCTCAAAACAAAACCTGCTAAGGGATAAAATCCTTTTGATGGGGTATCCTCCTGCCTGTGGCAGATTCAAGGTAAATGATGTTTCTCTCCCCCCACCCCCACCCCTTACATTCTTGAATCCTCTGCATGGATTGTTTTGCTAGTAATAAATTTAAAGCTAGAGAAAACTGAACAGTTTTGAACAAGCTGCTTCTGGAAAGTTTAAGACTTCAAATATATTAAAAGGGCAACACTAATTGGTACATACAACTAGTCCTTGACTTACAACTACAACTGAGCCCCAAATATCCGTTGCTAAGTAAGACATGGCTAAGTAGATTTTCCCCGTTTTATGACCTTTTTTAACCACAGTTGTTACGTGAATCAGTACAGTTGTTAAGTGAATAACATGGTTGTTAAGTGAATCTGGCTTCTCATTGAATTTGCTTATCAGAAGATCACAAAAGGTGATCACATGGCCCTGGGATACGGCAACCGTCATAAGTACATGCTAGTTGCTAAGTGTCCAAACTTTGATCATGTGACCATGGGGAAGCTGTAATGCTCATAAGTATGAAAAATGTTCATTTTTTTCTAGTGCCATTATAACTTTGAATGGTCACTAAATGAATGGTTGTAAGTTGAGGACTGCCTGTATTCATTTTTTTTAACTTGCCACAGATAATTGTACATATTTGTTTTTAAATCTCTGCATTCTTGAACATGGATGGGACCAAGGTATCTGTAGGGTAGTCCTTCTCAAATAGTGGGGCGCGCCCCCATGGGGGGGCTCGGAGTGATGCCAGGGGGGCGCGTGTAACCCCAGCCCAGCAAAGAAGTGTGGAAGTTCCAGCCCATCTGCCCCACAAGCGAAGCGGGTGGCGTGAACGAGACTGCTCAGCAGCAGCAGGTTGCGTGGAGGAGGGGCGCTGGGGGCGGGGGACCCCCTGCCCTCCCCTCACCTGCCCTCCGTGCACGAAGACGAACTGCCGCATCCCCTCAACTCCTCGCCACTCCCACGCTAACGCCCCGGTCCTGCTCAACCACGCTTCTTTGCTGGGCACCACCGGCGGCTTCAAGGGTGGAAGCCGCCGCCAGTGCCCAGCAAAGAAGCACAGTTGAGCGGGGCCAGGGCAGCATAGCCTATTGTGCAGATGGGCCTAGTGGCGGTGGGCTTCGCTGTAAGCCGGCGTCTCTGTCTGACTAGGCTGCGGGCTTCGCGACGCAAAGTTCCAGCCCATCCACCCCACGGCATGAATGAGACAATCGGCCGCGCCTCCCGCCCGGCCTTCCTTGCCAGGTGCTGCACCGGCAGATCTGCCCTGCCCAGCTCCACCCGCCGCCACTTTCCGTGAACTTTCCGGGAGATGGCCGGAGCGAGGGGCGGGTGGGAGCACGCATGGGCCCGGACGGTGTTCGGCTTACCTTCCTGGCAAGGCTCGGAGACCACCCGGCACGCCCATCCACCCGCCAGGTCTCCAGGCAGCGCCACTGTCTCCCTCCCTGCCAAGGCACCTGCCAGCCCCGGAACCTGAGGCCGGCGGAGCTCTGTAGGTGCGCGCCCCGAGGAAGGAAAGGAAAGGAGGAGAAAGGAAAGGAGGGGAAAGGAAAGGAAGGGAAGGGAGGAAGAAAGAAGAAAGAAAGAAAGAAAGAAAGAAAGANCTATGAGAGAGAGAGAGAGAGAGAGAGAGAGAGAGAGAGAGAGAGAGAGAGAGGGAGAGAGAGAGAGAGAGAGAGAAAGAGAGAGAGAGAGAAAGAAAGAGAAAGAAAGAAAAAAGGAAGGGAAGGGAGAGACGGAGACAACAAAGAAAGAAAGAAGGAAAGGAAAGAGAAGGAAAGGAAAATTATAACAATTTTATAGACAAATGATACTATTTACAGTCGCGGCGGAGAGTTGGGGGGCGCAAAATGTTTACTTCTTCCTGGGGGGGGGCATAACAGAAAATAATTGAGAAGCACTGCTGTAGGGTAACTGGATCTTTTTCTCAGCAGAATTATTTTGATTAGAGGAATGAAAGAAAAAGCTGTTTTGGAGATCTGTCAGTTGAATGAAGGTCAGAGGCAACTTATTTCATAGAAAAAAATTATCTGTTGTGATTGCACGACTTGGATATCTCACTGGTGTTTTTCAACTAAGCCAGCCTGCCTTCACCTATTTCTTATCTATTTCTTATCCTCCCATTGCACTAGACCACGGGTGTCAAACTTGCAGCATAGTGTTGCAGCATGACCTATCACAATGTTTTTTCCCTTCGCGGAGCTGGGGTGGGTGTGGCCTACGCATGACGCATCCAGCCCGCAGGCCGCCAGTTTCACACCCCTAGACTATAATTCCCATAGTTCCAAGCCAAGTTGAGAAAGGCAGCAGTAGGCACCTAGTCGAGGACTTTCTGCAAATCTAAAGCCAAAATTCTACTACAACTACAGTGACTAAGTGTTTCCTTCTTCAACACAATTTGTCTTGTGGCAAATAGAATCTCACTCCCAGCATTAGGAATCAGCATTCTGCCTCTTTCTGCAGAATGGAAGAATTTGTAAGATTAAAAAAAAAAAGGAAAGAAAGCCAATCTTTTATAGCACAATTTACTGCATGTAATCTGTCTGGCCTGCGATAAAACTTTCATTAGTACTGGAAAAGGAATATAGATCACCAGGGAGTATTGTATGTGTTATCTGTATGAGCACCAGTAGGTCTAATATAAAGTAGATAGTTATAGAGGGGCTATGAAGAGTTTTTCCAGGCTTAACTTAATATGACCTAACTTAGATTTCAAGGGCATTAACTAGTTCTGCATCCAAGCCCGAAACCATGCAAGAAGGAAAGAAAAAAGATTGCTGACATTTTACAAAGTTGTAGCTTTTGGGAGTTGTAGACTGCCCATGTCCAGGGGAAAAAAATGTCTTGGCATTAGCCAACCTAGGTGCAGCCCATCAAAGTATTGAAAATACAATCCATGTTGGGTGGGGTACAATCTGACTTTTAAGTACTAAACCTTAAAGGCAAATTCTTAAAAGAAAAGTGATACGTGAGAATTCTTGTCTTTAAGAATGCTCTTGGGAAGAAGTTTTTGTTTGTTTGCTTGCTTTTGTTTCTGACATTAGTTTCTGGCAGTGAATTGTGGGATTTCCTTTCCCAAATGAGAAATTAGATCAAATTCTCAAGCTTAGGAGCCTTAGCGTGGACGTTTCCACTGACTAAAAAAAAAAAGTGCTTAAAGGGACTTGACCATTAAGAATAGCATCTCAATACTTAATGCTGGGAAGGATTGAGGGCTAGGACCAGAATGAGTCCATGCAGAGTTAACTACTCCAGAACAAATGAGTGAAAATTCAGTGGTAGAACTGACCTACTTACTAGTGATGCTGTTCGAGTTTATAAAGCACTCTGAGAATCTCCAGAGGAAAGTGTTAAGTAAACATGGAGTTGAATATTCATTATTAACAAAATGCAGACACAGCCTCTGATGTTCACCTTGAAATTTCCCTCTGAAGAGGATGGGATGGAGTCATGTTTTCCAGATCACGCATGGCCACTTATTTGTCCATTTCTTAATCTTGAGATGGAGGTAAACATTTACTAAGAAATATTTTAGCTACAACTACCCAGCATTGTCTTTGACCTCTGATATCATCATGAGTTTTCCAGCTTGTCAAGTCCTCTTTTAAGTCTGAAGAAGCTAAGCACATGAGGCAGGGTTTTTTGGATGGTATAAACTAAGGCCTGTTTTGTTCTTTGTTTTCTTAGAGATGGCAGGCTGAAGGTGGGTGATGAGCTTCTAATGATCAATGGCCAGTCTTTGGTTGGTCTGTCCCATCAAGATGCTGTCGCTCTACTTCGGTCAGCTGAAGGCCTTGTGTACCTAGTAGTGGCAAGCAGGGTAAGTAATTTTGTTTATATGATTTCATATGTTGAAGAAAGCATAGAACAGTGATGGCAAACCTTTTTTTGCTCGGGTGCCAAAAGGGCGCGCATGTGCCCACACCCATAATGCAATGCCCTCCCCCCTGCGCCTCCGGACTTCCGGTAGGCCCATTGAGCTGTTTTTCGCCCTCCCCAGGCTTCAGGAAAACCTCCGGAGCCTGTGGATGGCGAAAAACAGACCCAACGGGCCTACCGGAAGTTCAGAAACGAACTTCCAGTAGCCCATTGGGTCCATTTTTCACCATCCACAGGCTCCGGAGGCTTTCCTGAAGCCTGGGGAAGGCAAAAACGACCTCCCCCTGCCCTCCGGAAGGCCAAAAATCAGCTGGCCAGCGCACACATGTGCGCTGGAGCTGACATAGGGCAACGCCTTGCGTGCCCTCAGATATGGATTCGCCATCACTGGCATAGAACATTATAAGATTCTTTTTTATAAGATATCATCACCTTTAGCATTGAAAATGCAAAACTGACTAAGAATGAATGAATGAATGGACATCAACTTTATGAATCTACCTTATGAGAGGATTTGATCAATTAGCTCAGAACCTAGACCCATGATGGCGAACCTATGGCACGCGTGCCACAAGTGGCACGCAGAGCCATATTGGTGGGCACGCGAGCTCAGGTCCGGCGCACATGCGCACACCGGCCAGCTGATTTTTGGGCCTTCTGGGCCCACTGGGAGTGGGGAAACATGCTGTTTCCAGCCTCCGGAGGGGGTGGGGAAGGCCCGTTTTCACCCTCCCCAGCCTCCTAGAAAGGCTCTGAAGCCTGGGGAGAGCGAAAAAACCGGGACTTCTGGTCCAACCGGAAGTCAGCAAACGGAACGTTTCCGGCTTCCGGAGGGCCTCCGGGGGGGGGGAGGCCGTTTTCGCCCTCCTCAGGCTCCTAGAAAGGCTCTGGAGCTTGGGGAGAGCAAAAAAATGGGCCTTCCGGTCCAACCGGAAGTTGGCAAACGGGCCATTTTCTGCCTCTGGAGGGCCTCCGGGGGGGGGGGGTGGGGAAGGCCGTTTTCACCCTCCCCAGGCTCCTAAAAAGGCTCTGAAGCCTGGTGAGAGCGAAAAACAGGCGTGCCATCGCGTGCCGCGAGTGGGGGCAGGTCACGCATGCATGCGTGGGGGCCCCCCCGCATGGAATTATGGGTGTGGGCTCGTGCACGCGCGACCCCCCTGCGCTTCCCCCCTTTTGGCACGCGAACCAAAAAAGGTTCGCCATCACTGACCTAGACTGTAACTTTGTTGCTTGTATCCTTACGAGTTATATTGACTGTTTCCTAATGTGATTTGATTGCGTATTTGTACCCTATTACTATCATTAAGTGTTGTACCTTATGATTCTTGACGAATGTATCTTTTCTTTTATGTACACTGAAAGCATATGCACCAAGGACAAATTCCTTGTGTGTCCAATCACGCTTGTCTATTCTATTCTATTCTATTCTATTCTATTCTATTCTATTCTATTCTATTCTATTCTATTCTATTCTATTCTATTCTATTCTATTCTATTCTTAGAAAACTTTTTTTTCCTATGAAGAGCCATTAAAACCATGGAGAGAATCAACTGAAAATTGGAGTTGACAGCAGGTGGAATAAGACTTTTTAAAATCAGGATGTTATACTGTAGAGTAAAATGGATGCTTTAAAACCTTGCAGATGTTTAAAGCATCCATTTTATCTTTTAAAATTTCTGAAACTTCCAACAAGTGAGGGCATTTTTGCAGTGAGTTCATCTTCAACATGGTATAGAAATCCTGGTTCAATCCAGGTAGAAGCTCCATTTCCCTGTTCTGTAGGCATCTAATCAACCATATCATACCATATGTAAGATTGATTGAATCCTACTATGACTCTCAGAGAAGGTGCTTACTATCTTTGTGATGACATAACTCAGGGAATGGGAAACCAGCAGATAGCTATAATTGTTGACCTCTCACATCAGGTTGGCTAATTATCAGGAATGATGGTAACTGTAGTCCAACAACAGCTAGAAGATCAAAGATTCCCAATCCTTGAAATGGACAATAAAAATAAATTCAGTTGTTCGAGTACATTTTCAGAACTGATATGTATTGTAGGTCAGGGGTTTCCAACCTTGGCAACTTTAAGAGTTGTGGACTTCAACTCCCAGAATTCCTCAGCCAGCCATGTCTTAACATTGTCAAGGTTGGAGACCCTGCTATAGCTGACTGTATAAATTTAAATTCTAGTCCTATAATTGAACAGTTATCCAATTGCATTCATGTTTAGTGGAACAAGTCTTAAGGTGTACAACACTAAAGTGACTTCAGCAACAGTTGGAGTTATTGACTGTCCAACATATTTGGCAACACCTTGCTTTTCTCTCTCATTGGTTATCAGTTAAAGCCATTTAGAATGGCTGTCAATAAGCTTGTTCTTAGTTGATGGAGTTCGGCTCCTTGCCAAATTGCTCCATCGTTCCATAAATTCTTCCTGCACTTACACCTTCTGTGGACTTAAAAACTTGGAGGAAGTAGCTCTGCCAAAACATGTTTTATGTGAACTAAAAGCATACTGGGGTGGATAACAATATGCATTTTATCAGTTATATGTCAGTTATGCAATAAAAGCACAAAGTGAACTAAACTAATTAAAAGCAGTGTGGCATCCATTTTTGCAAGTGAAACCAAAGAGTATTTTGCCCAAACATGTTTGTTTCTTGATCTCCCATCACTTGGAGAATCAATTGTCGACTCTGAATGGCATTTGTCAAATGGAACCCATGGAAAAGACAATTCTCAGCCGTACTGTATGGTGAATTTACTGATTGGGAAAGAGCTGTGAATGTTTGGCTAGTAATGCTGGAACCAATGGTTTCCCTTTAGTAAAGATATCCACTCCTTCAGATGTAGTCTTTCAATTCCCTTATCCTAGAGCAGGGGTGCCAAACTCAAGGTCCGTGGGCCAGATCTGGCCTGTGATGTGGTTGGATCCGGCCCGTGGGGCCGTCCTGGAAAATGTAAGGAGCCAGCCTGTGCCGCTTTGGCCCGGTCTACCCGCGTGGCTTCGGCCCGGTCTACCCAATGCAAAGAGGAAACATTGGGCCAGCATGGCTTCGGCCCGGTCTACCCAATGCAAAGAGGAAACATCGGGCCAGCGTGGCTTCGACCCGGTCTATCCAGTGCGAAGAGGAAACATGCCAGCAGTTTGGGGAGTGGCGTCAAGCTAGCCATGTCCACCCAGTCAGCCATGCCCACCCGGCCCCCTGAGGTCAACCACAGCCCTGATGCGGCCCTCAATGAAATTGAGTTTGACATCCCTGTCCTAGAGTAATTTTCCAAAAAACTACCTACAGTATAAAACCAGCTAAAATACTTTAGAAATAGCAAAGTGGGAGGCTGGAAACCTACTACATGGCAATTATATGAAAAGTAATTATTTTGACAGGAAACTGCTGCTTATTTATGAAATTTATGTGGTGCCCATCTCACCTAGCAGCAACTCTAGGCAGCTTACAACGAAGTGTTGAGATTATGGAAATAGGTTGCCTACAAGTAAGATTATAGGTAGTCTTTATTTAGGACCACAACTGGGGCTGACAATTTGATCATTAAGTGAAGTGGTTGCTAAGTGAAACCATGATTGTGCTTATGATCTTACTTTAGCTTTGCTTTGTAAACATAAATGCAGGAATTGGTCACAAAATTACTTTTTAAAATCACAATTGCAAACAGCCACTAAATAAGGACTTTCTTTATGTTTGAATGAGCTAATTCATTCTTCAACATGTCCAATGATCTCCTCAGGTGCATCAAAGATGGAAATTAACTTTTTTTTTTAAAAAAAATACCCCTTTTCCAGTATTACCGTAGCAGCCAAGGGAAATCTTGGCAACTGATCATTATCTATAGTGTGATGCTTACTTCATAGGGTTGCTGTACCAACTATTGAATGAATATACTCATATATGTAATGGCATGTATCATTCTTCCCTTCTTGTAGGAAGGAGCAGAAGAAGATGTTCTTCATTATCCATCTACAAGTTTGCCAGACCTAATTAGCACTTGTTCTGCTCAGGATACGGCCACCTGGATTGACAATAAGGAGAATGAAGCACCGGAAGAAGAGGATGGAAAGGCCCCAGAGTCAGGAGTCCTGGAACCTGTAAGTATGATGTTTGTGAAGATGCTCAATCATCCAGGTCATGGTTGTCCCAAAGGTGCTTTTCCAAAAGACAACTGGACTTTCTTGGTTTTTTTCCTTGAAAATGTTTCATTTCTCCTCCAAGAATTGAAGATGCTTCTTGGATGAGAAGTGAAACGTTTTTGAAGAAAAAAAACCAAGAAAATCCACTTGCCTTTTGGAAATATGCACCTTTGGGACTGTAAGTATGAACTTTCACAGGAAACCATATTGGGATATGCCCTGCCCAACTCAGCTTTGCATAGCTAAAAATCTCACTTGGGTTGGTCTCAAAAAGCTAAACGGGCTGATCTCCAAAACCAAAAAGTTGAAAATGGTTAGTACTTGGCTATCATTACAAGCCAGGTTTCTAGGTTAAACTGGGAAATTGGAAAACCCTCTGGAAGAAGGCAGTGACAAATCACTTTTGTAATGTTGTCAACAAAGCTACATAGATGTCTCCGTGACATCATAGGGAGGAGTCAATTTCTATTGAAAAGATACTTTTCTTTACAAGTCAATTCCAGTCAAATTCTTCTTTGTTTAAAGAACGGGCAAATTTTATTTATGTACATGTACACGTTCTTGGAGGTATGTAATTTGTCTGCATGTACTGTATGGAGCCTTGTATCAGAAATTGAGATAAATTTGCATATTAATTTAGGAAATGCGAATGATGTAAGCTTGCTTAAAATTGCAAGTCAAATAACATTTATCAGTTCACTGGAATACTATTTGAACAAATATTGATTAACATGTTGGTCATTTCTTTTAGCAATTGCAGCTGCTTTAGAGGTTTATCAGAGAATCGTATTTTGCTTTCTTCAGAAAGACTATCATTGCAATTTACTAAAAAAATAATTCAGACATAATGTTCTTTGCTATATAAACCATGATGGCTTATTAGATCAAGATTGACTATGCTCTTGTTCTTTTATAAAGCATAATGAAAAATGGCCAGCATCAACCACAGTTCTCCCTCACAAAAGTAACTGGTTTAATTTGACTAGAAGAGGAAAAGGAGCAGATAAGCACAATTCAATTTCAGTCCACTTAGATCAACATTTATTGACTTTCAGTGATTGGACTTCAGTGTGTCACTGTGGATTACTTTCATATTTAATATTTCATTTTAGCCAAACTCCCAATGAACTCCTTGTGACCTTTGTAGAAGATATTGTACTTTGTATAAATAAGTCAGTTTCTTTCTTAGCTTCTTCTTACCTCATTCTCTGTGCAATATATTGATTCTGGATCTGCTGTTGATGGCTGTTTTAGTGATTTATTTATCAATTACCATCTGGAGCTTTTCAGTTTGAGGTAAATATTGTAGAAATCCCTGCTCCAAAGAATTAAACTGGACCTAGGAAAATATGGAAGCCCCCACTTCATCCGTTTGGAAACTGTCTGGTCCAATATCCTCTTCCCTATAATATGTAAATTGCTTGTGGCTATTTCAAATTTCAAGCCAGGGACTATGGGCAGAAACATAAAAGAGAGCAGGATATCTTTGGGTAATTGAAGGGGTTAGAGCTGGAGGATAAAACATATCTAACCATAGAGGAATAAATTAAGATAAGGAACCTAGCTTTATTTATATCAACCATATTAGTCATCTATTTGTAGGGTTAAGCATGCTTGGAAAAAGGTCAGAAGAAGTGCTTGGGTATTTGTGCAATTATCTTTCTGCTACGCATTAAAGAGCCACGTCTTTTTAAAGGCTTCTTTAAGAATCACATTAAAAACACAGATGAAACACCCCTTTAAAGGAGCTGCATTTTCTTCAGATTTGTACAGAGCGAAAGAGGCAGCTGCTTTAATGAGGAATAGAGAGTTGGTCTCCTTGCAAAGTGTCATAACTTATTTTCTTAATAGTTTCCCCTCCCCCCAGTGTACACAGTGGTGTTTCTGGTGCAGAATATACAAGTCTTTAAAGGTTAGGATGTGTTAGATTTGGGAGAGATCAGGTGACTAGTATAAGAGTTTGAAGATAGGAGACTGGTGATTAGAACACTAAAGTGAGTGAATTAATAACTAGGCAGATGAATAGGTGCTTCATCATTGGAGGTTTTTAAGAAAAGACTGAACAGCCACAAGTCTGAAATGGTATAGGGTCTCCTGTTTGAGCAGGGGGTTGGACTAGAAGACCTCCAACATCCCTTCCAGCTCTATTCTGGTTCAAGCACATTCCGTAACAAAGTAGAACAAAAAGCTCCAAAAAGTGTCAACAGCTATTACGATTTTAAACCTTGGTCAGCTACTGCAGTATTGACAATGTTGAGATAGGGGATTAGTGGTTTCACCCTGTAAGACAACTTTCTTCACATTTTGTGTAGAAATGAGACTGCCCAGGGAGACAGATCAATCCACAGGGGTTTACAGGAATCACTCTGTTAGTTCAGAGAATGAGGTACAATAGAGCAAGCACATATTTGAAAGCACAAATTGGATCTAACTGTCTAATTGAATCAGAATCTGAAAGGCAAGTCTGTAATTACAATAAAATATTAAAGTCCAAGCATTAAAATTTTATAATTGAGTAATTGAATAGATTTATGCCCAGCTAAGGGGTAGCACCTGCCTATTCTTCGCTACTTCCAGAAAATAGGTCACTTGTGGTGCAGTAGATTGACTTGTACATACACAGAATCACATGGCAGCGAGATGAGCATATGAATTTAATAAACAAATACCTAAATTAAGACAATACATGTAGTCCTCGACTTATGACCACAATTGAACCCAAAATTTCTGTTGTTAAGTGAGACATTTGGTTTTTGCCCCATTTTATGACCTTTCTTCCCACAGATGTTAAGTGAATCACTGCAGTTGATAAGTTAGTAACCTGGTTGTTAAGCGAATCTGGCTTTCCCCATTGACTCTGCTTGTCAAAAGGTCACAAAAGGTGATCACATGACCCCAGGACAGAGCAATGGTCGTAAGTATGAACCAGTTGCCAAGCATCTGAATTTTGATCACATGATCATGGGGATGCTACAAAGGTGGTAACTGTGAAAAATGGTCATAAGTCACTTTTTTCAGTGTCAGGGTAACTTTGAACGGTCACTAAATGAACTGTTGTAATTTGAGGACTACCTGAAGTTGTATTTGAAGAACCTACTTCACACATACAGTTGCATTCAGACCACACACTAACCCTGGCAAGGTTTAAGGTGGGTCAGCCTTTTTTTTTTTTTGTAGCTGAGTCAGTTAGAGCTAGCAATAGCAATAGCACTTAGACTTATATACCGCTTTACAGTGCTTTACAGCCCTCTCTAAGCGGTTCGCAGAGTCAGCCTATTGCCCCCAACAATCTGGGTCCTCATTTTACCCACCTCGGAAGGATGGAAGGCTGAGTCAACCTTGAGCCGGTGAGATTTGAACCGCCAAACTGCAGCTAGCAGTCAGCTGAAGTAGCCTGCAGTGCTGCACTCTAACCACTGCGCCACCTCGGCTTTGAATAGCTGAATAGAAGAAGAATAAGAGCTGAATAGAAGAATAAGAACTGATAAAAGAATTCCCTATGACCACCAAGAAAATTTGAACAACGTATTCGTGAACTCACCACTAGTTGAATTTTGATATGAACGGCTCCCCCCGCCTTTTGTTATGCCTTTTCTGTAGCTTAGAAACTAGTGGTAATCTTCACTTAATGACCCTAACTGGGATGAGCAACTCCAACGCTAAGCAGTGTGGATTTTAAATGAAACTTCACGTAATTGCTCTGCTTAGCGATGACATTTCCAGCAATTCAAGCTTCTGTCATTGAGTGAATTCTACATGGTCATTAGGTGAGGAGCCATCTGGATCTAAACCAATCAAGGAAGAAAGTAAGGGACTGCCTTCACTTCCAACTACCCCATCCACCTGTATCTCCTCTTCTCTGTCCTTTTGGCTGCCAACCTACCTACTGCCATCAGTTGCTTCCACCACCCAGCCCTGCCCACCACTCTTGTGCCTGCCATATCCCAGGCCACTCGTATATAAGTTGGGTCTTTCTGTTGTAAAAGGAGCCCAGGTTCCCCTAGACCAGGGGTGTCAAACTTGATTTCATTGAGGGCCGCATCAGGGTTGTGTTTGACCTCGGGGGGCCGGGATGGGCGTGGCCTGCTCGATGTCACTTGTGTTGGGGGCACATGTGGTGGCCCGAGTGCTCTGCCAGTGAAAACGGGCTCCCAAGCTGTTTTCGGCTGCGAAGGCCTCCTGCAACCCTCTGCCAGCGAAAATGGAGCTCAGGAGGGCCACACGCAGCCCTCCCAAGCTCCGTTTTCACTGACAGAGGCACCACGGGCCAGTCCTTCACTGTTTCCAGGTCAGCCCTGTGGGCCAGATCTAAGCACCTCGTGGGCCGGATTCGGCCCCCGGGCCTTGAGTTTGACACCCCTGCCTTAGACCAGTGAGCTCTATTTTTCTTTCAGTAGTACACAAAACGTATCTATGGAAATTCTCCGTCGTCCAGGTCATGATTATCCCAAAGGTGCTTTTTCAAAAGGCAACTAGACTTTCTTGTTTTCCCTTGAAGACGTTTTGCTTCTCATCCAAGAAGCTTCTTCAGTTCTGACTGAATCGTGCAGAAGGAAGGATGCAAGGATTTATATTCCTTGGATTTATATTCCTTGCAGTCATCTGGCCTTTGTTTTCTTTCTCGCAAAGAGTGCTAATGACTTTCTTTGTGAGAAAGAAAACAAAGGCCAGATGACTGCAAGGAATATAAATCCTTCCATTCTCCACCATTCAGTCAGAACTGAAGAAGCTTCTTAGATGAGAAGTGAAAATGTCTTCAAGGAAAAACAAGAAAGTCCAGTTGCCTTTTGAAAAAGCACCTTTGGGAATAACACAAAACATGGCAGTATTGAGTCCAGATTTTCCCCAATTTTTTTTAATTTCAGGAGACTGATTTAAATAACCAAGACAATTGCCAATTTACTGTAGATTATTCATAATGCTATCTCCACCATTAAGCAACACATTTTGGATGCCTTTATAAAACCAATAAACCTTAACTTATTAATGTAATGTGTACTATATTTTTAAGTACCAGTTACTTGGCTCTTCTGGGCAAGCCTGGCCCCATGCCTTGAGGTTTTCTTACCTTCCAAATGTGTTGGACTTCAGCTACTGTAACTCTTAACCAACATGGCCTTCGGCCGTCCAGTTAATACAACTTTGCAAATAATAAAGGCATATTTTCAAAACTAATCATATGAATAATTAATCTTGAGACTCAGATCTGCTCATGGAAATCTCTGATCACAAAATGATAGTGGGAAAACCACATTTTCCTTCCATGTGGAGTTGCAAAAAATACAGTATAATATTGCTGCAGGTGTTGATCATTCTAAGATATACATGTGTCGTTTAACACTGTTTTAAAATAGCAACCATTCATTTATACAAAAGGCAAAGAATTTTGCTGTGTATTTTATATTCGACAGGAATCAGTTGTATTATCTTAACTCTCCCCAGGCCGCTAATTTTCACTGAATAGATTGCATTTTTCAAAATTATTTCTTTCTGACTGCCTACCTTCTGATATAGTTGCCACTGTAAAAATACAAGTACGGTATGGAATTAATTATGTGGAGTAATGCGTAGGGCAAACTTTTAACAAATAAGATTGCTGTACTTCGAATAAAGATGCCCAATGGGAATTTTCTTGTGTAATGTACAGAAGTTAGGTTCTTTATTGCATCCAATCGTATAGTGATTTCTTTTAGTTTGCCATTTTGGAAAGGGGAACATCAGGATGGGCTCAGCCAGGCTTTTCATTTAAGAATCTCAACAAATACAAGAAGTTGTGTCATTTTCATTGTATGGGTCTAAATGCAGGTTTTGTCCTGCATGCAAAGAAAATCCTTATTGCAACAGAAAGGATTTACAGAAAGATTGGGCCAACTCGCCCCGACTGACTCGCCCTGGTTGTCTCGCAACAGCCGACATATGGCAGCCAACTTGCCACGGGACAACTCACTGTGGCCAACTCACTGCAGGACCAGCCGGGGGACAATTCAATGTGGGATAACTCAAGAGAGGGACAAGTGAATTGCAGCAGGCCCTGTCTTGGCTTTAAGTTTGAACCTTGAACCTAAAACAAGACCAGACCTGCTGCAATTCGCTTGCCCCTCTCTTGAGTTATCCTGCATTGAATTATTCAATGGCGTGTTGTCCTGCAGCGAGTTGGCTGCAGTGAGGCAGCCGTGACAAGTCGGCTGTGGCGAATCAGCCACAATGAGTTGTCCTAGACCAGGGGTGTCAAACTCAAGGCACGGGGGCTGGATTGGCCCGCCGGGGAGCTTAGATCTGGCCCACAGAGAAGCACTGGAAACAGGAAGANAGGCCGTAAGGGAGTGAAATTAGCCGGCTTCATTGTACTCCTCTGTCTTCTGCTTGGACAGGCAAAGGAGCTCATCTGTGCTGGCTTAATGAGTCACCATCTCTACGAAAGGGAGGCTGATTCAATTTCTGCTCAGTTAATTAAGAGCATTGCTTGGCTCAAAGGAGCCAGGCTCTCCCTCTGGGTTCATAGGCCATAGTCCTTGCATGCTGAATCCAGCTTAGTTTTCTTTGTTGAGTCGACCCCAGCATGTCAGATCCAAGAAAGCAACTTATCATAGCTGTGAGAAGGAATGGTTTGCATCAGGAGTGTCAAACTCAAGGCCCATGGGCCAGATCCGGCCCGAGGGGTGCTTAGATCTGGCCCGTGGGGCCGCCCTGGAAATAGCGAAGGAGTGGCCCGCACTCCTTCGCTGCCAGCGAAAACGAAGCTCCATTTTTGCTGGTAGAGGGTTGCAGGAGGCTGTCGCAGCCAAAAACAGAGCTCGTGACGGTTGCATGCGGCTTTCCCGAGCTCTGTTTTTGCTGGCAGATGGTTGTAGGAGGCCATTGCAGCCAAAAACGGAACTTGGGAGCCCATTTTCACTGGCAGAGAGCTCAGGCCACCACAGGCGGCCCCAACATGAGTGATGTCAAGCTGGCCATGCCCACCCTGGCCATGCGCACTCTGCCCCCCTGAGGTCAAACAGAACCCTGATGTGGCCCTCAATGAAAATGGGACGTACAGAGGGTTTGGGAGGCCTGCAGAGTGCTCCTGGGAGCCGGGAGGGCAAAAACTGGACGCGCGGAGGCCAAAAACTACTTTTTTTCTTGTTTTCCTCATTGAAATCTAGGTGTGTCTTATACTCAGGTGCGTCTTATAGTCCGAAAAATAAGGTATATCCTTCAAGTCAGTGTTGACTCCTGGTGATTGTCCGGACAAATTCATGCAGTTTTTCTGGCAGCATTTTCAGAAATAGTTTGCCATTTACTTCTTACAGGGCTGAAGGACAATGACTGGACCAAGATCACCCGGCTGGCTTCATGCCTAAGACAAGACAAGAACTGACCCTTTCTCAGCTTCTAGCCCAGTGTCTTTAACAACAACTCTAGACCAGCTGTCATAACTAATATAAGTACTGATAATCAACAATCTATAGAAAAAGTAATGTATAATAATGGGGAATACAATAATTAACGGCTGAGATTAAAACATCTCTGGCAGGAAAAGTGGTCCTTGTTTGGACAGGAAAATATGGGAACCTTTTATTCCTAAGCCTGTTAAAAGATAATAAAAAATAAAAATATCAGGAAGTGAGTTAACTGTTCAATCATCAAAAGTCCCTTGTAATTTGAATAGGTGGAAATGCTAAAAAAGCACACCAAAACTTTGAAAGCCCTTCTTAAAAGCAATTAGAGGCTACTTGACTCCTTCATTTCCCCAGTGTATTATATACAATATAGCAATGAAAAATGAAGTATGCAAGGCAGCTGGCTTTCAGGATACCTATTTTACTTACTAAGGCAAGAGATGAGCAATGTTCTGTGTCCAAGGGGCCACCCAACAGGGTCTCTACAGCTGTAATGACTTGTCTCTAAAAGAGGCAGGGATGAAACTGTTTGTTTTTTTCCTGTTGGATTTAGCAAGGCTGCCAAAGTCTGTTCCCTAAATATGCTACATATATCTTTTGCATTCTATCTGCCCCAACAGAGAATAGCAGATTTCTTCCCAAGGTTAAATAAGCTTCAAATCACTGAGATTTTTAATTCAGATTCGTAAATGCCCCTCCAAAATGTTTTGTTTTGGATTGCCCTAACCACGAGAGCTATTTAGAAATAGCTTTTGGTCGCCATGATATAAAAAAAAGATGTGGAGACTCTAGAAAGAGTGCAGAGAAGAGCAACAAAGATGATTAGGCGACCGAAGGCTAAAACGTATGAAGAACGGTTGCAGGAATTGGGTATGTCTAGTCTGATGAAAAGAAGGACTAGGGGTAGTCCTTAATAGCAGTATTCCAATATTTGAGGGGCTGCCACAAAGAAGAGGGGGTTAACTTATTTTCCAAAGCACCAGAAGCAAGACAAGAAACAATGGATGGAAACTAATCATGGACAGAAGCAACTGAGAACTAAGGAGGGAATTTCCTGACAGTGGGAACAATTAATCAGTGGAATGGCTTGCCTCCAGAAGTTGTGGGTGCTCCAACACTGGAGGTTTTAAAGAAGAGATTGGACAACCATTTGTCTGAAATGATATAGGGTTTCCTGCTTGAACAGGGGGTTGGACTAGAAGACCTCCAAGGTCCCTTCCAACTCTGTTATTCTGTAAATGCAGCTCTCCTCTCCAGTTCCTAAACTGGTGTTTCTCAACCTCAGCAACTTTAAGATGGGTGGGCTTCAACACCCATAATTCCCCAAACAACATGGTTGAGAAACACTGTCCTAAATCTTCCCCAACAACTGATCTTATAACATTTGCACAAGTTAATCTAGCCATCAGATAGCCCCAAAGATAGCTATTTGTGAAACTTGGCTATAGGGACCAGTTGGGATTGCAGCTTTTGTAAGAACCTCCCTGCTGTGCAGTCATTTTCTGCTTGAGCTTCTTGACTTCCTAGCCAGGTTGGCCGTGGAAATTCCTGTACTTATGGTCCTGGAGAATTTCAACCTGCTTTTTACTTGGTCTAGGGTAGGTTGGGAATTAATGATCATCCTGCTAATCTGATGTAGGTTATTGATAGCCCAACTCATACATTGGATCTTTTTTTAATGTTGGGCAGTGGTAGCATGATCTGGAGTTGGAAGACATTGTCATCTGTCCATTGTTATAGCCTGCTAGCTTTGGAGTATTGATGATTGATGGACTGGGTGTGATTCCATAGAGAACTAGACCGGAACCTTTGATCTACCATTCACCTATAAATGAACGTAGTGATACTTTTTACTTTTTCTTCACTGCTCAGATATCTTATATATTTGGTTCATGCATTAATAAATAAATAAATACATACATACATACATACATACATACATACATACATACATACATACATACATATATACATACATACATACAAACAAACAATTGTTCTTTTCAGGACAATTCTATAACTCCCTTTTAAGTCCTCCCAGTTTGTAGTTATCCCCATATCATTTTAGAATAAATTCTTTGTGCTAAAATGCTGCTCTCCACTCCAAATCTATGAATATTCTGCTTCTTTGGGTAACTTCAGAGTTTAATATCGCAGGAAGAGAATTTTAAAAAAATCCTTATCTATGTTCTATGCATCAGATATAATATGAGACAAATCTATCATTTCTTCAGTAACCATACATTCCTTTTTGTAAAGGACAGTCCATTTCAGAAAGCTGTCTTTAGATTTATTTAATTTAATTACTTATTTTTTTTGGCTTCTCTCTTGTTGAATTTTTTGTAAAGCAAAGTTATACCCATAAACCAGTGGTGAAATCCAATTTTTTTTACTACCGGTTCTGTGGGTGTGGCTTGGTGGGCGTGGTGTGGCTTGGTGGGCGTGACTTGGTGGGCGTGGCTTGGTGGGTGTGGCAGGGGAAGGATATTGCAAAATCTCCATTCCCACCCCACTCCAGGGGAAGGATACTGCAAAATCCCCATTCCCTCCCCACTCCTGGGGGAAGGATATTGCAAAATCTCCATTCCCACCCCACTCTGGGGCCAGCCAGAGGTGGTATTTGCCAGTTCTCCAAACTACTCAAAATTTCCGCTTTCGGTTCTCCAGAACCTGTCAGAACCTGGTGGATTTCACCCCTGCCATAAACAATTATATTTCAACCAAGTAAATATTATCACTGTACACATCCTACACCAATAGTCTTTTTGTTTTCTTTCAGCTGAGGAAGCCCAATATTTCATTTCTCAAGGAAAAATAGGTAAACTCCAATTCACAGTCTCATTCCTCCCCTTACGTAACAGAAATCCTGAAGAGATGCAGAGTAACACTCAGCTACTATAGCAAATGCCTTTTGAATCTCACAGACACAGTGAACTGTGTGCATTGGGGGGGGGGTGGAATCTCTTTGTGTGTTTGTGTATGTGTTTGTGTGATGAGTTGATGAGATGCATATGAAGTTATTGTAGGTACCAGGCTAAAACTTTCGAGCTTCCTTCTTGTCTGTTGTGAGCAAAAAATGTGCTTGGAAAAGTTGCCTCTTGAGAAAAATCAGCCAAGTTTTCTGAATTCTTTAAAATCCTGTTTTTAATCAGCAATATGCATTCAGAACTGAACAAGCATAATTTCCTGGAGAATCAGTTACCTCCTATGGCACAGTTACTGTCTTGGCAGATGGGCAATTTGTGAAAAGGCTTTGGTCACTGATGGCTAGGCCAAAGCAAAAAAAAAAAAAAAAAAAAAAAAAAAAAAAAAAACCCCACAAAAAAAAAAAACCCCATGCATTTTCAGTGGACTGTGGCAGCCAAAGATTACAAACTCGGGCCCATGAGAAACTCGTAGAAGCTTAATGGGTAGAATTTCTGTTTATTTTCAGAACAGAATGATATCTGGGGTTTGGGGGAAGTAAAAAAGCTGTAGTGTATACAACACACTGTACATTTTTGGCATGAATCAAGAAAGCTTTCTCTTTGAGTCTTAGTTGTTATTTTTCTCCTGGCAAAACTGTGTTCGGTTCTTTGTGTGCATTTCCCCCCCTTTATAGCGCTCTGAAATGAGCAAGTAATAGGTGCGCCAGTTAAAAGATTATAATATAATCATGTGTCTTTTGTTAACACCACTATTGTTAATATGCATGTTTAAGTTACCCTCCAGACCAGGGGTCACCAACCTTTCGGACCTAAGGGACCACTAAATTCATATTTTAAATTTCGCGGACCACTAATACGATTTTTTTAAAAAAGATAAATAGTATTTAGTGCAATATAAAAAACGCAAATAATTTTTCTGCGGACCACCAAAATTTTCTCACAGACCACCAGTTGGTGACCACTGCTCCAGACCATCCAAAATATAATTTTGTCAGCAAATCTCACCCTACCTCTTATGATGATCTTGCATTGTTTTCCCCTATAAGATCAGTTTCTGAATATATTTTAAGACATCTATGAGTTGATTTCCTAGGGTCTTAAAAAAATAATAATAAACAGAAACAAAGAAAGTTTGGTTTGAGGCACAAATGCTGCATAAGGAAGCCTTTACATCCAGAGCTACTAATTGGCTGTGTTCCCACAACATACTTAACTGGGTCAGTTGAGGATTAGCGTGGCATGGGAATGCCAGAAAGGGTTAATGGTCAACTAACTCCTGGGGGTTTAAATTTAATCCAAAACAGACCCTGTCATATAGAAAGTTACACTTGCTCTCTCCCCATTGAATTGGGTGATGGAACACTTAAGCTCAATCCGTTAAATTGTTTGCGTATTTAGACCTCCAAGAAAAAGAGCTGGAGAAAAAAGTCTTCATTGAATAAGAATCTAAAAATTCTGCAGGGCTGATTGGCTCACCTGGCTAGGTGGTTTCAACAGCTGCTTACCTGGCCAATAGCAGGAGGCTAATGATGTTAGGAAGGCTTGCCAGGATGTTCCAGGTATACAGTTAGATGCATGAGCTCTTAGGCCAGTGATGGCAAACCTTTAGGACTTGGTGGGTCAAAAATTAGGAAAATGCTTAACTTGACTCTGCTGGTGTGTCAAACACCACTTGCCCTGAACAAAAAAGAAACAATTCTCTCTCTCTCCCTCCCTCCCATTTAGGCCATGCTGAATAGCAGCACCAAGATTGGGCTAGGCCTCAACAGAATAACAGAGTTAGAAGGGACCTTGGAGATCTTCTAGATCTAGTCCAGCCCCCTGCTCAAGCAAATGGTATAGGAGACCCTTCTATCATTTCAGACAAATGGTTGTCCAATCCCTTCTTAAAAACTTCCAGTGAAGGCAAGCTTTCCCACTGATTAATTGTTCTAACTATCAGGAAATTTGTCTTTAGTTCTAGGTTGCTTCTTTCCTTGATTAGTTTCCATCCATTGCTTCTTGTCCTGCCTTCAGGTGCTTTGGGGCGTAGGTTGACCCCCTCATCTTTGTTGGAGCCCCTCAAATATTGGAACACTGCTATCATATCATCCCTAGTCCTTCTTTTCATTAGACTAGAGATACCCAATTCCTGCAACCATTCTTCATACGCTTTAGCCTCCAGTCCCCTAATCACCTTTGTTGATTTCAGGCCTAGTGCTATCGCTGCCACTCAAAAAGGCTGCCTCACACCATTTCCCAAGGTTTGCAAGCCATGGGGAATGGCATGTTTGAACCCTGGCCCAGTGTTCCCTAGGATCTGTTGTACATAACTTACCCTCAGCCGGTGTTCTCTTTCTGTTGACATGCCCCTATAGCAGGGGTGAAATGCTACCGGTTCGGCCTGGTCCGGGCGTACCTGTAGCGGCGGCCGCTGGTAGTTCAGAAAACTGGTAGCGGCGGCAGCGCAAGGCTCCGCCCACCCGCCTGGACATCACCATTTTCCTGTGTTTAACCCTCTGCGCATGCGCAAAGCATTCTGCGCATGCGCAGAGGGTGAAAAAGCGCACGCGCAGAGCACGCGTTTCCGAACCAGTAGGGAAGGTAAGTAGATTTCACCACTGCCCTACAGTCTACTCTAGGTTGCTGCGGGTCGCATAAGGCCTTCGTTCTTGAAGCAGCTTTGAGGAATGCTCTTTCACAACCTCTGCAGCCTCTAAAAACTGCACAGAAGCATGCCCCATTCTTGCGCCATTTCCAGAAGGTCCACGAGAACACAACCTATTCTCACATATCCTTCGCAGCCTCTAAAAATTGTATGAGAACAGGGCGTGCTTTCCAGAATACAGGTAGTGCTAGACTTATGAACACAATGGAGCCCAAAAATTTCTGTTGCTAAGTGAGACATTTGTTTAGTGAGCTTTGCCACATTTTACGACTCTTCTTGCCACAGTTGTTGAGTGAATCACTGCAGTTGTTAAGTTAGTAACCCGGTTGTTAAGGGAATCTGGCTACTCTATTGCCTTTGCTTGTCAGAAAGTGGCAAAAGGTGATCACATGACCCTGGGACACTGTAACCATCATAAATATGAGTCAGTTGCCAAGCATCTGAATTTTGATCACATGACCATGGGGATGCTGCAACAATTGTGAGAAAAATGGTCACTGTTCACTTTTTTCAGTGCCGTTGTAACTTTGAACGTCACTAAATGAACTGTTGTAAGTCAAGGACTACCTGTATGTTCTTGTCTGGCAGTGTGAAAAATAGGCACTTATTTTAAATCCCCCCCCCAATTATTTCTAATATTATTCTGGTCCATGTAGTTCAGTTAAAGAGTAATGAATATATCAGTTATGATTTGTCCTACTTTCTCATTTCTCCAAGGCAAACCAGGGTTTGCATCATTTTGGTCTTCTAAAATCTTTAAAAACTTAATATGAATTTCTGTTAAAGCATACTTTATGTATGCATTTTTCCCACCAATTTTCCCTGACATATTTCTCAAAACTTTTCCCCATTTATGGATAGGTTCTTTCCATGTGTGTGTTTTTTTAAAACTGGCAAATTGCATTAACAATCAGAAAAATATCAATTTCAAAGGGCAACTGTATTTCAGTTTACGCATTGAATCAAGATGTATATATTAAATCAAATGGCATTTAAAGATGAGCTGAATGAGTTTTTCCACATCTGTGCTGTCCACACTGTATTGTTTACAAAGTAGATTGATGGTCTTTTCTTTCAAAATTAGCTTTCTGAGCATTTCTCCATATCTGGACTGCCAAAATCTGGGCAACTATTACATGGTAACAAAGAACTAACCATTTAGTGGTTGTCTGGATTTTGCAGCCTTAAATATGGTGATCCTACTGTTGCAGAAAGCAAGTGTTTAGTGGGGGCCAGTGTCCAAAGTGGATGAGGCCACCCATCACCCCCCTTTATTATCTCTCCTCTCCTCTCCTCTCCTCTCCTCTCCTCTCCTCTCCTCTCCTCTCCTCTCCTCTCCTCTCCTCTCCTCTCCTCTCCTCTCCTCTCCTCTCCTCTCCTCTCCTCCTCCCTCCTTTCCTCTCTTCCTCCTTTCCTCCTCCTCTCCTCTCCTCTCCTCTCCTCTCCTCTCCTCTCCTCTCCTCTCCTCTCCTCTCCTCTCCTCTCCTCTCCCCCCCCCCCCCCCCCCCCCCCCCCCCCCCCCCCCCCCCCCCCCCCCCCCCCCCCCCCCCTCCCCCCCCCCCCCCCCCCCCCCCCCCCCCCCCCCCCCCCTCCCCCTCCCCCCCCCC
>QLTV01003108.1:3547161-3557235 GCA_003457575.1 Thermophis baileyi | reverse complement strand
CTCCCCCCCCCTCTCCCCTCTTCCCCTCCCCCCCGCTCCTCCCCTCTCCCCTCCCTTCCTCCCCTCCCCCCCCCTCCCCTCTCCTCTCCTCTCCTCTCCTCTCCTCTCCTCTCCCCTCCCCTCCCCTCCCTTCGTTCCCTCTTTCTCTTTCTCTCTTTTTCTAAGAGCTTCCTTTTTTTTCCCCCTCTTCCTTTCCCCCCAGAAATTGCTTAGGAAGTTAATCATTTGCTGAAGTATTTTGAAATTAGGAACCTTCAGGCTACTAAGTTACGGTCACTATAACTTCTCCTCAGGTTTTCTTCCTTTGCCCCCAAATATTAGTTTGGTGTAGTAGTTAAAGCTCCAGGCTAGAAAGCAGGAGACCTTGAGTTCTAGTCCCATCTTAGGCACAAAGCCAACTAGGTAACCTTTGGCCAGTCATTCTCCCTCAGTCCTAAGAAAGAGACAAAGACAAACCACTTCCGAAAATGTTGCCAAAAAAACTGCAAGTAAGTAGAAGTCAATGGTGATTCAAAGGGACACATGCACACACAAAAGCTAGAAATATCAGAAATGGAAAGTCTAATTGCTTGTATGTAAGGGATGTATTTTGCCACTGACCCCACAACCCTTCATATCACATGTGCCTTGTTGTTGCAATGTTATCAGCCCTTCCTGGGAATAGGAGTGATTTCAATCAGAAAATCGGCATATATTTGAGAGGGGGAAAACTTTTCCAGTTCTAGTGCCCTATTCCAAGATTTGGTTCTTTACTCTGAAAAAAAAATGCTTCCTAATGTGTAGAGTATATTGTATTTGTTGCCATAAGCTCTCAACTGCAATCTGTCCATTATTTAGTGCTGCAGATCACCTTTTAATACCAGACTTGATGTTCTCTACAAAGTAATTTATTCTAAAAGGAAATGCAAAATTCTTCCTTCTGAAAAATAGAAATTATACCTTTTTACTTAATATTGTAAGATCCGTTTTTCATCTTAGGATCCTTTGGGCAAATTGAATAGAAGGAACATAAAAAGTATGCTTTTAGCAAGCTATTGGAACCAACAACAAACTCCATACCCCTGGCCTCCATCTCCTAGAGGTCTCATCGAGTGTGTTGCGGAAAGAAAATTAAGTCCTTGGGGTGGGAATGAAATCAAGGTTTAGCAATGAATGGAAGTCCAGGGGTATGTTGGGGAGAGAGCCAGATTCGATACCATTTATCTTGATTTTATTCATTCAGTTTTAATCTGCGATGTTGAAAACAGCTTACAAATAAGCATCAATATGTCTGTGTGCAACTAAGAAATAAAAATCCTCTTCCAAACCACCTTGTTTAAAACAGACTGATAGAAAACAAACAGGAAAGATATGCAGTAACATAATAATCTAAATTTCGGGGGGGGGGGGGATGGATCTTTCCTTGTATTGATGTTCTCACTATGAAGTTCTCCCATCTGAGAAAATCAGAAGCATCTGAGTCTTTCAGTAGATTCTGGTGTCCTAAAATCTAGGACAAGGAGAAAAATCTGGTGCGTTTTTCCTGGTTACAAATACCAGTGCAAATAAACTGCAACAATTCTGCTTGATATCCTCATTTATAGCTTCCTTGGGATAATACATAATTTAGCTATGGAAAGGATGACACATCCTAGAAAACTTAGCTGGACTTTTTAAAAAAATATCCCTTCTCCTTCTCCTTCAGATGACACACCTGACCGATATGGACAGGTCCTCAGATCCTGCAGAAGAAGAGAGCTCCAAAGAGAACTGTCAGAGCCCAACTCTTGGAGGTGGTATTTTGAAGTACAGGAGCCGATCTCAAGGTATAGTTACTCTTTTTTTATTGGATGAAGAAGCATGGCAAGATTTAGAAGACCGTTGAGCAGTGGTGGCTTGCTGCCGGTTTGGACCGGTTCTCCAGTACCGGTGGTGGAAATTAGCCCCCGCTCGCCAAACCGGTAGCGATGGCCGGCTGGCCATGTCCCTGAACCGGTTCTCTGGTCGCCACTCCTTGAAAGTGGCTTGCAAAGAACCCTCTGCGCATGCGCAGAGGCTTCAGCGCATGGACAGAGGGTCATTTGCGTGATGTGATGGGAGCGCGCGCACGAGCGAAGTGAGTGCGCGCGCACAAAACGCACACTTCTGACACAATGCAAACCGGTAGGGAAGGTAAGTAGAACCCACCCCTGCCATTGAGGTCAGGTTTGCCAGCGTATTGTATCTGCTTGAGAAAAGAGTATAGTTCAGAGGAAAAATAAAGAAAAACTATCCATGAGAAATACTTCTGCTGGAGTTCTTAAAAGTGTGTGGTACTTAGAGCTAAATCATACTGAGCTAGATAGGTATATCATTTCATTTCCAATACAAAAGTAAGTTCCTCTACACCCAAAGTCCCCAACCCCCAGTCCGTGGCCTGCTGTTAGGTCGTAGCCCGTTTGGAACCGGGGCGCGGAAGTGGTGTGTGAGCATGTGTGTGAGCACCTGCACAAAGCTGCATTTGTGAAAGCAGCGCACATGTACACAAAACCATTCTCTTTTCCTCTCCTCCACTAGTATGCCGAGCCGGAAAAGTGGGAGACCACTGCTCTACACTTACCTTTGAAATTAGATTTTTAAAGTTAAAAGTAGTCCTGGACCAAAAGACTTACATTTTCCCTTGTTACGACTATGTTCCTCACCAAGCCATATTATTTCCATCTCCTTTAGTTATTTGAGGTATTTATGGTCTCTGGATTTGCGATCTTTAACAGTTAGAGCATGTATCTCAAATAAGATTTTAATAAAATGATAATGAGAAGGATCAAAGCCTTTAAAAAGATGAAACACAAGGATAATTATGGAAGCTGTCTAAAAAGAGCCACCAGGAAGGGGGGAAAAACCACCTCGCTGGTCTTCTGTGTGAGGACAGAGAAACCCATCAGTGATGGCAGTTCTCAAAGACTGTATCAGGTGAACCTCTCCAAAGTGGGTCCTCCACAGAGGTGGTATTCACTTACCTTCCCTACCGGTTTGCAAATGTGCGTGTGCATGCACACGCTGGCTTCGCTCACACGCGCCCCGTCCATGCATGTGCATGGCTACAAAATGAGCCTAAATAGATCGGCATAGCGCGGGGGTGGGGGGGCGGGCCCACCCGCAGGTCGCTACTACCGGTTTGCCCAAACAGGTACGAACCGGCAAAATTCCACCTTTGGTCCTCCACAATTTTAGGACTGTGATTAAGAAACGCTGGTGATCTTCACACCATCCTCCGGTTGGCAGCGGGATTTAGAATTGGATTATTGGTGCTGATTGAAGTGCAGAGGATGGAAGTCATGAGAGAACGTAATTCACAAAGTTTCTCACTGTCTATCCTTTGAGGGTTTTAAAAATATGAACCTGCACTTGATTTGATAGCATGCATAAACTATTTTTCTTTTCTTTTTACCTGGAACTTGGATACAAAATAAGAGTTCTGTCTTTTTTTAAATCAGCAAAAAGCGCCGTTTGTTTGTGATTAAATAAGCATTTTGATTTAAAAAAGTGTCTTCTGTCGTTTCTTTAATAAATTACCCCTGCCCATATATCCACATGCATGCATGTGCACACACAAACACAAAGATAAAATTTATTACAGTTGTTTAGATCTTTTAAGAAATGCATCCATCCATCCATTTCTCAATGGACATTCTAAATTCCATTAGAACTGACAATCTTAAAAGAGGCTTTGATGTATGTATAATAAATTGTATCTCTGGGTTATTCTTTAGGGGCGGCAACTCGTTTAGAGTCTGTGGGAGAGGATGATGAGTTGACAGTAGAAAATGGAGACGTGAATTATGAAATACCAATGAAATATTCCCAGGGAGGCAGAAAGCATTCCTTGCCGCAGCATTTGGACACAGGAACCAGACAGGTGAGGAAGAGAAAAAACAAATATATAGTATTATTTGAGATATTACAGCCAAATAATTCCTCATTTGAACTATTGGTAATTGATGGAGGGACCAAAGATTAAAACAAATATAACTCAATCATGAGCCAGAATGCAAATAGCAATAGCAATAGCACTTAGACTTATATACCGCTTTTACAGCCCTCTCTAAGCGGTTTACAGAGTCAGCATATTGCCCCCAACAATCTGGGTCCACATTTTACCGACCTCGGAAGGATGGAAGGCTGAGTCAACCTTGAGCCTGGTGAGATTTGAACTGCCAAACTGCAGCCAGCAGTCAGCTGAAGTAGCCTGCAGTACTGTACTCTAACCACTGCGCCACCTTGGCTCTTATGCTGTAGAGGTAGTCCTTGACTTACAGTCACCATTGGGAACGCAACTGTGGCTAAACAAGCGTGGTTGTTAAGTAAGTCGCATCTGATTTAACAACCTTTTTTTTTGCCATGGTTGTTAAGCAAATCGCTGCGGTTCTTAAGTGAATCATGCAGTTATTAAGTGAATCCAGCTTTCCCCATTGACGTTGCTTGTTGGGAAAGCCAACTGGGAAAGCCTCAAATGGAGATCACATGACGCTGGAACATTGCAACCATTGTAAATACAAGCTGGTGGCCAAATCCCTGAATTTCAGTCATGTGACCATGGGGATGTTGGGACGGCTGGTCGTAAGTCATTTTTCAGTGCTGTTGTAGCTTCGTAAGGTTGCCAAATGAATGGTTCTAAGGCGAGGATTACTTGTACAGTGGAACCTCTGGTCACGAACGCTTCTGACCACGACCAAATCGGGTTCTGACCAAAAAATTCACAATTTTTTTTCCCCACGGCCAATTTCTCCTTCCACGCCATTTTTTTTTAATTTTTTTTTTGAGAGCCAAATTTCCAAAATTAGGTTCGGGTCACAACCAAATCGATTTGCGACCAAAGTTATGGAACGAATTATGGTCGTGACCAGAGGTTCTACTGTAATTCATATGCAAGCAAAGGTTATAGTGAGGCCTTATTTGTATATGGTAGACTATTTATATAATTTGAATTTAAAAATATAATGTATTGCAGAAAATTTTAGAAGATGCTTCCTTGTGTTCTCTGGTACTTACCTTGATTTATTTTCTACCCAGTTTTCTTTGGTGTGTGTGTGTGTGTGTGTGTGTGTGTGTGTGTGTGCACGTGTGTGTTCAGGTAGTCCTCAACTTACAACAGTTCACTTAGTGACCATTTGAAGTTACAACGGCACTGAAAAAAGTGACTTATAACCATTTTTCACACTTACGACTGTTGCAGCATCCCCATGGTCATGTGATTTACAATTAGGATGCTTGACAACTGACTCACATTTATGACCGTCGCAGTGTCCCAGAGTCATGTGATCCCCTTTTGCGACCTTCTGACAAGCGAAGTCCATGGGGAAACCACATTCACTTGACAACCGTGTTGCTAGTTTGAGAACTGCAGTGATTCACTTAACAAAGGTGGCGAGAAAAGTCGTTAAATGGGGCAAAGCTCATTTAACAAATTTCTCACTTAACAACATAAATTTTGGGCTCAATTGTGGTCGTAAGTTGAGGACTACCTGTGTTTAAGCACTTACATGTAAAAAAATGTAACTGTGATCTAATGATTATTTATTAACCAGAAACCAAGGTTAGACAACCTGCGGTCATTCTGGTTCTTTTGCAAATATTGTGATTGTTTTATTTCTGAAGGAATACCACATTGTTAAGAAATCCACTCGTTCGCTGAGTGCAGCTCAGGTTGAGTACCCCTGGCGACTGACACAGCCATCTATTATTTCCAACATTGTTCTGATGAAGGGGCAGGGCAAGGTAAGAATAAAGTTAAAAAAAAAAAAGACTTGAATATTGTGTGTCTGTCTAGGAAGTCTAGGAATCGAAGTCAAGAACTCTTCTGAGAACCCAAGTTACAGAGGGCTGTTCCAAAATCTATTTCAACAAAATAAATGCTATTCCAGAATTTAGAACCACATAATAGTTGGTACAGTATAGGGGGGGAAAGTGATTGATATCCACACCTCTTGAGAATATGAGGTCACTGATGGTAAAAGGGTTGGGGTCTTTATAAATACTGTATATCCCATTTAGGATTATTTTACACTGAAGAGCCCACTCTTCGTGATTAGAAATTTATCAGTGATGAGAGCCACTCTGGTTAGTGGTTAAAGCATTCAGGCTAGAACAGGGGTCTTCAGCTTTGGCAACTTTATGACTTGTGGATTTCAACTCCCAGAATTCCTCAGCCAGCATGAGTTCTAGACCCACCTTAAGTGAAAAACCAGCTGAGTGACTTTAGGCCGGTCACTTTCTCTCAGCCCTAGAAAGGAGGCAATGGCCAATGATTCTGAAAAAGAAAAACTTGCCAAGAAAACTTCAGGGACTTGTCTGGGCAGTCTCTGAGAATCGGACACGATTGAACGGAAGACAAAAACCAAAGCCTCAATAGCCCAAAATGTCTTATATCATTTTTTTTTCTTGGTTGGCCAGCTGTTGGCCAGGCCATTCCTGGATAGGGATCATTTGGCCAAGGTGATTAACACTGTTAAGCTGGACAGTGTTGGATTATTGGGCATGTTCTAATTGGGTTGCCTCCAAAGAAATGTCAGGAAGTTGAGTGCAGAACTTGATTGCCAGCATTTTAACAGATTCAGTGAGGTTTGCCCACATAACTCTAATTTTAATTGGACATTTGCCTATTCATTTCAGGACTCTTCCTCTTGCAGTCTGCCCACATCTTAAGATATTTTGCCAAAGCTGTATTTCAGGCTCTCATTGAAAACACAGCGTGCAGACACTTCTGCTGGTTCTAAAACCTAGCGTTGTGCTGAGATAGTATATTCTTCCTTCCTTTTAAAACTTCTTTTTTTTTTCTTACTGTTTAAGAACAAAGATGAAGAACCCAGTTTAGTTAGTTTAGTTTGCTCAATCAGATGCCTGTTCGTTGTGATTTGGGAAGTTATGGGGTCCCCAAGGTACTTTTTCAAGAGGCAATTGGACTTTCTGGCCTTTCTTTGAAGACGTTTCGCTTCTCATCCAAGAAGCTTCTTCAGCTCAGCTTCAACAAGCAACAGAGCTGAAGAAGCTTCTTGGATGAGAAGCGAAACATCTTCAAACCAGAAAGTCCAGTTGCCTCTTGAAAAAGCACCTTTGGGACAACCATGACCTGGATGACTGAGAATCTCCATAGACACAGAAGTTATGGGGTATTTGCCTATCTATGGAGATTCTTATGGGGGTATTTATTCCTCTCCCTCTGCTCTAATTTGTACCTATGCAGGGTCTTGGATTCAGCATTGTGGGCGGACAAGATTCTGCCAGGGGTCGTATGGGCATTTTTGTCAAGACAATTTTTGCAAATGGGGCTGCAGCAGCTGATGGCAGGTTAAAAGAAGGTATGTTTGCACCCAAAAAAACACAGATTTCTGTTAGCCTAACAACTTGTTTAAATTAACCATTTTCCAAGCCCAGGTTTACCTATCCTACCTGTTCCTCCTGCCGCCAAACATGTAAGTGGGAAAAAGAAACTCATGACCAAGCTGAAGAGTGAGTTGACAGAAACTGGTTTTCAAGGTGCTACTCCTTCTTGGCCCAGAACAAAAGAAAAGGTTAATATACAGTAAACTGTCCTCTTTGGAGCCATGGCTTTATTCCTTCCAGATAATTTCTTCCAATATTTCAGATGTTTCCGAGGAGAGACATCTGAAATATTGCTGTTTTTACACAATATAAACCAGAATTTTTCTTGCCAAGGGAGAGTAGGGAGACAAGCTCTTTCCATAGTTTGTGTAATGCAGTGTAATGTAATGATCTTGTCAGGGGTGGGCTTCAAAAATTTTAGCAAGGGGTCCTCTGCCCGGTTGCTGGGTGGGTGTGGCCATGGTGGGCATGGCCTAGTCGCCCTCCTGCACCACGGTTGTGGGGGGAGCGTTTTTGCCCTCCCTGGACTCCGGAGGCTTTCCTCGAGCCTACGGGAGGGTGAAAACGGCCTCCCCAGGCTCCAGAGGCCCTCTGGAGTCTGGAAACGGGCCCATTTCCAGCCTTCCCGAACTTCCGGTAGGCCCGTTTTTCACCCTCCCCAAGCCTCTGCGCGCACCCTGCACTTACCTGCATCCAAAACGGGCCTCATGGGGATTCCTGGGAGGGGCGGGGTGGGGTGGGCGGGGCCAGCCAGGAGTGGGATTTGAGGGTTCTCCGAACTGCACAGAATCGTAGCTAGAGGTTCTCCTGAACCCCTGCGAGCCCCCAGCAGCCCACCCCTGCATCTTGTAACAAACCATATCCAGAAGCCATAGTTTGTGCTATACCACATTTGGAGACAAAAAGTTCTTCACCCAAGATCCAGATGGGTGGAAACTGTAATCCAACCTCCTATTCCTACCCTTAAACCATTCTGAATCCTGAAATTGGATGAGATTTCATCCAACCAAGTTCAGCTGTTCTGCTTATGGCCCATGTATTGTGAGCTATTCATCCCTGCAAATTCTCTTTTTGCTACCATTAATGGATAAGAATGACTGCTAAGCTTCCCCCCCACCCCTTGTTAGGCTTCCAAAATTCCAAATGCACAAGATAACTAAACTACAAAATGCTTCCAAATTTGTATAGTCTAATGAAAATTCCAGGTCAAAAGTAACGTGTCACTTTTTAAAATTTAATTTCTCAGAGCATAGAAAGAGATAAAATATCTTGTAATATAATAATATGGGAAGAACTAGAATGCCTTTTATTTCTAAAAACAGCATTTCATCCTATCTAAATGCTGATAATGCATTTTGCTTTGGGTTTCCAGGAGACGAACTTCTGGAAGTTAACGGGGAATCATTACAAGGGCTGACGCATCAGGAGGCAATTCAAACATTCAAAGTAGGTAGATTGAGGTCCTTCAAAACTCTCAAAGTTCAGAACCAGCCTGATCTTGTTGTGTGGGGAAAAATAGAAGTTATGGTACAACACATCTGGATGGTATATCCAGGTGGGGAAAGCTGTTTTATTTTTTATATTTGTTTTGTCTTATAAACAAATTGCCACATGACTGAGCGATGGGGAAAGATGGCTTCAGAAAGGTTATTTGTTCCAGCATCTTTTTTGGAGTTGTTTTTCATGTGTCCTGGACAGTGGTAGGTTGCTGCCGGTTCGGACCGGTTCGCCTGTACCGGTGGTGGAAATTTGCACCCGCTCGCCAAACCGGCAGCGATGGCCGGCTGTCCACGCCCCCGAACCAGTCCTACGGTCGCCGCGGCTGGCAAAGAACGCTCTGCGCATGCAGAGGCTTCTGCGCATGCGCAGAGGGTCATTTCCCTGACGTGATGTACTTCTGTTGCGATGCGAACTGGTAGGGAAGGTAAGTGGAACCCACCCCTGGTCCTAGACAAAGCAATGTCAGTACAAAGGAAAATAATTTGCATTGGCATCTACATTTTCTATAACCATAATAGGTATGTTAGGCAAGGTTGGTAAAAAATATTCCGTAGGTAAAGGAATATGTTCATAAGATAGTACAGGTAGTCCTTGACTTACAACAGTTCATTTAGTGACCATTCAAAATTACAATGGCACTGAAAAAAATGACTTATGACTATTTTTCACACTTACAACCGTTGCAGTATACCCATAGTCACATGATCAAAATTTGGATGATTGGCAATGGACTCATATTTATGACGGTTGCGGTGTCCCAGGGTCACGTGATCACCTTTTGCGACAAGCAAAGCCAATGGGGAAGCCAGATTCCTTTAACAACCATGTTACTAACTTAACAATTGCAGTGATTCACTTAACAGCTGTGGCACAAAAGGTCGTAGAATGAGGCAAAATTCGCTTAATAAATGCTAGCAACAAAAATTTTGGGCTCAATCGTGGTCATAAGTCGAGGACTACCTGTACACACATAGGCAACAGAACATCTAAATCAAATTGTACAGAACGATCCATTGTAGTGATCAATTCCCACCATACTATATTTTTTTATTCAAGAGCAGAGGTTCCAGTTAATGACTCCAGACATGTTCCAAGTTCTGGATGTGTAATTCATAGGATAGGATAGGATAGGATAGGATAGGATAGGATAGGATAGGATAGGATAGGATAGGATAGGATAGGATCGGAATGGAATGGAATGGAATGGAATGGAATGGAATAGAATAGAATAGA
>QLTV01003108.1:3488616-3534067 GCA_003457575.1 Thermophis baileyi | reverse complement strand
AGAATAGAACAGAACAGAACAGAACAGAACAGAACAGAACAGAACAGAACAGAACAGAACAGAACAGAATAGAATAGTAGAGTTGGAAAGGACCTTGGAGGTCTTCTAGTCCAACCCCCTGCTTAGGCAGGAAACCCTACACCACTTCAGACAAATGGTTATCCAACAGAATCCAACATCTTACAACAGTTAAATTGTAAATGTTTTCTGTCTGAACTTTTGCTGGTGAGATGTCTCCTTCTTCCCTACCCTACATCCTGTTTGTGAAATGGCACCATTAAAGTTGATGTCTGTCTTTCTTTAGCCGTGGTGATCAGATCCTGGAAGCAGATTCGGTCAGTTTGCGTCACGCAGCACTGAGTGAAGCTTATGCCATCTTGAGTGAATGTGGACCCGGCCCGGTTAGCCTTATTGTTAGCCGGCATCCTAACCCAAAGGTATGAAATGGAATGGAAGATATTCAGTTTTTCTCTGCAGCATTTCCCCCCGAGCCTCGCACAATGGTTTTACATGTAAAAAAGTATATTAGTACAAAAGTATATTCAGCATCTTTAGCTGAATTCCTAACAATTCCAGTTCACAGGCTTGTGTCTGAGCAAAGTGCCTTATGACCTCAGTTTAAAAAACAGCAGAGTTGGTATTACAGATTAGTGCAGGATTGCCCAATTTGGTATACACCTGAATGGATCAACCCCCTTAACACTCTGCTAGCATGGCCAAAACCCACAGTGGTTGGGACATCCAAGACACCTAGAAAGCCTGGGTTAATATATTTTAATTTTTCCTCACAATCTAGAAATAAACATGTTAGGCATTTTCAGGCCCTAAGCAGCCTGATCACTGCAAAATCTCAGGGAGTAACAAATTGACTCTGTTTTATACTTTTTTTTTACATTTTTGCTGTTTGTTGCGTAAATAGTTTACACCACTCATTTTATGATTCATTCTGGTCCCCTAAGACAGAAGCAGGTAACTTATATGCTCTTTATATACCTCAGACTAAGACTTCTACAGTCCATTGCTATCCCCTGTATTAATATATATAAAAAGAGCCTTTTCTGTATTTGTACTTGCCTATTTACATTCTTATACAAAAGCTGTGGATCAAAAGTTATAGCTTCCACAGCTGGGTTCACACGAAACTCTAGAAAATATGTATGAACCTATCATGGTTATTTACTCAGGGGTGAAATTCACTTACCTTCCCTACTGGCTCGCAAATCTGCGCACGCCGCGTCATCTGCGCATGTGTGAAGCATTCTGCACAGTGGTGAAATTCAGCAGGTTCTGACAGGTTCTGGAGAACCAGTAGCGGAAATTTTGAGTAGTTCGGAGAACCGGCAAATACCACCTCTGGCTGGCCCCAGAGTGGGGTGGGAATGGAAATTTTGCGATATCCTTCCCCCAGGAGTAGGGAGGGAATGGGGATTTTGCAGTATCCTTCCCCTGCCACGCCCACCAAGCCATGCCCATAGAACCGGCAGGGAAAAATTTTGAATTTCACCCCTGATTCTGCGCATGCGCAGATGCTGAAAATCGTCGCAAAAAAGGGACGTCATGAAGTCCGTGCAGGTGGGTGGGGCTTCACGCAGTTGGCCCTACCGTATCGCGCGAGCCAGATAGAGCCGGCTGAATTTCACCCCTGTATTTACTGATTTGCTGGCATTTATATTCATTTTATAGTCTGTCGTTTTCCAAAGATTCCAGAAAACATCTGTGACTTGTTCAGATTGAGCAAAACTTGGATTTAAAACAATCTGATTTAGTATCGTGTGAATTTAGTTGTAAAGCACGTAGTTTGCCCATTTATTCAGTACAGGGGAGGGGGGAAGCCTCTCTCCACCCTCGTACTATTTATTCTGTTCAAGGATTTGTATCCTTTGATGTTTTACAGTAGAACATGAAGATACTTTTTTCTATAGAAGATCACAAGAAAAATAGATACTGTCCTGCGCTTTTTATAAGCACATATTTTAAAAAATAACTAAATACAAAGATCACACATTAATTGAGGGGTGCCTGGGCTCTTCTTCATACCTTTAAAGGAATTTTCAAAGGAAATTAATGTCAGGCTGATTTCCAAAGCAGATCCTGCTAATAAGTAAAGATTTGAATATTTCAGTTTGTCCTATTTTTTAATAGATTACTTTTTACTATTTTGCACTTTGTAATTTTTCTAGTTTGTATATATAAAATTCTATCTCTTCGTTGTTCCTTCATTAAGTTTGGCATGTTGTTCTTACCCTCACTTTCTATTTCATTTTATAGACAATTTTATGGACACAAACTACTCTTCTTTAAATATACATATTTTTATAGCTAATCTACATTCCACCAGACAGAATTGTTTTTGTTTCCAAATTACCTGGTGTTCTTCTTTTTTAAGTATTTCCAAAACCAATGCCACAGAATATATTTTTCTTTCTTTGTTTTTTGAGTAAATGTGCCTCTGAAAGCTGATTTAAGCTGCTAAGTTTGCTTTGGAATGCAGACAGTTCCTTTCAGTTACAGGAGTGTGCCTTGAGTTTTGAGTTACACCAAAGTCAAAAAAAAAAGGATAGGTTCTACATATCCTTTCCTTTGCAGTTGCCACCTTTAAATCAAAATGCTGCGGATGGTTTGTTGGAGGCTAAAGTATCCCACCTCCATTTTTTTTAAGTAGCTGAGCAAGGAAAAGGAAACTATAACAACAAATGTGGTCTTTGGAGATAAATTCAATTAGAATTCCATAGATTTGTAAGATATTTTAGGAATCCACTAACCTAACTCGCTTCTTAGCGCAGAATCCATTAGAATATCTCTAAAAATGGAATTTTATATATACATTCTTATATATTCATTTTGACTTGGAGACAGTTACCATCTCCCTTAGATTAACAGAGTTGGAAGGGACCTTGGAGGTCTTCTAGTCCAACCCCCTGCTTAGGCAGGAAACCCTACACCACTTCAGTCAAATGGATATCTAATCTGTTCTTAAAAACGTCCAGTGTTGGAGGATTTACAACTTCTGGAGGCAAGTTGTTCCACTGATTAATTGTTCTAACTGTCAGGAAATTTCTCCTTAGTTCTAAGTTGCTTCTCTCCTTGATTAGTTTCCACCCATTGCTTCTTGTCCTGCACTCAGGTGCTTTGGAGAATAGCTTGACTCCTTCTTCTTTGTGGCAGCCCCTGAGCTATTGGACCATTGCTATCATGTCACCCCTAGTTTGGCATACCCAATTCCTGGAATCCTTTTTCATATCTTTTAGTCTCCGGTCCACTCATCATCTTTGTTGCGCTTCTTTGCACTCTTTCTCAACATCCTTTTTATATTGTGACGTCCAAAACTGGATGCAACATTCCCCAAGTATGGTCTTACCAAGGCATTATAAAGTGGTATTAACACTTCACGTGATCTTGATTCTGTTATTCTGTTTTGATATTTTGATGCTGGGGAGCTAAGGCAAAATAAAAGCATAATATCCAGGAAAAGTTCAACATATTACATTTAAATTTCGACATGTAAAAAGATGTAAATACTGTACTGCTAAAACGTGGACCTTTGCTGCACTCTCAGCTGTGCAAATTTAGAAAATGGCACAGGGATAAAAGAACTGGTACATACCACAGTTTGTACATCATTATTCAAATGGATGCCATAATTAAATCCAACCCTCAGAACATGTAGACAATAACAACAAACAAGGACCATTGATTAATTTGATTATGTACCATCACGTTGGTGTCCTAGTCTTCAGAATGTCTTATAGAGACATTCTTTATGTCTACCAGTGGTGGAGCCATCCCACTGTAATTGCAAAACAAAGGCCATACAATTAACAACATCAAATGAGTAAATGGTTTACAGAACTAATTGTTCTCAGAGCTGCTACATGTTTGAAGGTGCCTAAGCCAAGATGTTCTTTGGTGGATTCATTTTTGTCTTCTAGTTCAGAGAGGGGTTTTTTTTTTTTTTTGCTCCAAATGCCACTCCATTCAGTGGTAGATTTCAAAATGTGGTTAGTGGGAAGGTTTATGAAAAGAATCACGAAAAGAAAAAAAAAGAAAAATCTATGTTACACAGCCTACATCAGCACTTTCAAGATTTCTATTTTCCATATTAAAAGAATGTACATGAACCTTGAAGTAATACATTTTGTTATTTCCTGAACATACCTTTAGATCCTTTCCCCCCCCAATTTAATAATAGGTTTCTGAACAGGAGATGGATGAAGCCATAACACGAACCACCCACAGAGAAAACAGGGACGTCTCTTCTCCTCATTCCTCAGGTATGCATCTGTTTCTAAAATCAAGATGGTGGCCATAGCTATGCAATCATAGAATCATAGGGCTGGGACGGACCTCGAAGGTCTCCATCCCAGACAAATGGCTGCCCAATCTTTTCTTGAAGACTTCCAGCAATGAAGCACCCACAACTGTAGGAGGAAAACTATTCCACTTTTCTTTTCTTTTCTTCTCTCTCTCTCTCTCTCTCTCTCTCTCTCTCTCTCTCTCTCTCTCTCTCTCTCTCTCTCTCCCTCCCTCTCTCTCTCTCTCTCTCTCACACACACACACACACACACACACTGGAAAAAAGAAAATTTTCAAGGATCAGTTGTAACTGTAACTGCAGCTTCTGGATCTCTTAAATTCTACCTTAGCACAACAACTTGTAAGATTGGCTCTTCTCTAACACAGAGGTATCAAACTGGATTTTATTGAGGGCCACATCAGGGTTGTGTTTGACCTCTGGGGGGCCACGTGGGCGTGGCTGGGGTGTGTGTGTGGCCAGGGTGCACGGCCCTCCATAGCTCCGTTTTTGCTGGCAGAGGCACTGCGGGCCGGTCTTTTTCTGTTCCAGGGCAGTCCTGCGGGCCAGATCTAAGCACCCCGTAGGCCGGATTCGGCCCGCGGGCCTTGAGTTTGACACCCCTGCTCTAAAACAACAGGAGGTTGTTTTAGAAACTAAGCGACCACCTTTTCCATATGTTATTATATTATAACCAACTTCATCTTTGCTGAAAAGGTGAACTGATTTATTAGGTCCACAAATGTTTAGTGCCAACTTTTTTCATCAAAATGCAGTGGAATAAAATAGAAAGCAATTCACGTATGAGTATTCAGCAAGGAATGATGAACTAATTAGGGGATATATAACTTTGTCCAGGTTGAGAGCAGAGTTGTCTTTTAACTGATGAGGAGGTGAATAGGGACAAAACTAAATCTGATTTAACTGACTACAAATTCTGGAAGGCTTCTTTATAACATAATTTCCACCCCTACTTTTTCTTTATTGCTCTGCTTGTCAATTCCGAGGTTTGCAGATCTTTTATTTCTCTTGCATATATTTGAACTTCTCTTTGGTTGATAGGGAAAACAAAATAAAAAATAAATAAATCCAGTTAACACGATAATTCCACATGGATTCCAGTAGCTTCCCCTTTTAGTCACATTAAAAATGAAAAAAAAAATGTCACATGAAGATGAACGATTGATTATGGAGGCTGCATGTAACCCTGACATTTTAGATTGAGCATTCTTGAACTAGGGCAATACTCCCATTTGCTAATATGAAGATCCTGTCATGGTGGATCAAAGTCTCCTAAAATTAGATTGGCTCAAAATGACTCATGGTGGATTCTCCTCCTTCTCCTTCTCCTTCTCCTTCTCCTTCTCCTTCTCCTTCTCCTTCTCCTCCTCCTCCTCCTCCTCCTCCTCCTCCTCCTCCAAAAAGGAATTTTCCTACAAACTTAACAGAAAACATATTATTTTCTTTTTATGCTGCATTTTTAATGACATTTTTTATGCTGCACAATTGAGAAGACTGCTCAGTTTGGACTCATCAAAGAGCAGTTCACTGGTATAGCAACAGAGCTGGCTGGCTGAAAGTAGCTGGAGTATACTCCAGCTTTTCATGGCCAATATTGTCTTTTTCTGTTCTTACTGCCAAGAGGGAAAAGATGTGGTCAGTGCAGCAATAGGAAATGGAGAAAAAGAATGTCTCATCTGTCTTTAGCTCTGGCTTCCCTTTGTTCTGCGCTGTTGGCTCTGTTGACGGTGGCTGTCCTGGAGGAGAAAACGTTCTTGACTAGCCAGCATCATCAGACACTAGACTCTTTGGAGGAACTGATCCAACACTGAAATAATCTTGGGTAAAGTTAGAATTCAAAGGGGCCTAATTTTCCTTCGGGTTCGAACAGCCACAAGCTCATGCTGTGCTAGCTGTGATCTCTGTGCTACTCTCTGCAAATCAAACGTCAGCTGAAGAAGCTTCTTGGATGAGAAGCGAAATGTTTTCAAAGAAAAACCAGAAAGTCCAGTTGCCTCCTGGGGGGGGGGAAACTTTGGGTCTCCGCAAGACAGCGAGCGATGTGAATTGTGCAGCCATTTCTAGAAAGTCAATAAGAAGCCAGTCTTTCCTCCCAAGTAAAGTCAAATGTGGAAAGCCTGTGGACGTGTTACTTCACAAGCTAACGTCTTCTCTGCCGAACCCAATTGTTTTTAACAGGAAACCTGCCAAAAAGTCCATCTCCAAGCGTGAAGTCTAAACAGACAGAAGCCTCCTCGCCCTTGAGCTGGACAATGAAGCGTTTCTTGGAGCCAGCTAGTCGGGTAAACCTATTGAGATTCCACCACAAAACTTTAAAGCAGGGGGAGTTTCTGTGGCTTAGAAAAAGTTGGGACTTCCTTGCATACACACACACATACATCCCTAGGTGTCCTTCAAGGCAAAGAAGGTCCGGTAATTCTTCTGTTTCTTGCCTTGTAGATAAGAGTAGGGAGGGGAGAAGCAGGGGGACAGATACGGGGGATGGTGGCTTTTCTCATTGGTTGTATTGTCCCACCGGGGATTTCTTTTGTCAAAAGACTGTTGCAGAGGTTACGCTCTCACAAGAAGAAAGTACACATAGGAACACAACACCTGCCAGAAAGTTCCCATGCATGACAGAACCGAGTCCCTCTTCCTATTCGTAGCTTCAATACATCAAATAGTAAAGTCCCTGAAGATCATCTTGTCTCTCTAAAAGTTTCTGGGCACGTTCCAGCAAATGCACAAGGTCCTTTTTTTGCAAAATGTATCAGGGTCAGAAACAGAGATTGTAGAGCCTGCATTCTCATTCTTGCTCTCTGCCCTCATTTTTTTTTTTTTTAAGTCTTCATGTGTTCAGGGAGAAGGCTGACAAAGCGTTGAATTCCATTGAAAAGCCAGACTTTTCCACATTAAGGAGCAATCGTTTTTCACTTTGGTTTCCAGTCTTTTCTTTGTTTCACGCTGCTAATTAGAGCGAGTCTCCTTTTCCTGGGACAATTAACCCATCTCCAGACTAAAAAAATCTATTTTTTGCTTACTCTGAGCAGTATTCAATTGTGTGTTGAGGGTAATTGAATAATTTGGAAAACGAATGCAATGGTAGTAAAAAGAGTGGCAGAATCTTAAATCGGTGTTTCTGAATCTTGGCAAACTTTAAGATGTGTGGATGTCAATTCCCAGAATTCCCCAGCCAGCATGGAAGGAACTATTGATCTAGAGGAATTCTGGCAGTTGAAGTCCACGCATCTTAAAATTGCCAAGGTTGAGAAACACTGATCTAAAGGAATGAAGCATTTGAGAAAGAAAAACAATAGGAAAGAGAGCAGGAACTTTTAGCATGGATGATCTTCTGTCTTGGGCAGGGGTCCCCAAACCTCCAGGCTGCAGCCCACTACTGGGCAAGCAGGAGGCACATGTGCTCACACTCAAAGCTCCACATTCGTGTAAATGGAACTGTGCATACTTGTGTGTGCCCCTGCCACTCACACAGAATCATCCCCTCTTCCCCTCTCCCCACTGCTGGGCTGCCAAGCCGGAAAGTTTGAGGTCTGTTGGTTTTGGGGACTGATTGCTGCAACATCCCATTTTCTTTTTCTGTATTTATTTCAGCAGAGCTCCCTCAATTCTGAAACGGAGCTTTCCCAATACTTCTTACAAGATGGGGCGAGCCAATTGTCTCTCTCAGAGACTACCGTGACTGGATCCAGTGATGAAGAGCAGTTTCGGCCCAAGAGTAGGAGCAGTTCCCTAGAAGAGAGTCTTCTTTCTTCTGGCATTCCAGGTAGGCTGCAGGGGGCATGGTAATACTTCCAACTTTATTGTCCTTTCCTATTGCATAGAATGCAATATCATTCTATAGAAGAGGTGGGGAACCATGGCGCCTTTATGACTTGTGGACTTCCAACTCCCAGAATTCCTGAGCCAGTCATGCTGGTTCAGGAATCCTGGGAGTTGAAGTCCACAAGTCATAAAAGGGACCATCGTTCCCCATCCCTGCTCTGTAGCTTCCTAGCCTTAATCTGCCCAGTAACTAGAGTTTGCTGAGTAGATTGCAGAATTATTTACAAGATTTAAAAAAAAAACCAGCAGTAGGGTAAAGCATGTGTATAAATAACTCAGTGAAAATGCATGCAAATAAAAATGAATAAAAACTATTATATAGAGAGAAACAGAACAAGAGAAGGGTGGGGGTTAGAGCCAGTTTGGTGTATTGGTTAAGGCACTAGGCTAAAAACTAGGAGACTTATGAGTTCTAGTCCTGCCTTAAGCACAAAGCCAGCTGGGTGACCTAGGGCCAGTCCCTTTCTCTCTGCTCTAGGAAGAAGGCAAGGACAAATCACCTCCAAAAAGAAAACCAAAGGAATTTCAAGACCAGCTTGAAGGCAGATACTCACAAAGCGGTGCATAAAATCAAAATAATGTCATACAGTACAAATTATAATGTGTTTTACCCTAGTCCCCATGAATATCTACCTGAGAAGGCAGATGGAACCGTCTCCATAAATGGAACCCTACCAGGGGTGGGTTCTAACTTACCTCACTGCCGGTTCGCTTCCTCCCGCACCACGTGGCCGCACCTCGTGGGCACGCGCACACGCATGCGCAGTTCCCCCGAAATAAAAAATAAATAAAATAAATAAATAAATAAACGCCGAAAACAAGATGGCAATGCATGCGCAGTGCCAGAAACTCGGCTTCTACGCATGCGCAGAAGAAAAAAAAAAATTTAACATTTTTTTTAAAAGCCAAAAATAAGATGGCGACGCATGCGCAGTACCAGAAACTTGGCTTCTGTCCATGCGAAAAAAAAAAAAAAAACAGGAAAAAAATTCCACAAAAAAAAATTCAAAAAAAAAAGATGGCGGCGCCCACGGACCGGCACCGACCGAACCGGATCGGTGACGTCATTGTGATGTCACCAGCGGGTCGCTACCGGTTCAGGAGAACCGGTCCAAACCGGGAGGAACCCACCTCTGAACCCTACAATTGAATGGGGTTGCCTGTTTTGAGGGAAACCAGAGGGGAAGGCATCTTTTTAGCAGTAGTAACTGTACTCGTTACTACTGCTAAAAAGATGCCTTCCCCTCTGGTTTCCCATCTTTCTTTCTTTCTTTTTTTTTTACAAAGTCATTTTTATTGCTGTTTAGGAGAGAATAGTAGGAACAGAGAGGTATATGGAAAAAAAGTGATAGATCAGGTCATTACGTTCTAAGATAATATTGCCAAATTATATACCCTGTGTTTATTCTTAGCTACCAAAGAATCCAGTCTGTGCAGTTCCCCGGCTACTGGCAATAGCTCGCCGGGTCCTCTCAGCAAGCCAAGGGAGACAGCTGCTCGGCACGTTAGTTTCAGCGACAGCCCCAAAGGGGCCCAGTCTGCTTTCCAACGGCAGAGAAGGATTGCTTTTTATGATGGAGATGTGAGTGATGAGGATGACTTTGCCAAACAAGATGGAGACTCATTCCAAAGAGGGTCGAGGTCGAAAGGTCAAAGGAAAGGAAACAATGACTGTAATATTTCCCCTGCAGCTCCTTCGGTGCAAAATGGAGATACCAGCCAGGAGAGAGAATCTGTGACAAATACCTGCAGTGACTTAGCTGCTACCAGTTCTAGCAATCTGACAGAGAGCATTGGGGAGCATGCATCAGACACCCCTTTTCTTGGAGATAAAGAACTTCATCATCTTCCAGAGCTTCATCCAGGCTACTTGAATGTGAAGGACTTTCGGGAGGAACCTCTAGAAACTAAGAGGTCTCCTAAATTGGAACATAAAGCAGTCACCCGAGTAAAAAGCCTGATGAGTATTGAATACCATGGAGTCCCAAGGCCCAAAAACGAGGAGCATGGTGCCTGCAGCAGAGCCAGTGGGAAGGTCCTTCCATCCATCCAGAAGAATGAAGCTCAGGAGATTCCCCTGGAGCAGAGCCATGTGGAATCCATTACTTTATCTCGGAATGAAAACGAGTCCTTTGGCCTGGATCTTGAAATTCATGCTAACCCTTTGCGCATCGTCATAACAGGCTTGCAACCAGGTGGAGCAGCTGAACGGGTAAACAAATGTCTTTCTCTTTATTATCCCTAATAGAATTTCAGTTCAGAGGGAAGTTGAGACCATGCAAGAAAGGGACATGTTAACCTCAGGAGAAATGTGAGTTTTGTCAGTCTTGCCTCATGTCTCTTACTATAACCCTTGTCAAATAGGCAGTTAATGAATTGATTTAGCCCTGCTTCCTCATCCTACCATCTTAAAATTCTCAGGGCAAGGAGATCACACTGTTGTGAAAGGAACCATATTGTTCATTTCATTAGTAAATATTGCTCACTTTATAAAAACTTAATTCATTTAGAAACAGAAGGTATTACATTTTAAAAGGCATGCAGCTTGTTGACAAGAAAGAACAACTATACTGCCATTCAGGGATTTTCAGATTATTTCAAAATGAGCATCTTTTGGGAAGCCAAGTTTAATTTGCTAAGTCAAAATATTTCTATTAGTGACAACATAGATCAGGGGTGTCAAACTCGATTTCATTAAGGGCCGCATCAGGGTTGTGTTTGACCTCAGGGGGGAGGGGTTGGCGTGGCCAGGGTGGACATGGCCAGCTCGACGTCACTTGTGTCGGGGGCGCCTGTGGTGGCCGATTCGCTCTGCCAGCGAAAACGGGCTCCCGAGTACGTTTTCAGCTGCAACGGCCTCCTGTAACCCTCTGCCAGCGAAAACGGAGCTCGGGAGGGCCGCCTGTGGCTCTCCCGTTTTCTCTGGCAGAGGCACTGCGGGCCGGTCTTTCGCTGTTTCCAGGGCAGCCCCATGGACCAGATTTAAGCACCCCGCGGGCTGGATCCGGCCCCCGGGCCTAGATGCCTGGCATAGATGATGCTGAAATATCTGTGATGGCTTCAGAAAGGAATTTCTGCAATAGGAACAAATAGGAAAATCCTGTTTCTTTATCTGAGCTTCTTGGAGACATCCCTTTGGCTGTTATCTGATTCAACAAGGCAGTTACTATTATTTGGATTACATTACAGTATATATACAGTATTTGGATTATAGTACAGTACAGTGCTTAAATATTACACTGCATAAAATCCAACAACTACATTTCGGTGTAAAGGCATCTCTTTTGCATTAGAAGCAGAGGTGGTATTCACTTACCTTCCCTACCGGTTTACAAATGTGCACGCCCGGTAATCTGTACATGCGCTTTTCTCATGCGCGCACCTTCCACGCATGCGCCTGGACTCCAAAACGTGGCTAAATAGGACGGCATTACATCCAGGCAGGTGGGCGGGCGCACCCACAGTCGCCACTACCGGTTCGCCCGAACCGGTCCGAACCGACTGAATACCGCCTCTGATTAGAAGAATGAGTTTTACTTCATGGGTAAAATGTGAGACCTTAGTGAATGTTTGAGAAGACCTGACAAAATGTTGCAGAGAATGGTCTACATGTCCTCCACCTCACCAGATGGTATCCAAGCCCCCAAGGTGTCTTACCATTTGCACATTTCCCTGTTAACAATATTTCTAGGACTTTATAAACATTGCAGTGATTCTGTCCTATATATTGTGTCCCCCGAGGCACATAATGTAGGGGAAGCCAGTCCCATTATAACTGATTGAAATCAATCAATTTAGCATAGTACTCTAGGTAGATAAGATAGGTAAGTCAGGTATGGTGAGCAAAGTTGGCTTGTAGAAAGGCAGAAATGGGTTCATAAAAAGAGCTTTAAATGACTCCTGATGGCTAAATCTCTTCCTAAGAGACAGCAGAAGACTAGAGCCAATTGAAGCCTCTTACAGGACAATCAATTTTGCAAAGAATTGGAGGGGTGCCCCAAAGGTGCTTTTCTCAAGAGGCAACTGGACTTCCTGGTTTTTTTCTTTGAAGACGTTTCGCTTCTCATCCAAGAAGCTTCTTCAGCTCTAACTGGATGGTGGGGAAGCTTCTTCAGTCAGAGCTGAAGAAGCTTCTTGGATGAGAAGCGAAACATCTTCAAAGAAAAAAACCCCCAGAAAGCCCACTTGCCTCTTGAAAAAGCACCTTTGGGACAACCATGACCTGGATGACTGAGAATCTCCATAGATTGGAGGGGTGATTACCTCAACTTGATTGAGATTACCTCAATCTTAGATTTTTGCCAGGTTAAGGAGTTGGTGGTTCCTCTGGTTCAGAGGATGACAAAAAGGCTCTGTGCTCTTGCCGGAAGGACCCTGAATATAGAATCCATTTCCCTTTCCTGGTGTAGCAATTGAACTTCACCTTCATATTATTCCGCATCCTAAAATTGGGAGACTATGACAGTACCGTGTTAATAAATGCATTCTTAACAGGCATCCATGGGAAGGTTGGCTCCAAGAGATGAGATCCTTTCTATCAATGCTATCCCCATCTATGGATTCTCTTATGAAGAAGCTTGTCAATATGTAAGCAGTCTTCCCACATCCATTACCCTGGACATCCAGAAAGCCGTTTTGCGTAAGACTTTGTCTTCCTTTTCTGTTCTGTGGTCAATGGGCAGATTTTTTTTAATTTATTTATTTATTTTTGTCAAGCATATATAAGATTACAGTAAAAGTATAAACATGTATACATGAGACGGTTTAGAGTACATGGGAACATTAGGACAGGGACGGTAGGCACGCTGGTGCGCTTATGCACGCCCCTTACAGACCTCTTAGGAATGGGGTGAGGTCGACAGTAGACAGTCTAAGGTTAAAGTTTTTGGGGTTTGGGGATGAAACCACAGAGTCAGGCAGTGCATTCCAGGCATTGACCACTCTGTTGCTGTTGCTGAAGTCGTATTTTCTGCAATCGAGTTTGGATCAGGGGTATTGTTGTGGTTGAAGCTGAAGTAGTCATTGACAGGTAGGACATTGTGGCAGATAATTTTATGTGCTACACTTAGGTCAGACCTAAGGCGGCGTAGTTCTAAATTGTAGGTAGGTATCCCTGAACTATATTCAAGACTTTTTTTTTTTTTTGAGAAATCACAAGTCTGGAGAGGAACCAAAGCATTCCATATTTTACTGTCATTCATGCTGTTGTGGCCCACTTAAAACAACCAAATGACTTGAGGATACATCTTAAGCTTATTAGACAGACACAGCATAAATTATAGCCACCTGGCAAAGCGGAGTTTGGGACAGCTGAGGACTTTGTAGTCTCCATATTCAAAAGGCATTTTTGAATGAAAGTAGCGCTTCCTTTTGCAGACAGTAAAATCTAGATGCAAGCAAAATCTATGCTCACTACTAGCATGATTAATACCCTTAAATTCTGGGAGAGATTTGTTATATTTGAAATATGGGCATCCTGCTTTTTTCCTTCAAGAAATAATTGAAAACCAAGAGGAGGATTCAATATATAGAGAGAAAATATCTACTGAAAAACTGAAATCTACCAAATGTTAAAATCCACTAAAAATAATAATAATAAAAGCACTTTTTTTGCCCCCCCCCGCCCCCCCGCCCCAACTGAGAAAATTTGGGCTAAAGAATCTCAGATGAAAACGTAATAGGGAATAGTTTCTGAGATGGTTTTTGTATGGATTTTAAGATGCTTCAGGAGAAGAAGGATTCATAACGAAACCTCTCTTACCTGTCTTACTGGTTGAATATTCAGGTGGCCCTTGACGTATGACCACATTTGGATCAGAATTTATGTTGCTACCTAAGACGGTTGTTAAGTGAATCACGCAATCGTTAAGCAAATCCAATTTCCCCCATTGACTTTACTTATCAGAAGCTAGTTGGGAAGATCACAAGGTGCAACTGAATACCGTATTTTTCGGAGTATAAGACGCATTCCCCCCCCCCCAAAAGAGGGTGGAAATGTTAATGCGTCTTATATACCGAATACAGCCATTTTTGGCCTCCTGAATCCCCGCCCTGCGCAAAAATGGGTGCGCAGAGGGTTTGGGAGGTCTGCAGAGTGCTCCTGGGGGCTGGGGGAGGGCAAAAACACCCCCATTTTTGCAAAAAATGGGCAAAAAACGGCCCATTTTTCACAAAAATGGGGTGCGCAGTGGGTTTGGGAGGTCTGCAGAGTGCTCCTGGGGGCCGGGGAGGGCAAAAACTTTTTTTTTCTTACTTACCTCTTCGAAATCTTGGTGCATCTTATACACCGGTGCGTCTTATAGTCCGAAAAATATGGTAAATGCCAGTTGCCAAGCGCCCAAGTTTTTATCATATGACAGTGGGGGCGCTGCAACATCATAACTGTGATGTAAGTCACTTTTTTTAGTGCCATTGTAACTTTGAACAGCTAAACGAATGGTTGTAAGTCAAGGACTACCCATATTTAGACCAGAACATGAAAGTTTTAAAGGACCTAACTAGCATGTTGAATTGTATCTGGAAAGATGGTGCTAAGTAGATCATTAATAAAACTTAACTTTCCAACATCTTAATCATCGCTGAATCCGGCTGAACCTCTAAAATGAAAAGCCGGTGTAAAGTTTTAATAACTGTGTAATTAAGAGGATGGAATTATTTCATTGATTCTTTATGCAGCCTTTTTAACAGATTTACAAATCTCTTTGTGTCTTCAGAGGCAGACGAGGCAGTGCCGAAAGAATCAAGCAATGTTGTTATGATCAAAGAAGAAAACAGCTTTGCATATGAGAAAGAATCTTTGGAATCTCCCCTGGATTGTATGGCAGAAAGGACATATGATGCTAATACTAAGGTGATACCAGCAGATCCTTCAGAAATTCACTCTATTCAAGACACTTCTGTGGTGCTATTAGAAGAGATGGATGACTTCTCTGGCAAAAGGAATTCCCCAGAAGAAAAAGATGGTAACTGTTTATTAATCAAGGACAGACGTACCAAGGAAAATAGTTTTGGGATGGCAGAAGAAGCTCACCCGAATTCTGTATCAAATATAATTAAAAATGATCTTGTAGAAAGAGCTGCAAATTGTGTTACTAATACACAAGAGACCTTGGGTTTTTCTGTCCTGGATTCCATTAATGCAAGGAAAATCTTAACTGTAAACCAAAGCTGTCTCAGTACCTATTCAAGGAATTTTAGCAGCCTTAGTGATGACCATTTGCCTGAAATTGAAACTAAGAGCAACACTTTTGTTCCAAAATCTATGTACGCTGCTGCAGAAGACTCCAGCTCAGACACAGAATCCTTAGCCGAGAATCCTGGAGACAGTTCATCACTCTTACTATCTGTTTGTGATAATCCCTTGGCAACCCATAAACTAGTTGAATCAGATGAGGAGCAAATAGAAATTTGCAGTCTGAATCATGACCAACATTGTATTCAAAAGCAGTCTCCCATAAAATCATCTCATCGTCCACCAATTTACCATTCTTTGAACAACTGTTTGCAGGCAGAAAGCAAAACAGAAATAGATTCACTGGAAACATCTAATGGAAAACTGACATTAGAAAAATCGCACTTGTCGAAAAACTCCAGTGCAGAACATACGGTTCCATCAACAGCTTTTCAATCTTCTCCAGATGTTTCTTCACAAGCGGTAGACAGTTTGGCTCAAGACAGGCCAGTCTGCTCTTCCATTGAGAATGGTTGTTCAAGGGGTGAAGGAGGAAATGGCCTGCAGAAACAAGAAAATCTAATGGAAATATGTAAACATTCTGCGCCAGAAATACATTCCTGTCCGACAGAAAATATCAATAGCTGGGATGGCAACATGCTAGGCCAAGATGAACTGGGGAAAACCCAACAGTTGCAGGTAGAAAATGATTTAGCGATGGATTGTGGAAGTAATGTAATTGGTAGTCCTTCTGCTGTGATGGGGAAAGGAACCAGTGATTCATCCCAGTTAAGAAGAACAGACAGCTATACTATGAAGAGTGCAATACAAAAGATAGTAAACAGTCCTAAATCTCCCCTTTTGTCCAAACCAAAACATTTGGGCAAGGTCTCTTCTGCTCACAATTTACTAGGAAAAAATGAAAAAGCAAACACTGTTATCTCGAAACCCTCAAATACCAAAACTCTGAATCCTGGGCAATGCAAGGGCTTTAGCATTACATGCAGTCCCTCTTCTTCCCCTAAATTACATCATGAAACTAAAGGCGCTCCACCAAAGAGTACGGTGGAAACTCTTTCAAATAATCAACAAAACAAAGCAGGGCCTAAAGGAAAAGCTCTCAATATTAAAAGTAAGTCCAGGGCTCATTCTGATGCTCTTGGCACTGCTCCTGCCAAAGCTGAGGGCACTGATCGAAAAAAGATAACCCTCCCTGCCCAAGGTTCACCCAGGCTCCTTTCAAAGAAAGGTTCCTCACTCCATAACTTAGCCACACACCTGGAACCGCCCAGCAGGAGCCTCTCTATGGGTTCTAAGATATTTCAGCAGCAGGAGGAAGTTCAGCCCTCTTTGCTGGAGCCCCAGACATCCACTCTGCCCGTGTTGAATGGTGAGAGCAGCGTTATGAAAAATAAAGATAAATCCATCATCAAACCAAAATTCGGCAGGTCTGGAATACCAGGATCTCCTAAAATGGAAAAAGAAGCACAGGTCAACAAGTGGGAAGTTACGAACAGCGAAAAAAGGGGGAGGGCTAGCACAGAACCAAGAGACGGCCCTTCTAAGTCAAATACGCCTTCTGAAGCCACACCTAAGGCTTGTTGTCCGAACGACAGAACCGAAAACAAGGGGATGAGTTTGAATCATGATGGATTGGAAATGAAGCCATTAAAATCTGACAATGCAGGGCTTTTTAAGAAAGAGCCCTCCTGCCTTATTTATCCCCCTGCTCGGCAAGAGCAGCCCAGCCAGGAAATTCAGCGCACTTTCATTGAAGTAAAGTTATCTTCCTCATCCTTCATTCCTGACTTGCCCCTAGAGAAGAAAGAAGATGACAATAAGGCCAATCAGCTCAGAAGCAAAGCACTGGATTGTCGGCAGAGCACTTTCCACAAGGAAGATGCCCTCAGTGCATTAAAACCTGTGACAAGGACCTATTCGGTGCCAGCACAATTATCCAATCATTTAAGGGAAAACAGCAATGATAGCGATCAACCAGCCCATCATGTCCAGGATATCTTAGGTAATGTTTCGAGTGCAAACCCTTCCGATTCAGAGTTGGCCATGTTGAAAGTTGTCCACCTCAGTCTCAACAATCAGGATGCGAAAGCCACGTCTGCCAGCGTCCTGAAATCCAACAGTGACAATGGCAGTCCCGTTGCACAAAAACTGAAAAAGGGCAGGAGGAACTATTACTACTACGAACTCAATTGGCCACATGATCCCATTTCTTCTTTTTCTGTAAAGCAGCGAATCAAATCGTTTGAGAATCTGGCTAATTTCGATAGGCCTATGGTCAAAGCCATCGACCTCCATTCCACCACCCTGAACTCTAAACTGCCCATTGGCCGAAGATTGTCCAGTGGCATTTCTGCAGTTTCAGCTACCAGCGTGAATGATGCGGTCCAGGCCCTGCGACGGAGCTTGAGTTCCTACTGTGGAGGTGAAGCCCCAACGTCTCCAAGGGTCACCAGATCTTCAACCAGCTCGACATTAACAAATGTGCAACAGAATTTCCCCAAGAGCAGCAAAGACGATGGTCACTTGGGGAAGAGTGAAAGGCATGCGTTTGAAGAACCAGTTAATTTACCCCCATCTACCACCAATGTCCAAAGAAGCAGAGCCTCAGGTGGGCATATTAGACACATGCCCTTGTCTCGTTCCAAACTCCGGGAGCTGAGAGCTCTGAGCATGCCAGATCTTGATAAGCTCTGCAGTGAGGACTTCTCTATGGAGTCTCAACCTTCACCCATCAAAACCGAGTTGCATCTTCCCCCTGTTGTGAGATCCCTCGATGCTCCCACTGAAAATGTTTCCAAGCTGAATGAATGCTCGGGATTATCCAGTCCTGGGATGACAAGCAGGCAATCTTCAAAAGAAACCAGTCCTTGGAATAGTGGCTCTGGAACTCCTGGATCAACATCTGATGAGGAAGGGCTACAGTATGATGGCAGTCTGAATAAAGTGAACTCAGGGAAGAGCTGGTCTGTCAGGTTAGTTTTAACGTTTTCTTAATATTAGTTCTGTAGTAGGAGAAGGCAAAGGTTTAAAACTTGAAAGCAAATATTTCATGGGTGGAGGAAAGAATCGAAAAGGTTTGCCCTGGTTTGTGTACTTTGCATTAAACTACACAAATTCTGAACCCAAGCTATTTGAGTTTTGCACCAAGAAAAACGGGATATTGCAATAGTCGGCAAGTTGTATGTTTTCTTTTCATGTGTATAGTTTCGTTCTTAATGTCGAAGCTCTGTGAAAGCCAAGGACGTGATCAAAGCATTGAATGCTCACCCCAGCTCCCCAAGATCTGAGTCAACAAATTGTCAGCTCCTGATATTTTACTAGGAGTACTCGGGCATTTCAGAGCTCTAAGAATTACAGACTTAGATACGTAAAGAAACTACAAGTAAAGGTTATTTGAAGCCGTATTCTCCACCCAGTACCCAATTATATATATATTTTTCACTCTTGCAGAATGAGTTGCCATAGTCCAGTGATGGCGAACCTATGGCACACATGCCACAGGTGGCACACGGAGCCATATCTGAGGGCACGCGAGGCGTTACCCTATGTCAGCTCCAGCGCGCATGCGCACGCTGGCCAGCTGATTTTCGGCCTTCTTTTCGGCCCTTTTCGCTCTCCCCAGGCTTCAGGAAATCTCCTGAAGCCTCGGGATGGCGAAAACGGCCCAACGGGCCAACCGGAAGTTCACTTGCAAATAATTATCTGTATGTGTAGAAGTGGTTTTAATACTTTATCATAAGCTATCCTGTGAGCAGCCAAAAGCCTTGCATTTGTTATCGGCTACAGAGGCCTTCAGGAAAGCCTTGCTGCAGAAGAAATGGGCCAAGGTGTGCGAGGCCTGGTTGCAACTATCTGAAGGTAAGTAGTAGGGCAGCTCCACTTCAGTTTCGTTTCCGAACTTCCGATTGGCCCGTTGGGCCATTTTTCGCCATCCCCAGGCTTCAGGAGGCTTTCCTGAACCCTGGGGAGAGCGAAAAACAGCCCAACGGGCCTACAGGAAGTCCGGAGGCTTCAGTGAGGCCTGTGCGCATGCGCGGGGGCAGCGGGGGGGTTGTGCGCATGCACAGGGCTGTGCGCATGTGTGGGGGAGGGCATTGCAATATGGGTGTGGGCACATGCGTGCATGCTATCGTGCGTGCATGCACCCTTTTGGCACCCGAGCCAAAAAAGGTTCGCCATCACTGCCATAGTCCCTCCTGATTGACATCCAGTTCAGGTAGTCCCCGACTTACAACCATTCATTTAGCAACCACTCAAAAGTTACACGGCACTGGAAAAAGTGACTTACGACTGGTCCGTGCACTCATGACCGTTGCAGCATCGCCATGGTTGCATGACCAAAATGAGGTTGCTTGGCCACGGGCATGTATTTACGATGGTTGCAGCGTCCCAGGGTCACGTGATCCCCCTTTGTGACCTTCCCAGCTGCCTTCTGACAAAGAAAGTCAATGGGGGAAGCCAGATTCGCTTAACAGCCACATGATGTAACTGAACAACTGCAGTGGTTGGCTTAATAACTGTTGCAAAAAGGTCATAAAATCAGGCATGGCTCACTTAACAACGGCCTTGCTTAGCAACGGAAATTCTGATCCCAATGATCATGTCAAGGACTACCTGTCCTTTTTCCTCTCCAAAATCACCTTTAGCATTTCTGTACTTTTCTCTTTGTTTTTCTATCAGTTCTCTCTTTTCCTTTCCTTGATTTCCCAGTCTCATTTCCTGTAAATTAAATTGCAACAGATTCCACCATGGGCCTTACTCCTGTTTGTGACTTCATATTTTAATAGTCTGTTAATTCAAACTTTTTAAGGTTCGAAACCATATTTTTGCCATCATTCGTTTAGATGCATGGAATAGGAATAGAAATAGAAGGGAAAGAAAAAGGATTGTGGCATCAGTTTTCTACCTAATTCCTCAAAGGATTGTCTTTTGTCCTTAATCGCATTCTTAGAATTAGCAGAGGCAAAAAAAGGAGAATCATTTCCAAACCTGTTCGATCAGGGATATTTCAGGAAAGTCCTTGTTTTTGTAAGAAAAGAATATATAAAGGGAAGCAAAGTCTTTTTTAATTTTTTATTGCTTTTTAATTAATATGAAAAACAGAGCAAACTTCAAAAATAATAGTGATGGTGAAAAATGCATTGCCAAAGAGAAGAAATAGAACGCATTAAAAGATAATTGTTTAATGCACTAGAAATCTATACATACTTGAATAATAGTTGCATTAGAAACGTATACAGGTAATCCTCGACTTACAACAGTTCATTTAGTGACCGTTCAAAGTTACAACGGCTCTGAAAAAAATAACTTATGACCGTTTTTCACACTTACGACCATTGTAGCAGCCCTATAGTCACATGATCAAATTTTGGATGCTTGGCAGCTGGTTCATATTTATGACGGCTGCTGTGTCCTGGGGTCATGGTTGCTTTTGCAACCTTCTGACACGCAACATCAGTGGGGAATCCAGATTCGCTTAACAACCATGTTACTAACTTAACAAATGCAACGATTCACTTAACAACTGTGGCAAGAAAAGTCGTAAAATGAGGCAAACTCACTTAACAAATTTTTCACTTAGCAACATAAATTTTGTGTTCGTAACTCGAGGACTACCTATATGTAGAATCGTAACTGTTTATTGTTATGACGATACATATTTTCTTTTATCGTTGTATTTCTTTCACTTTTTGTGTTAAAGCACTTTTTATGGGTTCTTCGTTTTCCCTTCTCTTTGACAATGTATATACAGTATCACCATGAAGGGAATCAAAGTCTTAATATTTTCAAATAGAATTTAGGTGGCTTTTTCTCTATGAAACCAGATTTTGTTGGGTATTAGAATTATACTTCCTGGTCTTTTTCATATTTAGAAAGAGCCATTTGAGATATTATAGCAATAGCACTTAGACTTATATACCGCTTCACAGTGCTTTACAGCCCTCTCTAAGCAGTTTACAGTGTCAGCCTATTGCCCCCAACAATCTGGGTCCTCATTTACCCTCCTCGGACGGATGGAAGGCTGAGTCAACCTTGAGTAGAGATGTAAAATTTCCGGAAATTTTGAAGCTCGGAAAAAAACCCGTTTTTTCCCCGTTTTTTAGGGGGGGGGAACGGAAATTTTCGGAAAAATTGAAAAAAATGTTACATTAGCACTTTTTTGTCTTTTTAAGATTGAAAGTCATTCTGTTACTTTAGGAACATAAAATATGACTATGGACAATTTGACTTGGCATAAAATTATCACAACTAGCATATTAAAAATATAGTGTAGCCAAACAATTATCACAAACAGAATTTACTTTTTTTAATATTTATTTGTAACAAAGGGAGCAACAATCTCCTGAACTGCTTACTAGTTTATGTGGAACAGCCAAAAAGCCTCCACAAAACAATTTTCAAAACCAAAAGTAACAATTTTTCATATTTCCTCTCCACAGTATTAAAGAAAATCACTTCGATCCATGAATGATTTTTTAATATCTACAGGACACTTGTTACATACAAGAATGTGTTTTGTCATCCTGGTAAATATTTTATTCATCATGTTAAAATAAAATATTCCACAATGTTTTTTTTTTCTTTTTTCAATTTTTCCAATTTTTTGGAAAAAAACAAAAAAGACTTCAGGAAAAAAACGGAAAAAAACCGGTTTTTTTCCGAATTTTTCCGGGTTTTTTCCGGGCCTTCACATCTCTAACCTTGAGCCTGGTGAGACTCGAACTGCCGAACTGCAGTCAGCCGGCAGTCAGCAGAAGTAGCCTGCAGTACTACATTCTAGCCACTGCGCCACCGCGGCTCTATTATCTGTTAATATTAAACCAGACATCTTCTTTCTTCAGTCTCATCCAATGTCATTTTGCATATGTTGTATTTTAGCTTGGATGAACTATTGGTTTCCTCTCTGGATCAGCAGAAATTGCAGTCTGTTTTGTCTTCGGTGACAACAAAAAGCGATGTTTCTTCTTTACTTCAGGAAATCAAAGCACAAGCAGAGGTAAGCCTAGATACACAGCTACGCACATGGGTATATAGATGTGGGTCAGTTGTAAATCCCGTCGCTACTGGTTCGCTCGTGTGCGTACGCACGTTCATGCGCAGAAGCATCCCGAGCAGGTGGGCAGAGTCTCCCACCGCTACCGGTTCGTCGAACTGGGCGCAACCCACCGCTGGTGTGGGTGTGTGAGTGTGTATCATCATTGTCTTTTAATGACCCCATAATTCCTTGCGGGGTGGAATCTGGACAACTGAATGGAGCCGAGTGTTTACTGGCCAGATGCCTTTCCTGTCACCAATGCGGAGTTATATTCAGCAGATATAATCTCAATGTGCCCAGAGAGAGAAATATCTGCCTCTACCTAGGATCGAACTCACAGCTTTCTGATTGTGAGGCAAGAGCTCCACCTCTAGGCCACTGCACCACTCTGGGTGTGTGAGTGTGTATACACCCCTCCAATCCCTTGCAAAGTAGTTGGAAAGTAGTTTGAGAACACCTTCAGTTCTCTTTAGCCTCCCAACACAGAGAAGATGCAAAGAAGACAATGAATCAATTGTATGTTCCTCAACTTTCCCTTCACCTCACCAAGAGGAGAGGGTAAATACTATAATTCAATCAGTGGCCTGTCCCAAGCTATCATCCATTGCATAGTAACAGAAACACTTTCTTCCACTGACACAAAACTAAAATAAAATTCTCTTCCCCGCATCCGTGTTTTCAGTAGATATATTTCCCTGTGTTTTATAACTGGGGAAAAAAATTCAGAAGGGTTGCTATGTTTGGGAAGTTATGTTTGTAAAAAATATACCAACAAAAGCACTGATATCTCCCAGAGGCTTTGGGATCCTTTTTCTACAATCCTATTATTGCATTTAAATCCCCTTGTGAGCTGTGAAGGTGAAATGAAAACAGTTTTGAAACTAGTAGCAATGATCTTGTTTAAATGTTGCTATGATGAGTGGATTGGGGTGGGTTCTTCTTTTCTTCGCTGCCGGTTTGCTCAGTGATGTGCCGCGCGCACGCACGCACACATGCGCTTTGCGTGCGCTTTGCGCATGCGCAGTGCTTAAAAAAAGCTGCGCAGAAGCAGAAGCAAAAAACAAGATGGCGGCGCCTATGGCACTGCCGAGAGAACCGGCTCGGGGGCGTGGCAGGCATGGGTCGCTACCGGTTCGAGCGACCCACGCCGCCACGTTACTAACGGTTCTATAGAACCGGTCCGAACCGGTAGGAACCCACCTCTGGAGAAGATGAATTTGAAACCATTTATACAGAAAGACAAGGTTTAGGGAGAAGCCACAGAATTACTGTGTGGTAAGTGAGGTGGGATGGCCCTGTGAAGGCTTGAAGCCAGGAATCTGGAAGTGGGTGAAGAAGGAATTGCCACCAAGGAGAAGGTGAAGCTGTTCAGGAGGGCTGCAGAGCTGCAGTTATCCTAAGGGCGGGTGGGAGGGGGAGGAACTTCACTGGGGTTTTCAACAAATCAGAATAAAGTCAGAAATCAATTGATTCAGATCTCCAAATTAGACTTGCAAAAAACCATTGGTGTGGAATGACGTCACCCATCTAACTTTAAATGCTTATAAATGTATGTGCATGTTTGCAATGGTTCCATTACCTTCTTTGTTGGTATCGTTATTATGATTATTATTTTTTGTTATTTTGATTATTATTACAGGTAGTCCTCGACTTACGACTACAATTGAGCCCCTGTTGCTAAGTGAGACATTTGTTAAATGACCTTTGCCTCATTTTACAACCTTTCTTGCCATAGTTGTTAAGTGAATCACTGCAGTTGTTAAGTTAGTAACATGATTGTTAAGGGAATCTGGCTTCCCCATTGACTTTTGCTTACCAGAAGGTTGCAAAAGGGGATCACATGAATATGGGACATTGCAACTGTCACAAATATGAGTCAGTTGTTAAGTGTCTGAATTTTGATTACGTGACCATTGAGACGCTGGAACAGTCGTAAGTGTGAAAAATGGTCATAAGTCATTTTTTTGCAGTGCCGTTGTAATTTTGAACAGTCACTAAATGAACTGTTGTAAGTCAAGGACTACCTGTACTTCGTTGCTTTCCACGTACACTGAGATCTTATGGACTGGAGACAAATTCCTTGTGTGTCTAATCACACTTGGCCAATAAAGAATTCTATTCTATTACCTTTGCAAGAGGGATACAAAAGAATGATGCCAGGAAGATAGTAAATCTTGAAAAGTGTTTATTAAGTAATCGCCCCTAAACAAGCTTACAGCATCAAAAGGTTATGAGCTGAAATAGGGAGGAAGGGTGAAACACAACTCACAAGGAAGGTGGGAAAAAGGGGTAAATCCAGGGATGAAATCCAGCAGGTTCTGACAGGTTCTGGAGAACCGGTAGCGGAAATTTTGAGTAGTTCGGAGAACCGGCAAATACCAACTCTGGCTGGCCCCAGAGTGGGGTGGGAATGATGGTTTTGCAGTATCCTTCCCCTGTCACACCCACCAAGCCACGCCCACCAAGCCACACCACGCCCAAGCCACGCCCACAGAACCGGTAGTAAAAAAATTGGATTTTACCACTGGGTAAATCTTATAGCTCTTTCTCCCCCCCTCCCCCACCGTTTGGAGTCCTCACCTTGGCTCTGAGATCACTAACAAGGGGAAATTAATATTTGTATTAACGCTCATTGAAGAGGAAGAGATTATAACACAAGTAAGCAGATACACAATGGGGAATACACATGGAATATCTGAGCCAAGTCTGTTTGCTTATTGTGTTGGAGCTGGGAACCACTTAGGACTTAGGCCAGGGGTGGGGAACTATGGCCCTTTATGACTTGTGGACTTCAACTCCCAGAATTCCTGAACCAGCCATGCTGGTTCAGGAATTCTGGGAAAGTCATAAAGCAGCCATAGTTCCCCACCTCTGGCTTAGGCAAAAGAAAGCCTTTAGGACAGGGGTGTCAAACGGGTGGACCACGGGCCAGATGCGTCACACGCAGGCCACGCCCTCCCCAGCTGCATGAAGGGAAAAAACATCGCGATACGTCACGTGACGGCAATGTGACGCCACGAGTTTGACACCTGTGCTTTAGGGTGAAACTGATTAGGATCTTGCCAGTTTCAGGCAGTAGTGCAAGCCAGCTGAGAGTGCTAATTAACTAATTAAAGTCACAGAGCTGAGCTTGTTAACCAGCAAGCAGGTTCGGGAAAAGATAGCTTGTTTCAGTAATCTTTCCTCTCTATGGGAGGGTGGGGGGGAAATTCTGCAAAGGGAGAAAAGAAAAAAGAAATACAAAAAATATGGATTATGGAAACAATCAAGCCACTGTCCGCTGAGATGGTATCTCTGTGCAAATTCATTGAATCTGAGAATTCAGAGGTTGCAATTAGGCCATCAAAAACCATCCCTTGCTGAAAGCAAGAATCAGTTGGATGTCTTCATTTGATGATATCCAACAAAGGAGAGTCCACCACTCTTTTTATAACTGGTTTTCCTATCAAATTGCTCTTAACTTTTAAGAAGGTTTTCTCTGACCTTCAATCACCATCTGTCTTCTTGTAAACCATTACTCCGCTTTCTGCTCTCTGGAACAAGAGACAGTAGGCATTGATCTTTGTGTGATATTTTTAAAAGTTTTTTTCTGAAATATTATTTCTCCACAGGCTTCCCCCCCCCTCACAGTTAACCATGTCCAGCTCCTTCAGTCTCTCTTCATAGGAGAGTAAATACTCAAGCTATTTGATGACTTTTCTGCAGACCACAACTTGAGGGTTCATATATGAGTAATTCTTCAAATTCCTTGGTTTTATTCCAGTACCTGGTTAAAGCACGTTTAATTGAGTCAGGTGGGCTTGGCATATCGTGCCAAAATACCAAGACTGGATTATGTTCTCAGTCAAGGATAATCCAGAGTCATTTTAAGTATTTTCACATGGGTCTCGAGAGAAATTGTTCATTCATGCCAGTTTGTAAAAGTCCAAGAACTCAAATATTTATGAAACTCAATGCTTTTTGGAAAATGGGCCATGTCTGCATATTTCCTCACATCTGCTATTAAGTCCAAAGTGGCACGGGAGCTGGAAAATATTATGCAATTCAGAACTTGTCCTTTTTTAGTACAGAGCAAGACAATTCTCAGAAGTTTTCTAATTTTTCATCGTCTTGTCTTTCATCTCGGGAATCTTAGGCCAGGTTTGTCATCTTGGTTTCATGTTTGGCTCATTCTCTGCTTTTAAAGAAGTTAAAAATGGAAAATTTTGTTTGGAATCTATCAAAATATGTACATACAGATAACAAAAAGACCGCAAGATTTTTGTTTTGTTTTTAAGGAATATGTCCAAATGTGGAACTGACCAATTGTCCATTCAAGGTTTGCTGGCACCATTTTTTTGCTCCCTCAAAATTCTGTGTGATACCACTGAAATTTACCAATAAGCAACAAGCTTCCAACAGATTTTATTTGTGCAATTTATTTATTTGTCTACCATCTCAATCCTCATGGATTCTGAGTGGTTTATGTGTGTTAAAATATCAATATTTTGAACAGGGAACAAAATAAAGTAATTGCATGAGCCATCAGAGTATCTTAGCACACTTTAAAAATATTTTTTGTAGTGAAACACTGAAATAAAGACTAATTACCTGAAAAATGCTAATCTTGCTTACTATAGCGCTCTACATGGGGCTACCCTTGAAGAGTGTCCGGAGACTACAACTGGTCCAGAATGCAGCTGCGCGAGCAGTCATGGGTGTGCCAAGGTACACCCACACAAGTGCCATCCTTCGCGAGCTGCATTGGTTGCCGATTGCGCTCCGGTCACAATTCAAGGTGTTGGTTGTTACCTTTAAAGCCCTACATGGCTCAGGACCAGTTTATCTGCGTGACCGCCTTATGCCACATTCCTCCCATCGACCAGTGAGGTCGCACAGGGTTGGCCTTCTTCAGCACTCCGACTCTGTGGAACCGGCTTCCCCCCGAGATCCGTACTACCCCCACCTTACTGGCCTTCCGTAAAGCCCTTAAGACCTGGCTTTTCCGGCAGGCCTGGGGCCAATAGTTGTTCTGATTGGCCCATGCATGGTTGTGTGAATGTTTTATTTTAAATATAGTTGGGGGGGTTTTTTTTCCCCTTTCTTTTTTAAATTGTTTTTATATGTTTTATTTTTTATGATGTAAGCCGCCCAGAGTCCTTCGGGAGTTGGGCGGCATATAAATTTTATAAAATAAATAAATAAATAAATATAGTTTTGAACAACCAGAAAAAACAACAACAACCATACAAAGAAAAATGTATGGCTTCTGGGCCACAAAGGTTTGCCTATTTAGCAGATTCGGTCACATCTCTGGCAATTAGGATTCAAGTTAAACCCTATCTGGTCTGGCTGAACTGCTTCTGTAATAGAAGTCTTTATATCAGGGTCCCCAACCCCCGATGGGACCAGCATCTGTGGCATGTGGCATGTCTGTGGCATGCCAGAAACAGGGCTGTGCAAACAAGTGAAGCCCCATCCGTGGGATGCAGGCAGCACATGCAACCACACTCCCTCTGGTCTGCGGAAAAACCTCTCTCCACGGAACCGGTCCCTGGTGCCCCAAAGGTTGGGGGCCACTGCTTTATATTGGACTGTGTCAAAGCTAGTACCTGAATTTTAGCATTTTTATACTTCATTTTTATATCTCATGTGAACATAAGTATTCCAGATTGGACTTAAAGTAACAAAGAACAATAAAAAACAAAGAGGTCACTTGTCAAGTCATGTTTTCATTGTTCCTGTTCCCTTTTTGCATTCTTCTGTATCACCAGGTTTGGAAGTGCTAAACATTGCCAGTAGAAATGTTTTCCAGAAAGGTGAAATTGCTCTTGGGTCAGGGCTGGGTTCCTCCCGGTTCGGACCGGTTCGCCCGAACCGATAGCGACCCACTGGTGATGTTACGATGACGTCACAGAACCGGATCGGTCGGTGCCGGTCTATGGGGGCCGCCATCTTTTTTTGAATTTTTTTTGAATTTTTTTTTAAATTTTTTTTTCCTTCTGAGCATGCGCAGAAGCCGACTTCCGGCACTGTGCATGCGGTCGCCATCTTTTTTTCGGCTTTGTTTTTTTTTCCCCGGATTTTTTGTTACTGCGCATGCGTTCGCCCACGTGGCGTGCCCACGCGGCGCACCCACGGGGCGCCCATGCGGTGCGCCCACGCGGCGCGGGAAGGAGTGAACCGGCAGCGAGGTAAGTTGGAACCCACCCCTGTCTTGGGTATATCCCATTCTTTTAAACCACAGTAAAACGTTCAGTAAATAGTATGAAAAAGTAGTCAAATATTAACCTAAAATTAAAATTAAAAGACTTGGAGAAGGTGTAGATCTTTACCTGAAGTTAGAAACTGGTGAATTTCCCTGGACAGAGGTTTCCATAAATTGGGTGCTGTCACCAAAAAAGACCCTAGTCACCACTTATTCACCTTGCCTTTCATAAACCTGCAAAAGATCCTCTGTTAATCATCTCCTAGCACCAATGGGTGGTGGAGATAGGAATCCCTATCAAATAATATTTTGATTTCTCGGTCAGGTGCTTTAAACTGCTTAGAGGTAGCTCAGTTCATAATGAGATGGGTTCCCATCATCAAGTCCAATCCAAGACTTTAAGGTTTGTGCACAGGGTGAAGTTGCACAGTGTGAGGCACCTCCACAACTCAGAATTGAATGACTGGGCACATGTTTTGCTCATGTGCTTTGTGTAGTCCACATGTGCCTGTCAGTCCATTTCTGCTTTTCTGCTGGGTGAGATTAGAGGTTAGCTACATGTGCAGGTGACACTTTTCATTTTATTACTGACTTGACGGATGGATGTCTGTGTCTGGGCACTGAAAATCAATTCCAGGCCTGAACTTAGTTTAAGAGGCAGCTTAAACTAAAGCTGTGGTTTACTTGGGTTCTTAATACTTTTTTTTAGTGACATTAAGTATACTCAAATCTCTTCTTCACATCTTCCCTTTAATTTCTGAAATTGAAGTTTTTTTAATTTTTAGTCTCTTCTTTAAAAACAAAAACACGGGCGGTGCCGGTCCGTGGGCGCCGCCATCTTTTTTTTGAATTATTTTTTTTTAATTTCTTTTTGAATTTTTTTTTTAATTTTTCCTTCTGAGCATGCACAGAAACCGAGTTCCGGCACTGTGCATGCGGTCACCATCTTGTTTTTGGCTTTTTTTAAATTGTTTTTTTTTCACCGGATTTTTTGTTACTGCGCATGCGTGCGCCCACGTGGCGTGCCCACGCGGCGCACCCACGGGGCGCCCATGCGGTGCGCCCACGCGGCGCGGGAAGGAGTGAACCGGCAGCGAGGTAAGTTGGAACCCACCCCTGTCTTGGGTATATCCCATTCTTTTAAACCACAGTAAAACGTTCAGTAAATAGTATGAAAAAGTAGTCAAATATTAACCTAAAATTAAAATTAAAAGACTTGGAGAAGGTGTAGATCTTTACCTGAAGTTAGAAACTGGTGAATTTCCCTGGACAGAGGTTTCCATAAATTGGGTGCTGTCACCAAAAAAGACCCTAGTCACCACTTATTCACCTTGCCTTTCATAAACCTGCAAAAGATCCTCTGTTAATCATCTCCTAGCACCAATGGGTGGTGGAGATAGGAATCCCTATCTAATAATATTTTGATTTCTCGGTCAGGTGCTTTAAACTGCTTAGAGGTAGCTCAGTTCATAATGAGATGGGTTCCCATCATCAAGTCCAATCCAAGACTTTAAGGTTTGTGCACAGGGTGAAGTTGCACAGTGTGAGGCACCTCCACAACTCAGAATTGAATGACTGGGCACATGTTTTGCTCATGTGCTTTGTGTAGTCCACATGTGCCTGTCAGTCCATTTCTGCTTTTCTGCTGGGTGAGATTAGAGGTTAGCTACATGTGCAGGTGACACTTTTCATTTTATTACTGACTTGACGGATGGATGTCTGTGTCTGGGCACTGAAAATCAATTCCAGGCCTGAACTTAGTTTAAGAGGCAGCTTAAACTAAAGCTGTGGTTTACTTGGGTTCTTAATACTTTTTTTTAGTGACATTAAGTATACTCAAATCTCTTCTTCACATCTTCCCTTTAATTTCTGAAATTGAAGTTATTTTAAGATTTAGACTTTTCTTTAAAAAAAAAAAAAGCCAGATTCATTTTCCAGGCATTTTGTTTAAATTGTGGGGTATGTTCTTTCAAGGGTTTTTAATCTTTGGATATTTTGTCTTGTCTCCTTCTCTCCCCTCTCCCCCTTCTCTTCCTTCCCCTCCCCTTTTTTTGGGGGAGCCAGAGCAAAGAAGATATTTACTTTGTAGTCTTGAATAAAGAGGAAGGTTCTGGCCTGGGATTTAGCGTCGCTGGAGGAATAGACCTGGAACAAAAATCAATCATCGTAAGTGGTGACTGCATCTTTCTTCTAAAGTGGGTTGCAAAGCCAGCTGGAAATTAGATCGAGATCTCTTAAGTCATGTGTTAGCTGTACGATCCTATTTGTGAACGTTTGCTTGCTTCATTTTGTATCCCATCTGCTGATGCTGTCAGAGGGGCAAGTGAGCCTGCGTGCCAGATAATCTCTGATGCACACAAGTTTGCCAAGATAAGTATCTGTGATAGGCTCACACAGATCTTGGAGACTAGAAATCCTTAACATTAGCTCCATCCAAGCCTTATCATAGTTCCAATCTTATGCTTTGTATTCCAGGATTCCCAAACTGTACTTGGTCTTTCTACTGGGACCTGAAAAAACTTTTAAAAGGGCTGCAAGAAATTACATTAACTTAACATTTGCGGCTTATATGAACTGCAACTACTCACCTACGTACAGCAATGTTTTAGGATCATTAGAGTTTTGGCAATATCAAATAGAATCTTACTCATGTGATCCAAATTTATTTATTGAATTTGCTTCGTTTCTAGGTGTACACCTAGATGATTTTTATTTTTGCTTAGCTACAGCCTTTTGACCCAACTTAGTTTTGGGTGAATTTGAATTTATTTTGTTTTTATTTATAGTCCATTCAGGAGTTCAGTGCAACTTGCTTAGTATTTCTGTGTGTTTTTCTGAATGATTCCATGCATTTTACAGAAATTCTTCAATGGTAGAGATGAATTCCTTGAGACTGAAGGCAAAGCCTTTCTCAAGTTAGGTTCAGTGGTTTGCTATTGTCTCCTTTCTGGTGTTTTAGAACTTTCCCCGTCAGCCCTGGGACTTCCAGGTGCCTCCCATCCAAATACTAAATATGTCCAACCCTGCTTAGCTTCTCAAAGTCAGCCAAGGTCAGCTAAATGCTGCCACCTGCTGGGACTGTGTCAAAGGGAGGTTTGGCTTCAGTGAAGCTTCAGATGAAATTTTTTGAAGCTGCGAGCAAAGTGAAGCTGCCATGTTATTTTGCTTATTATTTTGGGATTTCCTCTGGTATTTCCCTTTGCTGGAAGTATATGGAGAAATCTTCAAACCAGCCTGGAGGCAAACTGCATAATTTCTGCCCTTGAATGAGGCAAAGAGCATCATTTTTGTGGAGCAAAGAATCTTGTTAACCCCAAATGCTTGTTAACCCACTTTCCCCTTTCCGCTCAAAATCATCTTCCAAAAAGTGTGTATCTGTCTCGGGAATTTGGCTCAAAATATTACAAGAAGCATCTGTTTTAAACATTTAGAAGCATTGGGTTCTGAGTTTGGCTGACATTCCTACAGAGTACTATATTATCTTTCCATCAACTTCCACAGAGACTTGGCTCACACGATCACATTCAACTACATTGTGTAGCTATTTGAGAATTGGGCAGGTGGGTTGGTCTGTTTCACTATTGTTGGTACCCTTTGGGCAAGAGAACACATTCCTTTGCTCTCTGTATTATGCCTGGCTTGGAAGCTTCTCCAAGGACAGAATGCTAGCCTAGACTGGTCCTTAGCTAGCTCCAGTTATTTAGTCCGTAGGAATGCAATGGCTCAGAGGTTAAATATACTGAGCTTGTCAGCTGAAAAGCTGATAGCCTGAGTTCAAGACCTGAGCACCACACAACAGGGTGAGCTCCCATTCCTTGCCCCAGCTCCTGCTCACCTAGCAGTTCAAAAATATGCAAATGCGAGTAGATTAATAGGTACCACTTTGGTGTGAAGATAACAGCATTCCGTGCATCTTTGGCATATAACCATACTGGCCACATGACCACAGAAAATGTCTTCGGACAATGCTGGGTCCCTTACGAAGAAACGGAGATGAGCCCCGTGCCCTAGAGTCGGACACAACTGGACAGGGGAAACTTTTACCTTTACCTTTTCTTAACCTTCTGAAATACATGATGGTTGGCTTCCAAAAACTATGTCTCTAACTAACAGTATCAGGGAAGTTTTCCATAATAAATGGGGCTGCCAACTGACATATTCACTAGATTTATTGGCCTTCATTTTTAATCAGCTGATCATTCAACATGCCTTTGTTCCTTTAACATTTGCTTTGCTCTAGGTTGGGTGTTTTATATTTCATAGTAATTGACAAATAAAATGCTACAGCTGGTATTCTTAATAATAGGAGCCAGATTCTGTTAAATTGGATATTATCTCACATTTCTTCCAACAGTTCAAAAGGCATTACTGAACTTCTGTTTGTGTGAAGATTTATAGAAACCAGGAAGCTGTGAGTTCTAGTTTCACCTTGGGCACAAAGCCAGCTGAGTGACTTTGGGCCAATCACTGTCTCTCAGCCCTAAGAAGCAGGCAATGGCAAACCACGTCTGAAATCTTGCTCAGAAAAATGCAGGGTCTTGTCCAGGCAGTTGCCAAGAGTCAAGACTGACTCAAAGGCACACACAAATCAATTAGTTAAACTGGGAAAAAGGAGAACCTTTTAAATCTGCTAACTGTTCTTTGATCCATTGACAATCTTCATCCTAATGTGTCTTCTTGAAGGTCCATCGGGTGTTTTCCAAAGGGGTGGCTTCCCAGGAGGGGAAAATTCACCGTGGTGACCTCATTCTTTCTATCAATGGCACTTGTTTGGCGGGTTCTGTCCATGGGGATGTCCTCAACGCGCTCCATCAGGCCAGGCTCCATAAATATGCCATCGTGGTCATCAAGAAGGAGAAAGACAGAGGAAGGATGCCTCCTCGGAGCAATGAAATGCCTACTTCTGATAGGCCAACTTTGGTGGCTGCAGCCACAGGAAGTGAAGCAGGTACTGTACAATATGGGTTAAGTAGTGTTTGAAATGAATTCACCCACCCCTCTACTTTCTTAAGAAAACATAGCAGTGGTGGGGAGAGCTGCCCCCATAGGATTCATACTCCTATGAATTATAAATTTTTGGATGGAGTAAGTGAAAATATGAAAATACATTCAATTGTCAATTGGAATCATTTAGTATCCAAATAATCCTTTGAAAAATAGGAAGATGCTTAGATATCTCGGGCCAAAGCAGAACTGAACTGCTAGATTTTCACGCAGAGCAGTTGGACATCTGACGGTGGCTCTCAGCTTTTGGTTTATAAATCAGATAATAAATACGAACATTTTATTCCCAGAGACATTTAGATTTATATGCGTTTGTATAATCCAAGTTCAAGTATTCCAACAGCATAGCTGAAGCCTTGGAGCCACAGCTAAAAAGGAAGTCTCCAATGGTCTGCTCTCCATTTCAAAGAATGGAAATAACATAAGGAAGGAATGACTGCAAAATATGATTTATACTTTCCAAAGATTTGGAGAACCAGACATGCCTCTGGTGTATTGTCAAGGTCTGTTTTGTGCTCTCTGTGGTATGACCTCTTATAGGTGATTAACCTATATTTGATCATAAGAGTGAGTTTTCTGAATTATTATTATTTTTTTGTCTCCAAAGGTCCAAGCGAAGACCTGAATGGGGCCATTTGTGTTGAACTTTTGAAGACTTCTGCTGGCTTGGGTTTCAGCCTGGATGGCGGAAAAGCTTCAATATCTGGAGACAGACCTTTACTCATCAAAAGAATTTTTAAAGGTAACTTGGACAGTTTTCTGAAAATCCTGTTTTTTCCTTTACTAAAGAAAATGCACTGCTCTCTTTGCAAGTGTCTGAATGTCCCCTATTCAGGACACAAATTTCCTGCACAGCTTTCACAGAATCAAAAAGGAGACCTATCTCCCCCGAACAAAATATTTATGTCAGCATTAACAAAACAACGCACTCCGGAATCGCTTCCTGATATTTGTACTGTTCAAAATTCCAGCTTGGTTAGACCTCACCCAACAGACCAGCCAATTCTCAATCTTCTTTCTCTATGCCATTGTTGTCACCCTGTTTATCAGAAATGTGTTGTGGCCCGTCGCAGCAGAGTCAGACGAGGAGGAGGTTGAGGGACGGCCTGGGCCAGCTTTGCAGCCTTTGAAAGGCTCTGATAAGGAAACAGCAACAGAGGCAGAGGCTGAGCCAGGGTCTTCCGCCCTCCCCCAGGTGGAGAGGCAGCTGTCTTCGGGGCCTGAGTTGAGTGAAGGGGAGGAACAGATGGGGCCCATCCCAGATGCGCTTATGCGCAGAGAGAAAAGGAGAGGAGAACAACGGAAAGCAATAAGCCGGCTCTCAGGGAGAGGCAGACGATGCTAGCCAGCCCCTCCCTGGCTGGGAAATAAATAGTAGGGGTTTGGGAGTGGCCAGTTGTCACAGACAACCGTTCGTTTCTAGTATACAAGCAATTCGGATTTCTTGGATAAACCCAGGTTTGTTGGGACTAATTACGTTTGGGTTTTTTGTTTATCCACATGAATAAAAGACTGTTCTTACCCTGTTTGAAAAGGGGTTTGTTTTTACTCGTGAGTAAGTGGCTTATCATTACTTGCTAAGGCTGGGTCAGAACAAAATGCTCAGTGCATCTTTCAAAGAAAATAGCCTATAGAGGTTTTTGTACATGAACTGTACTGTACTGTACAGGTAGTCCTCGACTTACAACTGCAATTGAGCCCAAAATTTCTGTTGTTAAGCCAGACATTTGTTAAGTGAGTTTTGCCTCATTTTACGACTTTTCTTGCCCCAGCTGTTAAGTGAATCCCTGCAGCTGATAAGTTAATAATGCAGTTGTTAAGTGAATCTGACTTCCGCATTGACTTTGCTTTTCAGAAGGTCAGAAAAGGGGATCACATGACCCTGGGACACAGCAATGGTCATAAGTATGAACCAGTTGCCAAGCGTCTGAATTTTGATCCCATGATCATACGGATGCTGCAAAGGTTGTAACTCTGAAAAACGGTCATAAGTCACATTTTTTTCAGTGCCGTTGTAACTTTGAATGATCACTAAATGAACTGTTGTAAATTGAGGACTAGCTGTGTTTTAACTCTAGAAATAGTGTATATTTTTCAGTCTTTCTACCAATCTGCACTTTGATATTTCTGCCAACAGGTGGTGCTGCTGAACAAGCTGGAAAACTGGAAGCGGGTGATGAAATTCTTGCAATTGGAGGAAAATCCTTGCTTGGACTCATGCACTACGATGCGTGGAACATCATCAAGTCTGTCCCAGAGGGGCCCATTCACCTGCTGATCAGGAAGCATCGGCCACCGGAATGACGGAACCCAACCCCTGAGTTCCGCTTCCCTTTTGAGCACAACCTTACCAGTTTTGTTTGCCAGGAGCCGGAATGGTGGCATCTGGGATGTTATTCTCCTAGGTCAGAATGGTTTAATCAGCCGAGAAGCATCAAGATACATTTGCAAGACTGGTGTCGAGCGTCAATATGGTCAGGCAGCTACTCCACGTTTGAGCCTCCTTAGAGGGCCTCTATGGGCACAGTTTGGTTCTCTTAATTGCAGTCGACTTGTTCACGGAGAAAAGATAAACAAACCAGAACTTAGCAGGAATGCAAGTCATCACAGTGGCTGCTGGCTTCACTGACTCTCTGGATAGGAGGTGCAGCAGCTCATAAAAGCTGAGATATCTCCAAGAGAATTCCCTAAACCCTGTAGCTGACCTAAGCAAGGAACTGATTTAATGTGTTCTTGTTTTGCAGATGGTGTCTTTCTTTCCACCCTCACGGAAGGTGCCATAATTTCTTCCTTCTTGTTGAATTCTTACTCAATCTTTGCCACAGACACTCAGAAGCAATGCTTTGCGTTTATGGTCTACTCTCTCTTCAGTACACCCAGGGACTGGGGGGGAACATAGCAGGGGTGGGTTCTAACTTACCTCGCTGCCGGTTTGCTTCCTTCGCGCGCGTGAAAAAAGAAAAAAAAAATTCAAAAAAAAAAAAGCAGAAAACAAGATGGCGACGCATGCGCAGTGCCGGAAACTCGGCTTCTGCACATGTGCAGAAGAAAAAAAAAATTCAAAAAAAATTCAAAAAAAAGATGGTGGCGCCCACAGACCAACACCAACCAAACTGGATCCGTGATGTCATTGTGACATCACCAGCGGGTCACTACCGGTTCGGGCGAACCAGTCCGAACCGGGAGGAACCCATCTCTGGAACATAGGATATGAAAAGGCTACGAAGGAGTGTGGGTGCAAAATGCACCTGCCACATAGCCTGAATAGCTGATACCAACTATACAAATCCAGAGCAATAGGGGGGGGGGAGAAATCCCTGCATTTTATAAATGAAATTGATGGCTTTCTCTGTCTTTTGCTTTTAATGCCAAAGACAGCACAATAAAATATTTTGCATTGGTTCTATGGAAAGTTCGGTAGAATACAGGGGGCAAAAAAAAAAAGATTGCATTTGGTTTCTTCTTATTACAATGAAGAGTTTTGGTATCTTATTTTCCATCACACGGGGTGATAGTTCCCAGCATTTGTAACTCACTGAAGTTGAAGCTCTCAGATTCAATTCTGGGCATCTCCAACTGAACGGTCTTGGATATCAGAACCTGCAGACCTGGAAAAGGATTTTGCCAAAGATCCAGAAGAGCTGTTGCCAACTTGAACAACAAACACTTAGCTTAGAAGGACCAGTGGCCTGATTTGGTGAAAGACAGCTTCATATATTGATCTGGAAGCCACTGGGCCCCCCAAAGGACACCTCAGGTTTAGCCATGAACTCATTTTCATGGTCCTTCTTAAACTCTTAGCACTCGAAGAGAAGTATTTGCCGTAAATTTTGTAAACTGATAACTATTTATTGGGAAACGTACTATGTATTAGGAAACCCGAGTGTCTTTTAAAACGTCTGAATGATTTGAATGTGTCTGTCTGAAATTTTTACATTTTGTAACTCAAACTGAGTGATGAAATTGTCCAATATGGATGACAGCAAGGGTTTTCTAGATATACCAGGTAGTTTTGACTTCAGCTGCTTTTGTGGATCCAGCATGCTTTTAGTTTAAAAAAAAAAAGAGAGAATGTCTGGGAGGAAAAAAAATATATATGTGTTTTCTATTGTGGAGGTAAGAATTTGTTGAAGACTTGGGGAATGCTAATGAAAATGTCTCAACTGTCAACATTAAATCACCAAATTGGATGTGACACTATATGCACATTGGAGAATAGATACAGGGAGAAAATATAATTAGAAACAAATGTTGTGTTTCTAGGACAGTTTAGTAGGAATATAATGTTCAGTGTTTATCATTCAAAATCACAGTTATTGGCCTCTAGAATTTAAATTAGAAGAATTTTAGAAAAATGGGTCTAGCATCTTCCTGATGTCGAGGGAGATACACGTTATTAAAATAAGGCAGTAAACCCAGATCGCATTTTTAAAGAAATGCACTCTTGATTTGCCTAAAATTGCATTCGATACTTTTGAGATGAAATGGAAGGAACAATTGATTAAGACAGTTTCAGTCATGAAAGTGAAGATTATTTTAGTTGTGCTCTATTCCTGATTACTACATGCATGTATCCATTGTTTTTTTTTTTTTTTTCCTTTGTTTTTTTTTTTTTTTTGCAATGATATGAAATCATTTGCTGTCACCCACTTCATTTTTACTTCCTAGTCCTTGACTTTTCATTCTAATCTACAGCTTGTATTTCCAGATTGTTCCTCATGTAAAAGAGATCACCAGGTCTGATCTGCATGGCTTTTTGAAGATCTGCCAGGTGCTGCCACCTGCTGCGGCTTTCAAAACAAAGAGAAAAATTATAAATCCTGGCCTGAAAATGTGGGTTTTCTGGATTTCAATTCTACATGGCCATAACTTCCAATTCTATTCTAAAATGTTGGTTTTAGCAGTTTTTTGTGCCTCTGTGGTAGCAGTTTCTTAAATAGACTGTTAAAGATTCTGTGTGATTGCACGTGTTCCCTCTAGATTGTGGAAAATGTGTATGTTAGTTCGCCATCTCAAAATGAACAAAAATTACTTTTATGTACACACTTCATCACAGTATCCCATGCACTACTTCTGAATACTTCTCACATAGTCAAAGCACATGCCTGAGAAATCATTTTAGTGGAGAAATTATTTTAGGCAGAGAGCTAAATGTAAAGGCGGTTGGCCTGGTTTTGTTTTGTCTTGTTTTTAAATAAACCAGGATGATGGGGGGTTGGGAAGAGGCAGGTATCAGCACAAAGCGGTATGATAATCCTTAAATAAATTGGGGGGGGGGATTAGTTTTCAAGGAAATGATAAATACCGGAAATTAATTAAATATATATCTTGTTCCTGTTGCCTTAAATTCCTATGTCAGTATCAAACCCTCAATTCCAGATTTTGAACACCAAATGAGATTTATATTTATGACAGATCCGTCTACACCGAGCCATATCACCCTTGTGGTGAGTGGATTTATTTTGTATATTTGTTTGAAGCCACATATTCACAGAATGGGGCTGAAAACAGTCAAAATGGCAGCTGCAACCAATGGGATTCAAGCAAAACCTCATTTTTATGTGCATCAGGATGTACCTAAAAAGAGGCGAGGCTTTGCACGAGCACAGTCTCTGTCATGACTTTTGGGGAACCCCCTACAGATGACCCCAATCCATATGGGCATTTATGAGAAATGCTTTCAGGAAAAAAAATGCATTTAATGGAGATGTATTGCAAATGGATTGCAATCAGGGGTGAAATGCTCCCGGTTCGGACCGGTTCGGGCGGACTGGGAGCGATGGCCGCCGGTGGTTTGCCGAGCCGCCAGCGATCGCTGGCTGGCCACGCCCCTGAACCGGTCCGGTGGTTGCTGCTTGCTCGTCCTGCAAGCTGATGTCCTGGGACTGCACATGCGGTAGGACGCGGGTCCGCAACGGAAGAGGCTGCGGGAGATGCGGTGCGCATGTGCAGCAGCCCTGGGACATCCACTTGCCATTTCTGGCCTTTTGGGCCTTTTCCACTTGCCGTTTCCCGCCGCTCTCAGACTCAGCCCCGTAGCAGCAGCAGCAGAAGGTAAGGCTGACGCAGGCGGTGGGGGTGGGGGAGGAAGAAGCAGAAGGCCACGTGGAAGGCAGGAAAGCATGTCGGGACGGCGGGGAAGGAAGGTAGCAGTCTACTCCCTTCCCCGCCGCCCCGACATGCTTTCCTGCCTTCCACGCGGCCTTCCCGGTGTCCCCGTAGCCAGCTTGCAAAGGCAGGCAAGCGGAACGCCACGTGGAAGGCAGGAAAGCATGTCAGGGCGGCGTGTCTCCCATGCTGGCTTAGGGATCCGAATCAGCCCACTGGCTTCCCACCCAGCCAACTGCCTGCTCTCTTTGACCGCCAGCGCCACTCTGGGAATTCAGCTTGCAGAGTCCGGCGCTCTGGGGGAAGGAGGCTCAGCCGCAGCAGCGCTTCCCACCGGCGAAGAAGCGGAGTGAGAGGGGCAGAAACTGCTGGCGCAGCCCCCCGCACGGGGAGAGGGCCAGGGCAGGCCCGGCCGCACCACCACGGAGCTTTCCCTTCGGCCTGGGCAGTGGTGCTTACCCGGGTGTGCGGGTAGCCCTTCATCTTCGCCATGTTGCCCCACTTGTCGTGCAGCCAGCTGGGGTGGGACATGGCGCGGGCGGAGTGGCCGATGCAGCCACCTCTGAGGCCGCCCTGGCTGAGCGATCGCTGCGCTGAAGTACAGCTCCCCCCACTTTTTCCCTTTTACATGAAAAATCGTTGTGATGCTGTCTAGTGTTTTGAGCCGGCACGGGTGGAAGGCTGCCTTTTCTACAGCATCCCCCTCCCTTCTTTGGATCGCCCTGCAGGGGGTGGGGCTCTGCCTTTGCAGAAACGGGGCGGGCAGTTTGTACGGAGGATTGGCAGGGGGGATGCGTGGCCCTCCGGGATGGAGAGCGGGGCAAGAGAAGGCTCCGAGTTTCGCTTGGGCAGTCAAGCCAGATGGCAGAGGGAAACTCAAAGCGTTGGGGGCTTCAGAAGGGCAAAATGTGCTTCAGAATGTGCAGCTCCTGGATCTAACAGTGAGTGATGTGAGTGATGTCAAGTTGGCCACGCCCACCCAGTCACATGACCCCACCACCAAGCCACGCCCACAGAGCCGGTAGGGAAAAAATTCACATTTCACCCCTGATTGCGATCCTGTTGGTATAACATACAATATTTAATCTGGTTAGCCCCTAACTCAAGTCGTATATTTTCCAGCACCTTGGACAGCTCACCATCATGCTAGGCTAGCTCTATCAAAAATCACCATTTCAACCAGGTAGCACGATTGTATTCCGCAGCCCTATTCACTTTCTGCAGGAAGGACTTAGTAGGCCACAAACCACTATAATGAGGTTGGCAAGGCAAGGCCTCATTATACGATCAGTCCCTTCCCTATTGGTTAGGCAGGCAGCAGAAGGTGGAGCTTCTGCAACCAATCAATGGTTGAGAGGAGTTTTCTGCAAAGAAGAAGGTTCCCCCCCCCCCCAGAATCTCTGTTTTCAGTTCTTTTTCTCAGAGGATTGGAGCAGTTTGCAATCTGAGGCTGAAGGGAGCTTAAACATTCATTTTCACTCCACTATTAATGTTTGCATAAAAGACCATTTCCATAAAATACATCAGCCTCCTTCCCCAGCGGTCATAAAGTGAATTGGTCACATGACCAAATGCCATGGTCCTAAAGTGAGCACTGTGCTCATTAAGTGAACCCATGGCTTCCTATGGGCCGGTTTTGCCAAAAACCAGAAGTAAACGCTGGTTTTCAGAAAAACCATCATAAAACATAATCATGTGACCTCAGAATGGTCATAAACGGTCAGAAATGGCCATAAATGTGGCCCGGTAGCCGAGTTCTTGAAGTGTAGTCACATGACCATCAGAACTTCGCATTCAGATCCTAAGTACTCCCCCCAGGTAAGTCCATCAGAACTTCAAACAGTTGTTAAGCAACCGGTTGTAAGTCAAGGACTACCTGTATCTTTATACAGAAATGCTACATTTAAATTCTGATTCTGAATCACCATCTGTAAATCTTCCTCATCTTGCTATTTCCATTTTCTTTTTCCTGTTAAAAGAGTGAATTATCCCAAGCTAGTGCCATGCAGAAGCATAGGAACTACAAATCCCAAAATCTGTAGCCAACATGGCCAAAGGGATTCTGGTACTTTGTAGTGCTGATATAATATTAAATTAGAGCACTCTGGCAGCAAAGTTGACATTTGAGCACTGGCTGATAACGTTGTCTACCATTGCACTGTGGGCATGCTTGTGTTTCCTTCCAGAATTGCTAGGCTAAACACACCTTTAAATCAGTGGTGAAATCCAAATTTTTTTACTACCAGTTCTGTGGGCGTGGTGTGGCTTGGTGGGCGTGACTTGGTAGGCGTGGCAGGGGAAGGATACTGCAAAATCCCCATTCCCTCCCCACTCTGGGGCCAGCCAGAGGTGGTATTTGCCAGTTCTCCAAACTACTCAAAATTTCTGCTACCGGTTCTCCAGAACCTGTCAGAACCTTCTGGATTTCACCCCAGCTTTAAATCAAGATGTTTCATGTGCGAATTCGCCATCAGTCACTTGATGTATACATGAAAAGTGAATTTAATGTATTGTAATTTTATAAATATTAATTTGGAATCTTGACAAGGGTATTCAGAATGTATTCAGACTGTGTAAGTCCATCTGTTTGCCAGACACAAAAGTTAATTATGTGAAAAAAATGAATATCGTTTAAAAGTTATGATTAATTTTATTTTTAATGCTGTGGTTTTTTTTACCTTGCTCTAGACATCAATTATCTGTCCCTGTTACTGATGAGCTGTCATCTTGATAATAATAATTTTGGATTAGTGGGATCTGAAATTAGCATATCGCAGAAGTTGGGTAGAATATATATTCATCATGTCATAGAAAGTGGCACCTTGTAGGAATTAATTGAGCAAGCAAGTTGTATTGAAACACAATGGAAAGTTGGGAGAACTCATAACCATGCCATGGTTGAGGAGACAGTAAACATGCATTATAGAGAGCAAACTAGACACTTAGCAGGTTAATTTCTACCTTTGGAACATTTATGGGATTCCCAATGTATGACCTGACAGTCAGCCACAGTCAGCCATGGGTTTGCTACCCCCTCTTACCCAGGGAGTGTGGCGGTGTGTGTCAAAAGAGTCAAAATGGCCTCCGCACCCAGGCAAGCAAAACACATGTAAAAAGGGGGCGGGGCTTTGTGGGGCTACCGCCGCCATCTTGACTTTTTTTACTTCTCCTGCCAACACCACTGCCTCTTACCCTTTTATATGAAACAGGCCACAATTCTGCGTGGTTTTTTTTTTTTAAACTGCGACACATTACTTCCAGTATGATGTTGTATATTAACACTGTCGTTTTTATAAATATGTCCTTTGTGTTCAGATTATTTTTAAATGCCTTGTTGTAAAAAGATAAGTGCAATAATAGGACGTAGACTGTGTACCTTTCCAAATGTGCTTTACTCCAATTGTCTGAATGAGCATCTCTTTAAAAAAAAAAAAAGTTTCACTGCAGTTTTTTTTAGTGACTTCTGAAAATAAATAATAATGTTACTTTATTGCGTTACCATTGGTGTTGAAATGCAGGAATCTTGAACGTAATTTGTTATTTTCCATCGTGTTACTCATCTTGCAGTGTTGACACATCGTGTTAAACTTTAATTTGCTCAGTTATGGTTTGTTTAAATCATAGTGGCCTAGGTTTGGAAAATGTACTAGCTTATCAAGCATGAACTATAGGATGGTTGAAAGGCCCACATTATAGCCAAATGGATATACCTAAAAAGGGGGTCCCAAGAGAGGTGCTCAATGCTGGAGGTGCCTGATGAGCTAAGAAGACCGCATCCCCATCCCATCTGTCTCTTAGTTCTGGTTTCAGTATAGTTTTAAAATCTTAATAGCAATAGCACTTATATACCGCTTCACAGTGTTTTACAGCCCTCTCTAAGCGGTTTACAGAGTCAGCCTATTGCCCCCAACAATCTGGCTCCTCATTTTACCCCTCTCGGAAGGATGGAAGGCTGAGTCAACCTTGAACCTGGTGAGATTCGAACTGCCAAATTGCAGTCAGCCGGCAGGCAGCAGAAGTAGCCTGCAGTACTGCACTCTAACCACTGCGCCACCATGGCTAATCTGTGTAGTTTTAATGTTTTAATGTTTTAATTATTTTTCTACTTGTTGTATAATTTGTAAGGCTCCCAGAGTCACCTTATAGGGGAAATCAGAGGCATAAATATTTAATAAATAATTAAATAAACTAAATGAACAAATAAATGTGTTAGCAGGGGTGTCCTCACAAAGGTGTCAAAATGGATTTTTTTTCTCTATTTACAAAAATGGCCTTTTTCCCTCATGGAGGGCATATCCACTGAAACACAGTATTTTACCTGGAAATTAATCCCCTCCACCCTCCTGATATTTCTACTATCTTAATGGAGCTTTCAGGGGACTCAAGGATATTCTTGCAATGCAGAAAATTATATTTGCTTCAAAACATGTTAGCTTCCAATATGTTTACCTCTTATTTATTTATTTATTTATTTATTTATTTATTCATCTATCTATCTATCTATCTATCTATCTATCTATCTATCTATCTATCTATCTATCTATCTATCTATCTATCTATCTATCTATCTATCTATCATCTATCTATCTATCATCTACTTATTGAATTTATATTGCTGCCTATTCGCCCATGGCGACTCAAGGCGGCTTACAGAATATAAAAACCACATTTAAAAACAGTAAAACTGATAAAAAAATCAAATAAATTAATGTAATAAAATCACCCCCCCAGCCTCCACTTCCCGCCCCAGCAACAGCCGATCACACGAGCCATTTAATGGGCTCCATTCCGCTCTGGGTTCCCCAGGCCCACTGGCAGAACCAGGTCTTCAGCGCCTTCTGGAAGAGTGTTAGAGTGGGGGCCATTCTAATCTCTGGAGGAAAGATGTTCCAGACAGAGGGAGCCACCACGGAGAAGGCCCTCCTTCTGGGTCCCACCAGGTTTATCTCCCTTGGGGATGGGACCCGCCGCATTCCCTGCTGCTGTGATGGCAGGGGTGAAATGCTCCCAGTTCGCTCTTACCTGTCGGTTGCCGTAGAGCCGGTCGCCAAGGTAGCACGAGGCGCCACGCACCCGCCCGGACGCCGCCATTTGGGTTCTTTTACCCTCTGCGAATGCACAGAATGCTTTGCACATGCGCAGAGGGTAAAAGAATCCAAATGGTGGCGTCCGGGCAGGTGGGCGGCGCCTTGCGCTACCTTGGCGACCGGCTCTATGGCGACCGACAGGTGCGAGCAAACTGGGAGCATTTCACCCCTGTCTGATGGGTCGGGTAGATGTGACCAGCAAGAGACGGTCCCTTAGATAACCTGGCCCCAGCCCATGAAGGGCTTTAAAGGCGACAACCATCACCTTGAATTGCACCCTGAAGCAAATCGGCAACCAATGCAGGTCCCGCAGGAGAGGTGATACATGTGCACACCTTATTAAAACATATTATATGTATGTGTATGTGTGTATGTGTATGTATATATATATATAATAGATCTATACTAGTCTCCCTTTATTTATGTAAAAATATGTTTATATATTATATATATAAAACACACACACACACACACACACACACACACACACACACACACACATATACAGACGTATAGATGTATACATATATATAGAAGAAACGACAGACATCACGATCTCCGGCACTTTTAAAAAATTTATTCACTTAGCTTTCGTTAGCCCCTGCTAACATTGTCAGAGTGTACAGGGGGGAGGCAAGGGTGTGGGCCCATCACGCGCGCAATGACCAAATTGATCAGTAACACATAAAAGCAAGTATCTATC
>QLTV01003108.1:3464572-3488413 GCA_003457575.1 Thermophis baileyi | reverse complement strand
AATATATAATAATATATAATATATAATATATAATATATAATATATAATATATAAATATCAAACAAGGATTGGGAACCCTCTATACATATTCAATATCCTCAATTTGTTTAAAGAAACTAGGAGACTGTGAGTTTTAGTCCTTAGGCAGGAAAACAGGCTTGGTGACTTTGGGTCAGTCACTCATCCCAACTCACCTTAAAAAAAATAAAAAATGGAGAGCCAGTTTGGTGTAAAGGTTAAGGCATCAGGTTAGAAACTGGGAAATGGTGAGTTCTAGTCTTAACCTTAGGCATGAAACTAACTGGGTGATCTTGGGCCTGTCACTCACTCTCAGCCCTAGGAAGGAGGCAATGGCAAAACATTTTGGGGGGAAAACTTGCCAAGAGAACTGCAGGGACTTTTCCAGGTGATGTCCAAGTATCCGACACGATTGAACAGAAGAAAAAGAATGTCTATGGAGAGTCTCAGTCATCCAGGTCATGGTTGTCCCAAAGGTGCTTTTTCAAAAGGCAACTGGACTTTGTTTTTCCTTGAAGATGTTTTGCTTCTCATCCAAGAAGCATCTTCAGTTCTGACTGAAGCTTCTTCAGGTCAGAACTGAAGAAGCTTCTTGATCAGGAGAGAAATGTCTTCAAGGAAAAATAAAGTCCAGTTGCCCTTTGAAAAAGGACCTTTGGGAGAAGAAAAAGAAACAGTTTAACCACTAGGTGGCAGCAGATACAGCAATAGGTAGGTGTAATTGTATAGTAAAGGAATGGGTTTTGCAGTTCTGGTTTAATAGTATATCTCAAACTTCAGAAACAAACTTTCTTAACAGAAACACTCAAGCTAACAGCAACTATTTTCTAATGTATGCTGTTGGAGATTTGCATTCATCTATGCTCATGAACATAAGCAGAGTGATAATTAAATAGTAATAATTCTGCTAATTGATTATGTGCCATCAATTAGTTTTTGACTCCTAGCTATCATACAAATAGATTATCTCTACGATGATCTGTCCCTAACTTGGTCCTTCAGGTCATCCAACAGTGGAATTCATCTAATAAATCTTTGTTAACACTAACACTCAGCATTATTTGGGGTTTTCTGAGGTTTTCTGTGTATTGGTTATTTCTCTAAAGAGTATATTTCAGATTTCAGGGCATGCATATTATTTATATACAAGTTCATATAAGCAGAGGTCTCATTTGGAAGGCTGGACACAGGAAAGGGGGTGGGGGGTGGGAGACCAGCAATTGTGCAATACTTTCACAGTATTTTACAGTACTTTACAAGCCCTGGAGAGTGGCAATTTTCTGATTCTTGCAGCCCCAAATTGGCATACATCAGTTCACTAACTGAGATGCACTTTGGTTTCTGACACAGCTTTCTTTGAGGGTGGGGAGAATCACAACAGCTTCTGATACATTTACAAAACTAGATGTATTCCTGTTAGCTAACCACAGATTATGAAAACATCAGAGATTATGCAGATGATTACAACACAACATTAGAACCTGTGGTACGTGAGAGAGATTGCTGGATTTAGATAGCAACGCAATTTCGCCTCTCTCTCTCCCTAACTTTGAGCCTAGGCAAAATGCAGGAAGCAGAGTTCATAACAGAAAACCTATTTATTGCCTGTTTCAATTTCAAGTTCTTTTTCTATACGTAGAAGGTAAGGGGAAAATCCAAGTACTATTGTGTCATTCATTGCTGTGGCCACAGTGCAAAGCCTCCCATTCAACCACAATTCTGCTCATGTGGCCTCTGAGTCATTTCTATGGCTCACAAGAATACCTAGGAAAGAGTCAGAGCTACAGGGCACATAGGTCAGCCCCCCCCCCGGTAAATCTGGTCCTCGACTTACAACACCTTGTGTAGTGAGCATTCAAACAGCACCGAAAAAATGAGTTATGACCGTTTTCACACTTAACGACCGTTGAAGTATCGCCATGGGCATGTGATCAAAATTCAGACGCTTGGCACCTGGCATGGATTTATGCTGATTGCAGTGACTCTGGGTCACACGATCCCCTTTTGTGACCTTCTGGCAAGCAAAGTCAATGGAGAAGCCAGATTCACTTAACAACTGTGTTACTAACTTACAACTGCAAGTGATTCACTTAACAACCGAGGCAAGAAAGGCTGTAAAATGGGGCAAAAACTCACTTAATTAAGAAGATGTTGGATAACCATTTGTCTGAAGTGGTGTAGGGTTTCCTGCCTAAGCAGGGGGTTGGACTAGAAGACCTCCAAGGTCCCTTCCAACTCTGTTATTCTATTCTATTCTATTCTATTCTATTCTATTCTATTCTATTCTATTCTATTCTATTCTATTCTATTCTATTCTATTCTAATGACCGTCTTGCTTAGCAACAGAAATTTTGGACTCAGTTGTGGTTGTAAATCACAGGGCTATCTATATACCAGACAGGAAACACGACTAGATGAACTAATTCTACTTTATTGTCAGGCTATGTTAACAGAATCCTGCAAGTAGGAAAAGTATAATTTTTCCACCACAGTTTTAACTGTTTAATCTATTAGGGCAGGTCCCTAAGGTCCCTAGTCCAGTGATGAAATCCAATTTTTTTTTTACTACCGGTTCTGTGGGCGTGGCTTGGTGGGCGTGGTGTGGCTTGGTGGGCGTGGCTTGGTGGGCGTGGCAGGGGAAGGATACTGCAAAATCCCCATTCCCTCCCTACTCCAGGGGAAGGATATTGCAAAATCTCCATTCCCACCCCACTCTGGGGCCAGCCAGAGGTGGTATTTGCCGGTTCTCCGAACTACTCAAAATTTCCACTACCAGTTCTCCAGAACCTGTCAGAACCTGCTGGATTTCACCCCTGCCCTAGTCTACTCTTGACCAGGGGTCTTCAACCTCCAGGCTGTGGCCTACTTCCAGGCCGTAGCCCATTCGGAACTAGGCCACGCGAGCGGCGGCTGAGCATGCATGCAAAAGCTCCATTTATGCAAGCGGTGGTTGCTTGTGCAAGTGCACACGCCTGCCACTCACACAGAACCATCCCATCTTTCCCCTCTCCCCACTGGACTGCCAAGCCAGAAAGGTTGGGGACCACTGCTCTAGACTACTCCGTGTTGCACACGGCCCTGCTTCAGAGAATGCTCTTTCACAGTCTCTGCATCCTGCGAAAACCATGCAAACACACATCCTATTCTCATTTTAAGAGGCTCCAGAGGCCACCTGAGAGCATGGGCCTCCCTCCCAAATTTCAGAGGGTCTGGAGGCCATGTAAGAATGCACCCCATTCTTGCATGGCCTCCACAGCCTCAGAAAATCACACAAGAATGAGGTGTGCTTTTGGGAATAGTTGTGGCTGGGTGCTAGTGAATGCTGGCATGTCACCCAAAATATTGTGGCGTGTCACCTTTGACGCATGTCCTAGGTTCACCATCATTGCCATAATCCAATAAATTAGTTGCAAGGGAGGTACCTGTGGCTCTTCAGGTGTTGCAGAACAATTCCTAGCGGCCTGAACCAGCCCTGCCAGTCTCAAGCAATATTACGGAGCTGAGCATTTGCAAGGTGGAGGTTGTGAGCATCTGAGCATTTGCAAGATTATGGTTGTAATTGTGTGATCAATGCCCTGTACCTTTTAAAGTCTGTTGCATGTGTGCCACATGTAAAAAAAAGAGGCGTGGCTTTAATTAATTGCCCAGTTATGGTTAAATTTAAATTTACTGACAAAGAAATAGCAATAGCAATAGCAATAGCACTTAGACTTATATACCGCTTTACAGTGCTTTACAGCCCTCTCTAAGCGGTTCACAGAGTCGGCATATTGCCCCCAACAATCTGGGTCCTCATTTTACCCACCTCGGAAGGATGGAAGGCTGAGTCAACCTTGAGCCTGGTGAGATTTGAACCGCTGAACTGCAGCTAGCAGTCAGCTGAAGTAGCCTGCAGTGCTGCACTCTAACCACTGCGCCACCTCGGCTCTAAATAAAGGGAGGCTAGTATAGCTATTTCAAGCTGCCCAGTTATGGGTACCATTTTGACTTTTTTGAACACTTGCCCCTGTGCAGGAGCTGTAGTTCAGCACCCCTGAAAGGCCAAAACTGTCCCCCTTAGGGTTTCAGAGTTTACATTGCTGGATTTTTACCGGGAAGATCTGAATAGCAGATTGCTGAAAATTCCACCTTTCATTCCAGTATATAAGCAAGATGGATTACAGTTAGAACAAATAAAGGTAGAATCCCAAGACAAGTGAGTTAATTGCCGGCAGAAAATAATATCTACCCTTCCTTATCTCTATCTGCTTGGCCTTTGATATAAGTATCTCACCGCTTGGGGGAAAGGGTCTTAGTATTTGATCCCAACATAACGAAACAGCCATGAAACCTTCAATCTGGGACTTTTTATCTGGAACTAAGCCGGAGGGCCTTCCTTCTGGATAGACACCCATAAGACTCATTGCTATTACCGAGATGATTTTAAGCATTACAAGCACAGGTGAACACTTGTTTTAAAATAGAATTTAAAGCAAGGGACAGGCCACCATTATTAATAGCCTTGCAGGCTTTGCCTCCAGGTGAAAGAATACAGGTAGGCCTCAACTTACAACAGTTCGTTTAGTGACCGTCCAAAGTTACAACGGCACTGAAAAACGTGACAGGTACAACCTTTGCAGCATCCCCATGATCATGTGATCCAAATTCAAATGCTGGTTCGTGTTTATGACTGTTGCTGCGTCCAGGGATCACGTGATCACCTTTTGCGACCTTCTGACAGCAAAGTCGATGGGGAAGCCAGATTCACTTAACAACCAGGTTACTTACTTATCCACTGCAGGGATTCACTTAACAACTGGGGCAAGAAAGGTCGTAAAATGGGGCAAAACTCACATAGCAAATGTCTCACTTAACAGCAGGCCTCAATTGTGGTCGCAAGTCGAGGACTACCTGTACTAGTGGAAATTTCACTCAGAAATTCAAAATTTAGCTCCATTAGCCAGAGAGGAAAAAAAATTAATGACTGTTTTTTGATCAGCTGTTTGCCGCTATTGTCTGAGACATGATTTTTCTTCTCCTGGAGAAACACACAGGTAGTCCTCGACTTACAACAGTTCATTTAGTGACCATTCAAAGTTACAACGGCACTGAAAAAAGTGGCTTGCGACCGTTTTTCATACTTACAACCACTGCAGCATTCCCATGGTCAGGAGATCAAAGTTTGGATGCATGGCAACTGGCTCAGATTTATGATGGTTACAGAGTCCCGGGGTCATGTGATCCCCTTTGGCGACGTTCTGACAAGCCAAGTCAATGGGGAAGCCAGATTCATTAACGACCATGATACTAACTTAACAACTGCAGTGATTCACTTAACTGTGGCCAAAAAAAAAAAACATTGTAAAATGGAGCAAAATTCATTTAACAGATGTTTCACTTAGCAACAGAAATGTTGGGCTCAATTGTAGTCATAAGTTGAGGACTACCTGTATTCCACACCGGGAACAAAGTGTTGACCAGGAATCTGGAGAAAGCATAGAAGGTGTGTATGTACAGATGGCTCCAGAGGTGGGATTCAGCAGGTTCTGACCAGTTCTGGAGAACCGGTAGCGGAAATTTTGAGTAGTTCGGAGAACCGGTAAATACCACCTCTGATTGGCCCCACCCCCATCTATTCTCTGCCTCCCGAGTCCCAGCTGATCGGGAGGAAATGGGGATTTTACAGTAACCTTCCCCTGGAGTGGGGAGGGAATGGAGTTTTTGCAGTATCCTTCCCCTGCTATGCCCACCAAGCCACGCCCACAGAACCGGCAGTAAAAAAATTTGAATCCCACCACTGGATCATGGCTGCATTATCTCCGCAAACCTTCAAGGCTATGGAAGATCGCCAGGGTGAACACTCAGTGCCCTAAGACACCCGGGAACATCCAGTGTCCTTAAGGGACCACCCAAAAGTACCTAGAATGTACTCAGCTATTTGAGCTATTTCTGCTTCTTCTTATCTTATCTATCGTGTGCCAGCCTTCCTGGGTGACTTCTGCATCTATCGTATGCCAGCTTTGTTGGGTGGATTACGTATAAAAGAGGTAATAAAAGAGTATAAATACAAGCATTTCTTGTGGCTCGGGGCTTCCTTTCTGTAAAGGGGGGGGCATCTTTATTCAGCTGAACAAACGTGTTAAGCTTAAAGGCAACTTCTGGTATTCTGTCTATATTTTAACCAAGCCACACTTCAGAACCTGCAATAATAAAAGGACAGATACAGGCACTTGAATAACTTAACAACCGGTTCTCTGGCTGGGGAGGTGTGGCCGGTTGGTCATGTGACTGGGTGGGTGACGTCACTCATCACACCCAGCCCCGCCTCCCAGCCACTCGCCTCAAAGGCAGAGGTAGGATTCAGCCGGTTGGGGCTAATCCCACCACTGTCTGGCCCTGCCCCCACCCATTTTTCTGCCTGTTTTTGGGGCCGTTTTCAGGCCATTTTCAGGCCGTTTATCGAGCCGTTTTCAGGCTGTTTTGGGGCTGTTTTTGGCCATTTTTGGGCCATTTTGGGGGCCATTTTCAGGCCATTTTTGGGGCCATTTTCAGGCCATTTTGGGGCCATTTTCAGGCCATTTTTGGGCCGTTTTCAGGTTCTTTTTTGAGCTGTTTTTGGCCCGAAAAATGACCCAAAACGGCCCAGAAAATGGCCCAGAAAACAGACTGAAAAACGAGCAGGGGTGGGGCCAGCCAGTGGTGGGATTTGCCGGTTCACTGAACTGCACAGAATCTTAACTACCGGTTAGCCCAAACCGGTGCGAACCGGCAGCAGCCCACCTCTGGATACAGGTAACAAAACTACCAATTTTCTTTTCGGGTAGGTTTGAGTCTACTTCTGTGTCACAGTTCAGATCAATTACACTCATGTACAGTATTGGGAGTGGAGGGTGGGTGGGCAATCAATGGCAATGCCACATCTGCCATCTTGCAGATTTTTACCCACCCCAGTGGGGACCCACCCCAGTGGATCCATGACTATAATGGGATGTATGGATGACCTTGGAGGACGACAGGAAGAGATGTTGCCTAAGTAACCATCAGACAGGAGAGGGAGGAGCCTGCAGTTGCTTATACGGACAGAGAAAGAGGAAGAAAATGCCCTAATGGATCAATCAAAGGGAGGGGGGCAAGCTTGCACCTTTAGACTTACAATCTGTTAATGTAGATTACAATAAAATATAATTAACTCAGGTAATCTTGTTTCTTTACCTGGGAGGGCTGACAATGATAGAGTTCTGCACTGTTTAGGATAGTGATGGCGAACCTTTTCGGCACCAAGTGCTGAAAAGGGAGCATGCGTGCGCATCTGGGCCACAACCCGGAAGAGGAGCTGCCCAGGGGGCATGCGTGCGCCGGAAAATGAACTTCCGGTTTCCGGCGCGCATGCTCACGCCAGAAAATGGAAGACCAGCACGCACAAAGGCCAGCTGATCATCGTGCGTGCATACGTGTCAGAAACCCGGAAGAGGAACGGGCGACACCGCACGTGCCAGGCGACATGGCTCCGTGTGCCACTTCGGGCATGCGTGCCATAGGTTCACCATCATGGGTTTAGGATTTGATTCCAAAAAGCTGCAGTTGCTTTAAAGACTTGCAGAAGAGGGCTCCATTGGCACACCCTACCATGCTTGAAAAACATTGTTGGGAACTGTTTCCGCTCCATTGCAAGAGGTGCATTGGTTTCATGCAACACTACTAACTTAATCTGCCTCTATCTCTGGATCAATGACTTCACTATAATGCAGCGATTTATGTCAAGAGCACCCATGTTTTGCGGAAGCAGGAGAAAGTTGAAGACAATTGAATAACAGAATAACAGAGTTGGTGTCAGCGTTCCAAGTGATGCACCCATTGAAAGTAGAACTCCGAGGCAGAACAATTTATTGGATACATCATATTGGCACAACTGGTGAAAACCGACTCTGAAAGTTCCCGTGGTTTTCACCCAGTTAAAAGTGAGTTTCCCCCTTCCCCCAAATCATCTGTCACATTATCCAATAGAGGTGCTGGCTGGTTGCTTGGTTACTCCTCCTCTTTCCAGCCACCTGTTGAAACGTCCTTGGTTCCCACAGGAAAACTTTATGTTTCGGCTACAAAACCCTAGCTTAAGGTTCACTTCAGGGTTGAGTTGGAAGGGACCTTGGAGGTCTTCTAGTCCAACCCCCTGCTCAGGCAGGAAACCCTAAACCATTTCAGACAAAGAGGTTGTCCAATCTCTTCTTAAATACTTCCAGTGTTGGAAAATTCACAACTTCTGGAGGCAAGTTATTTCACTGATTGTTCTCACTGTCAGGAAATTTCTCCTTAGTTCTAGGTTGCTTCTCTCCTTGATTAGTTTCCACCCATTGCTTCTTGTCCTACCCTCAGGTGCTTTGGAGAATAGCTTCACTCCCTCTTCTTTGTGGCAACCCCTGAGATATCGGAACACTGCCATCATGTCTCCCCCTAGTCCTTCTTTTCATTAAACCGTCAGTAGTGTCTGCATGGGTAGTTGTGAAAGTCAAGAGTGCAATCGAATTCAACAGTGCAAAGATCTGGCTGCTTTTTATCTGGTTGTGGACCTTCCTTCCCATCTTTATGGCTGCCATTTTGTTTTTGTTTTTTTAAACCATATCCTGCAAATGCCCTTGCAGTTGAATAAAAATTAAATAAAAGTCATTCCAAACTTTCTGGAAGGTGCTGTGTTGAGAGGAGACTGATGTAGGGATCCTTAATTCTTTCTACACAATAAGACAGCCAGTAAGGATGTCTGCAGGATATGGTAAGAAAAAGTCAGGAAGGTGGTTGTGATGTTACCATCAAAGTTCTACATGGATTTGATGTGCATCACACACATACAAGAAGCATAAAAACAAAATGGAGCTTCAGTTGCACCAACGTCTTGACTTTTGATCATAGACACCGCTGACAGCTAGGCGTTTTTCCCTGCTGGGGCTCTGCTGACTAAAACGGCTGAGAATTGCACTCCGGGTGAAGCTGAGCCGAGAGGAAAAACCGGTATTGCAAGCAGTCATATCTCTGGCCCAGGTGAAAGTCTTATCTTCTCTCCTGAATTATCAAGGCTGATGTGTCATTATTCTCCATATTCTTTTGCTACTTTGATATTGTTTTTAGACATACAGTACAGAGACCTTTGGGAAAATCATTTTCTTAAATAACTCCCGGGCTACAAATAGCCTTTCTCTTTCTTTCTTTCTTTCTTTCTTTCTTTCTTTTTCTTTCTCTCTCTCTTTCTTTCTTTAATGGCATGCAAAGATAACCATAATTACCTCCCAGGGAAAAAAAACTAAGTGTTTCAAATGTTTGTTGTGCATTTTTCTGCAACTCAGTAGGACACAATAAAACAAGATGATGCAAGAGGGCCTTTACAATGCTGCAATCCTCTCTTCTTCTTCCTCTTTTTTCTGGGCACTATACCCCCTCAACCCAGATTCTCAGATTACATGGTACTTTTTCCATTCTTCCCGGGGGAAAAACACAGATATTTTCTTCCTGCTCACTTCGCTCTCCCCCCAGAATATTAGAACCAGAAAGGTGTCTCAGTTAGTGGCCCAGGTTGCAGTTCAAGAAAAAATCCAGATAATTTTTTGAACCATCATTCTTAAGCCAACATTTCTCACAAGATTTTAAATGCCTAAAAATCCAAAAATTAGATGTCTCTATCATTGGTTGTTGCTGCTTCAACACACTGGCAATTCCCTTGTGATGTGCAGGCAATGGGGTAGGGTGTGTGAAAATCTGCAGATTTTGATATACACATAGGAATATCACTGCGATACAATATCATACTCTTTTTGGGAGGTGGGAGAGTGAGTTGGTTGCTTTATTTCAATTTTTTTTCAAACTTGGCAACTTTAACATGAGTGGACTTCAACTTCCAGAATTCCTCAACCACCATACTGGATGATGAATTCTGGGAGTTGAAGTCCACTCATCTTAAAGTGGCCAAGTTTGAAAAATACTGCTTTATATCCTATTTTCTTCAGGAGCTAAAGTGAGGATCTCACTTTCCGTTTTCCCCTGCAACAATAACCCTGTGGGGTAGGTTGGACTGAGAATGAGTAGCTGCTCCAGGGGTGGGTTCTAACTTACCTCGCTGCCGGTTTGCTTCCTCCCGTGCCACGTGGCTCAAACTCCCCTAGTCATTTTCTACTCTCACCCTCTATATCAGAGGTGGGGAACTATGGCCCTTTTATGACATGTGGACCTCAACTCCCAGAATTCCCGAGCCAGAATGGCTGGCTCAGGAATACTGGGAGTTGAAGTCCACATGTCATAAAAGGGCCATAGTTCCCCACCCCTGCTCTACATTGTGCTAGTTCAACACATTAACTCCCGCAACACATTCTATCTCACCAGATGAGGAATATGGGCCACAGACACAGAAATGGGACACAAAAATGAGACACAGACTCTCAAGCCCTGCCTGAAGGCACCTGCCGATTGACTCTGCCATGCCAAGCTTAAAAGTGAACTAGCAGGTTATGCACCGAGTCATATCTAAGGCACGGGAGCTCCCAGTTGTGAGAAGCATGACGCGATGTGGCTATTAAAGCAACAGGGAATATTTATACCCGTTTCCGAGTGAGGCGTGGCTAGCTGAAGGGTCATCTCCATGTTAATTCCTGTTTACTCAGTGATGGGAGGGAGGGAGGGAGAGAGGGAGGGAGAAGTGTCTCAGAGAAACACGCTTATCAGCTGCTCCTGAATGACTTGGGGGGGGGCGTTCCCCAGGCACAAACAGGCCGATCAGAGTGGCAAAGCAGGAAGCGAAAACAGCCTGAATTGGTTGCAGTTTGAACCGATACCACAGAAAACAGGAAACTCCAGAGTATAATAGCTGTCCCAACATCACAACAGGTCAATGAACTCCTTTGAAAACAATGGCAGGTAGATTAAGGAAGGACCATCCCACCGTCTCTTCTGACCAGACCAATAACAAGGGCTTGGCCCTTTGGAGGGGGGGGCATCAACAGGGCATGCCATTAGAATATAAAATGAGACCAAATCCCACTCGCTTCTAGCACTAATGATATTACCTAGTTTGGTAATGAAATGTCTGCAAGAAAACAACCAAGCTCAGAGAGTACCAGGGACCCCACAGTTCAACCCTAAGCTACAAATATTCTCTTCTAAGGGGCGTTGCATTTGAAGAACAAATAAACCAGGGCTTGCCCCACTGAGAATCTCCACCTGTGCTGGAGCTGGGACCTTCAGGTGTCAGCCTTACTAGGTAGGCCAGACAAGAAACATTACCAGATAAGCTCAGTCTACTTGTTTGTAAAGCTACATTAACAGAATCTTGCAAGCCTGAAAGTACAAATTTCCCACTGTCTCCTATACAGCCTGAGAAACTAGGGAGGGTCTCTTCTGTGCCTTTCCCCCCACCCACTATGCAGCTGCAGGCTATGTTGTCTCTTATCTGATCGTTCCTTAGGCAGCCACAATTCGCCCAGTCTCCCGAGGTCTTTCCCACATGCCATTATATAAGGCTGCTTGGCCAGGCAGGGACCCCCAACTTGAGTGGAGGGGATTGTGAGAATAGATTCTGGGTGCTCTGACGAAAGGGCAACCCAGTGACTCATGCATTTGAAAAACAGTTGTCAAGAGGAATATGACCACTGCTTGATACAACCAATATAATTCCCGAGGAGCCTGCTGTTCTGAAGGTGGCACAAGGGTCCAGTGGTTAAGAGGGTGAGCTTGTCAGCTGGAAAACCGACAGGCAGGTTTGAGACCCGAGCGCTGCATGATGGGGTGAGCTCCCATTATTTTCCCCAGCTCCTGCCAATCTAGCAGTTCTAAAGCATGTACATGTGAGTAAATAAACAGGTACCTTCTTCAGTGGGAAGGTAATACCGGTAGCGCTCCGTATTTTGCTGCACGTTCTACACTGCAGGGTGATATCATGGTGCCCACGTGACCACAGAAATGTCTTCAGACTGAGCTGGCTCAAAGGCCTTGAAACGGCGATGAGTACTGGTCCCTAAAGTCGGCTACATTAGGAGAATAAAATCCATGTGGACTTCTTTACCCTTTACCTTAACTTCGGCCCTGAGGATCTTCCCTACTGTCCCCGCCAGGTGTTTGTGAGGAGAGGTCAAAAAGTCAAGAGGGTTACTGCAACCATGTGACCCCATCCCTTTTTGACACATGCCGTGTCCCGATGGGCATGAAAGAGCGTGGAAGAGGTTGTGTTGGTGAGGAGGAGAGCGAGAGGAAGTACTGGAAGGGGAAAGCTGGACACCGCAGGATGGCACGGACAGAACTGGGCATCTGAGGGACTCCCTGAAATATGTCTGGGCCAGGGGACCCTTCAGCTCTCTCTCTCTCTCTCTCTCTCTGCCACTGAGCTGCCTCCTTCTTTTGGATTTTGGACTTCAACCGCAAGAGTCACTTGTTGTTTTGATGGCAGGGAACCAGGAAATGCCCAGCCGTCAGGAGGTGTCAGATGTGACTCATTTCCCTGATTTTGGATCTGTTTCTGTGCTGCCCGCTTGCCTGGCACTCGTAAAAGTGCAGGGGGGTGGGGCGGGAGGATTCAGTAGAAAACTGGAGCCATTTCACAGGCAAGCTGGGTTGATAGGAAATAGGTGTGGCAAAAAAATTCATCCTTTAAACCCAAAAAGTTAAGAACTTCTGTTGGAGAGTCAATACTACAGCCACTTCAGCTACTGGGGAGACCTGATGGGGATGTGAGCATTTGAGATCTCTTCACAGGCCTCGCTGGAAAGTTTGAAGTTTTTTTTTTTTTTTTTTTTTAAATCTCATGTTTAAATGGAGGTCGGCCCTTCCATGCAATAACAGGGACAACATTTGCAAACCTTTGCAACATTGTACAGGGAGTAAGTTGACTTACAGCAGTTCATTTAGTAACTGTAGTTATAACAGCATTGAAAAAAGTGACTTATGGCTGTTTTTCACTCTTACGACCATTGCAGCATCCCCATGGTCACGTGATCAACTGGCATGTATTTATGACGGTTGCAGTATCCGGGGGATCATGTGATCACCTTTTGCAACTTTCTGACAAGCAAAGTCAATGGGGAAGTCAGATTCATTTAACAACCGCGGTACTAATTTAACAACTGCAGTGATTTACTTAACAACTGTGACAAGAAAAGTCAAGAAAAGTGCAGAGAAGAGCAACAAAGATGATTAGGGGACTGGAGGCTAAAACATACGAAGAACAGTTGCAGGAACAGGGCATGGCTAGTCTAGTGAAGAGAAGGACCAGAGGGGACATGATAGCAGTGCTCCAATATCTCAGGGGTTGCCACAAAGAAGAGGGAGTCAAACTATTCTCCAAAGCACCTGAGGGCAGGACAAGAAGCAATGGGTGGAAACTAATCAAGGAGAGAAGCAACTTAAACTAAGGAGAAATTTCCTGACCGTTAGAACAATTAATCAGTGGAACAGCTTGCCTCCAGAAGTTGTGAATACTCCAACACTGGACGTTTTTAAGAAGAGATTGGATAACCATTTGTCTGAAATGGTATTGGGTTTCCTGCCTGAGCAGGGGGTTGGACTAGAAGACCTCCAAGGTCCCTTCCAACTCTGTTATTCTATTTATTCTATTTATGAAGGGGCAAAATTCACTTAACGACTGTTTCACTTAGCAAAAGAAATGTTGGGCTCAGTTGTGGTTATAAGGCGAGGACTACCTGTAGATCTGCTGGACAAGGGGGGGGGGGCTGAGGGATGGGTAGACTTCTCCTCAGTCCCACCCCCCAGAAAATGCAAAGCAATGAGACAATGTCCGTCAGGTTGCTGTGGTTTGACCCACCCAGCCTGATAAAGGAGGCCGTTGCCCACGAAGTAGTTGATTGTGACTTTGCAGAACTTGCCTTTCCTCCCCTTGGCTGAACTCCCTGCCTTCCCTGCTCCTTCCTCTTCCTCTTGCACATCCAGGTGAAGCAGGACACCCAAATGGGGCTCCGAAGAATAGAGGGCCAGATCCCTCTCGAAAAGTTGCCTCAAACCGACACTTTTAACACGACGGAGTAGGGAAATGATTGTATCCAGAAGAAGTAAGCATGATAATCTGACCTGTTCATTCAACTCCGATTAGTTCAAATCTAGGTTTCTCCTATCTTCCACCCCTATTTGTTCCACTGTCATTTAGGGAGAGGGGTGCCCCTCTAAAGATAGTAATTCTATTGTGGCACAGTCAAGGAAAAGCTGTTCCTGGAGTGATAAAAGTAATATGCTACCCCCGTCTGCACCCCCTTCCCTCCCCAGTCTTTGGCCGTCTGGGGCTGCTGTTATCTGTATCTGCAGAGGCTCTGTGTGTCATCCCTCAGACTGAGTTCAATTCAGTTGGCTACGTGAACACAGCCATGTAGTCTTCCTGGCAACAATCCTGAGAGTGGTCTTCACAATTGGCAAGATGGGGGCAGAGCACGGTGACCTAAGTCTTTATGCAACCCTTCTGAAGATATGCACCATGTCCGTGTGCGCACACAAAACAGCATCGTGGCTCTTGGTTGCCATCTTGTTGATTTTGATCCTCCCTTGAAAATAAAAGTTTTATTTATTTGCTACATCTTTAACCCACCTTTATTACTTTATAAATAACTTAAGGTGGTTAACCTACCTCATATTCCTTTCTCCTATTTTCTTACTCTTATTCTGAAACGACACTGTACACTGATATGCAGTTCTCATGTGATACCTGTACTGCGCATGCGTTAATTTTCTTTGTTTTCTTTGTTCTTCACCATGTAGACACAGATGTAGATGTTCTTATTTTTGTTTTTCAAATACATTACTTTTATTCTTTCCTGGCCTCCGGTCTTATTCTTGAGGATTGAGAGCATGGAAACAAGATTCATTTCACCTCTAATTATTTTTCTCCGCAACACATAACAACAACCCTGTGAGGTGGGTTGGGCTGAGAGAGAGTGAATGGCCGCTTTCATACCTAAGGTGAAAGTAGAACTCATGATCTCCTGGTTTATAGACTAACACAGTGATGGCTAACCTTTTTATTGTCGTGTGCCGAAAGCGAGCGCGATAGCGTGCGTGCGTGCCAGCACCCATAATGCAATGCGTGTGCGACACCCCCGTGCGCATGCGCCCCCCGCGCATGTGCATGTGACTCCCCCCGCGTGACCCCCACGCATGCACGTATGACCCCGTACTCCCCCCACCCCCTCTGGAGGGCCTCCAGAGCCCAGGGGAGGCCGTTTTCACCCTCCCAGAGGCTCGAGGAAAGCCTCCGGAGCCTGGGGAGGGTGAAAAACGGGCCTCCCGGAAGTCCGGAAACAGGCCGAAAATCAGCTGGCCAGCAGGAGGCGTGCGCACGTGCGCGGTGGAAGTGAGCTGGGCGATGGCTAGCATGCCCGCAGAGAGGGTTCTGCATGCCACCTGTGGCACGTGTGCCATAGGTTCGCCATCACGGGACTAGCACCTTAACCACTGCACCAAACTGGCTCTCCAGATGCTGTTGAATATTGAAATGGTTGGCAACAGCCTTCACTAGGATCTTTTTTCCTTAATTACTGATCTCTTTGGATCTCCCAGTGCTTTCCCATCCAAGCACTAACCAGGTCTAATCCTGCTTACTTCCCCCCCCCCAACAGAGGTGGGTTCCTATCGGTTCGGACCGGTTCTATAGAACCGTTAGTAACATGGCGGCCTGGGTCGCTGGAACCGGCAGCAACCCAGTCCTGCCACGCCCCCGAGCCAGTTCTCTCGGCGGCACCATAGCCACCGCCATCTTGTTTTTTGCTTCTGCGTATGCACAGCTTTTTAAAAGTACTGCGCATGCGCGATGCGTGTGCGCCCGCGCGGCGCGTCCCTGAGCGAACCGGCAGTACCTGAATCCGGAACCCATCCCTGCCCCCCAAGCTCAACCAAGGTCAACCAGATGCTGTGGCCTCCTAGGAATTACGTTGTGAAGGTTTGCCTAGTGGAAATTAAGGAGGTGTACCGTCTTCTGCAAACAATAACAACACTCAAGCAAAATCATCTTGCCATGTTTATAACTTCCCTTCCTTAAGTGTTCTGTTCTCGGGAGGGGATTGTGAGATTGTAGCCTCAATTAATGTTTACCTGGATGGATCAAGTAAACCACAATTTGTGTAAGTGATTTGAGCTGCTATGGTAGTGTTTGAAGAACAATTAAGCTCTTTGGGAGCCAAAGTGAACCTTCACGTTCCAGATCTGCTGGAACATCAGTGGCAACTCAACATTTCCAGATTGCTCTGGTTTGACAAAGACAGCCCCAAAAAGCAAGTATTAGGTGTTGTCTTGTATTGAACACTTCTCCCTCACTTGTGATGAGAAACTGGCAGCTGGCTTTTACTTAAGAGGAGGCTTAAACCAGGCAAGATGCTGGCCATGTTCATGTGAAACAAAGCCACCACCTTGACTCTTTTTGACAACTCAATCCCTGCAGATGTGCTAGCAAGCAGAACTTTAAAAAAAACAACAACACCCTATATAATAAGAGTATAATATCAGCAATCACAGAAAGGCAGGAGGCATGTTCAAATTCCATGAAAATTATATTCTGGAGCATATTTTTTTTGAACAACAAATCAAGTTTATTAGCTTAACAGTCGCCACACAGAAGGAATAATTTTTAAGACATAGACAAAAACAATGATTCTTACGGAAAGCTATGTATGACATTTGCAAGAAAGCTGGCACAGAAATGTAACCTTATGGTTATGGATGTGCTCCTTAAACACTTCTAATTGGTTCTGTTGCTGTAAACACACCTTCGCCAATATGATGATCTCCAGTTATTAACTTCCAGGCCCAGATTTAACAGGTAGCATGACCACCGAACAAAATTCTGGCATTAAAGCTCAATGTATTTGATGAGACAGATTGGGTGCTATAAACTATGCTCCTGACCCTAACCCTAACCCAAACCCAAGTTTAGCAAAACAATATATTGTGCAATGCTCCCATATAAAAACATGCAAAGAAAACAATGTTGCCATCTCTCAGTCAAAACAAATGACTTTGCCCCAGCTCTGCCAGCTGCCATCTTGACTTTTTTGACTCCCCCTGGTTGTTCCCAATAAAAAAAAAACAAGGACTGTTTATTGACGAACCATGGCCTTCAAATGAGACTTCATAATTCTACAATCAAAGTAATGCTAAGAAGACAGCTTTTAAAAATGAGCCGTCGAAGAGATTTACAAAAAAGGAAGGCCAACTTTGAGATGATATATCCAACAATTTTAGTTATTTACATTTTTATTCAACCGATATTGGGTAATGATTAGGGAGCATAGCCTGATTTTGATATATGTTAGTGTAACCATGGCCAGACTACTAAGTTACTTATGAATTCAACTGAAATATCTTTAGAGGTTATGTTAAGAATGTTGCAGAATAAATACTGAAATTGTTGAGCCCCAACTCAGACCGTTTGGAATTTAGTAAATCTGCTGAAAATCTTTGGGGTTGATTTCAGAATTAGCACTTGATCCTTGTAGATACTCTTTTTTTGTGTGCAATTCAACTTCTTAAACAATAGTGTATGAAAACAGATCCATATCAAGATGTGATCTCATGTGAATTTCTAGGCCGACTATGACTCTGTAACTCTTGCATATTTTTAAAGTGTCTGACATTTTTCATCCAGCTGACTACATTGAATAATTCGTTTCCTTAGTGAAAAACCAGCATATTGTTTCATCCTCAAAGTTGTCATCTTAATGTAACTTTTGATCTGCATTTTCTTTTCTAAAGCTTATATTATTTATATAGTTCTAACACTGTTAGGAATCGATCACCTGTAATGTATAAACAGCACTCTATTTTCTTAACTCGTAACTAAACATGTACCAGTTCATTCTGTAAAGCCAAGAATACTGTTACTTTCACTGAAGAACATTTGACAACCTGTTAAAATCTACTCTGATGCAGAATGTTTTGAACATTCATCCTGAATCTTTAGTCATGGTTAATAACCTGAAAACAAGTTCGCACACAAATAAATACACCAAAAATGTCTTACCCATAGGGCATATATTGTAAAGTTGGTATGCTAGCCATACCCAGCTTCTCATAATTTAAGAGCATTGCAATATAATTAATTATAAAACCAATGAACCACTAACAAACTACATTCATTTCAACAAAACAAATTCATATGTAACATACTTCTCCTGGTTTTCTCCAGGTAGGTTTCCAAACTCCAAAATAAGAACAAAAGAGCTGAGGAACTGATTTGTATTTTTCAAGAAAATCAGAAGCCACACACAAAAATCATTTTCCCTATGCATGAAACAGTGCTTAATATCCAGTACTGAATAGGATTTCAGCTCCAATGGCTTTTTTAGACTCCTTCATCTTCCAGGACCAATTCACCATGTCAGTCAACAGTAACATCCAGTTTTCTCCTCTCTCAGTAGCTCCATTTGCACTCACCCACAAACTTCCCGAAATGGTAGCTGAGAATATTACACAGGAGCTTTTTTGGTTGTTGATGGAAACAACAAGCAACAAAACCCTTTAAACATTTCATCTCTTCCACCTCAGGGTGGTTCTCTTTCATAAATCCGAGTAGAAAAAGTTTGCATCTTCACAGACATTTTTTTCCCCTTCCTTTCCTGTTGTTGTTTTTCAATTTCCTTTTCTCTTCTTTGAGACTCTTTCAAGTTCCTGGGCAGAAGAGTTTGGAAATCAGATTCAGAATTCTTTGCCGAAGATTCCATTTGTCCCCAATTTTGCGTAGCTGCAAAGCTATCGCGACAGAGCACTCTGTAAAATAGACAAGCAGGTTATTGCCAATTGCATTGATTACGATGAAATGGTCGTGTTTCTTGCAGCCTCCCTAATGGACTCATCCCGACTAAGAATGCTCTGTCGTGCATTGACAGAATTCCCGTAGGGGTTCCCCAATTCAATTAAATGCGGGGGAATAAATGGATGGTGAGAAGTCCCCCCCCCCCGAGTTAAATGAACACAGAGAGTCTACAGGCAAGTGTGAGCCTAGGATTCAGGTCCTTCAACTTGAATGTGTGTATGAACGGAATCACTGCTAACCCTAGTGGTACGTTCCTGCTGAAAGCACCTTCTAAAAAATTTACACAGAAGACAATTGTCAACATGACACCCTACACACACCTTTGTGTTGGAGTGGAGCTCTCTTTGACAAGAAAAAGAAGTTGAGGATCGATAGCAAACAGCACTGAAACATTCAGAGTAGTAATTATGCTAACACCAATTAGGGGCAGAACTGGGTTCTACCTGCAGAAGATCCCATCCTTTATCCTAGCACCTCCTGTTCAAGAGATCAGATAGGAAGAAGGTTGACTTAGTGATAGTCATAGGTTACTAATAAGCAATCAAATCATACTAGGAAACAAACAGAACAATATAAATCATAAAAATACAAGCAACATGGTTATAGTTATAAGTAGGAAGAGAGAGGTACTAGGAAGGATGAGAAGAATAATAGTAATACAGTAATACTAATTCCAACAACACTGTCAAATTGTTTACTAAGACTGTATGTCTTAGTAAATAATTTGACAGTGTTGTGGGAATTATTTGTTTAGCAGAGTGATGGCATTTGGGGAAAAACTGTTCTTGTGTCTAGTTGTTCTGGTGTGCAGTGCTCTATAGCGTCGTTTTGAGGGTAGGAGTTGAAACAGTTTGTGTCCAGGATGTGAGGGGTCTGTAGATATTTTCACAGCCCTCTTTTTGACTCGTGCAGTATATAGGTCCTCAACGGAAGGCAGGTTGGTAGCAATTGTTTTTTCTGCAGTTCTAATTATCCGTTGAAGTCTGTGTCTGTCTTGTTTGGTTGCAGAGCCAAACCAGACAGTTATAGAGGTGCAGATGACAGACTCAATAATTCCTCTGTAGAACTGAATCAGCAGCTCCTTGGGCAGTTTGAGCTTTCTGAGTTGGCGCAGAAAAAACATTCTTTATTGTGCTTTTTTGGGAACACTAATGTCCTTAAAATGCCACAACTTTCCACAGAAAATTTTCTTTACCTTCAGTGGAAACTGTAGTTCTTTGTCTCCCCCTTCCCTCAACAAATAATAAAACCTTTGCAAGCAGACTGAGAGCCCCCTCCCCTTATTCTCAACTGGCCAATGTAGAACACAAGCCAATGGGGCGGGGAGAAGGGAAACAACCTCCAAGAATAAAGTCACACAGAACATCAAGAGTCAATAATGGTGAGCTCCAAGTTAGATTAACAGAAGGGACCTTGTAGGTCATCTAGTCCAACCCGCCCCCCAAGCAGGAGACCCTACACCATTTCTGACAAATGGCAGTCCAATCTCTTCTTGAAAGCCTCCAGTGATGAAGCTCCCACAACCAGGTCTGCTTGTAATAGGAATTGGCATCTAAGACAACCAACTCAGAGCACACAAAAGAACAGGTCCAATGTCGTTCTACTGTATTGAATTTGGTGCTTTTTCTGAATAATGGGGTCTCCTATCGATTCTAAAAGCCCCCTTCCAGAGATGCTCGGGTGGGGGGGGGGAGGTCCTAGTTCCCTGATAGCCCAGCCAGAAGGTAATCCATAGCAACCAGCCCAGGGTATCCCAAAGGTGCTTTTTCAGGAGGCAACTGGACTTTCTTGTTGGTTTGTTTGTTTTTCTTCTGAAGCCCTTTCGCTTTTCTTCAAAAGAAAAAAAAACATAGCACTTTTGGGACAACCATGACCTGGATGACTGAGAATCTCTACAGACTTTCAGCCCAGGTACCACCTGCTTCTCTTAGGCTTGGTGATCTTGGGAGAAAAAAAAAACGGGGAGAGAAAGAGGGAAAGGGGAAAGAGACAGATTAGACACGAATTCTGCATTATGCAGTGGAGATGACAGGTGAGAAGGCTTCGATCGCAGATTGAGACATGTCCCGGCAACCCCGTCCTTCTGCCAGGGGGCGAATTCAAGAAGCGAGGGCCGATTCTTCCGAGGAGAAGAAAGCGGCTGCGCTCCGGGTGGGAAGGAACCGGCTCGGCTCTCTAGTTTCCACCCGCGACCGTCCATCCCCGGTCGCCGCGCCTGGCGAAGAAGTGCTGCCTCTTAACCCACCCGCGCAGCCTGAGATCAACCCAGGCTCCGGTGCTCCATCGGGGCGCGGGGGTGGGTGGGAAGCTCCGGGACCCGAACCCGAGAGGCGCCTCTCCGGTCCAAGGCCCGCCCGCCCGCCTGGAAGCCCGCGGAGACGGGGCGCGCCCGGTTGCCACTTACCTGAGGGCGCCGAGTTCTGCAGCGCGGGCTTGCGCGGCGTTTTGGTCGGCATCATTTCGGAGAAGGAGGCTCGGTTGGGCTCGGCTCCTTTCGACCCGTCGCTTCGGAAGGCCGGTGGGGGCAAAGGGACGGGCGCCGGTCCGCTCGGCTCGCTGGCAGCTTGCGAAAAGCCGCCTCCAGCGCGGCCGCCCGGAGCTAAGGCAAGGGCCGGGGGTTTCCCCATGACGTCACCGCGGAGTCCTCGCCTCCTTCCCTGGCGAGACTTTCTCCCGCCAGCCAATCAGAGCCGAGTACCCGGGCAAGCGGGGACAAGTTGCTGGCCGGCCGAAGCAGAAGCAGGAGGTGGGAGGGGGGGGGGAGGAGGAGCTGGGCGGGTGGCAGCGCGTCCCACAGCGGGCTGGGCGGTGCAGGTGGTCGGTTCCTCTCTCCCCCTCCCCACACCCGAGCCTGACCTCGGCTGCTCCGCGGCGGGAGAAATGGAGAAAAATCTTCACAAAGGCAGAAAGCAGCCCCCAACAGCCTCCAGCTAATGCCCAAAGTCTATAGAGATGGATAGTTTGTGCCCATTAAGAAATCCAGGCCAGCCTATTCACAAACAAAACACCTTCAGGTCCAGATGATGGGATTAAGAATTTACATCAACACCCCCGCCCCACCCAAATTCTAAGAACAGGACATGATCTTTAGGACATGATAGCAGGGGTGAAATCCAGCAGGTTCTGACAGGTTCTGGAGAACCGGTAGCGGAAATTTTGAGTAGTTCGGAGAACCGGCAAATACCACCTCTGGCTGGCCCCCGAGTGGGGAGGGAATGGAGATTTTGCAGTATCCTTCCCCTGCCACGCCCACCAAGCCACACCATGCCCACCAAGCCACGGCCACAGAACTGGTAGTAAAAAAAATTGGATTTAACCACTGCATGATAGAATTAACCCACCACCATTAGAATAGCAAAAGGCACCAGGCTCGCTACATTGCACAACCCCCTGCAGCAACCCTATAAAAATCCATGTACTCATCAAACCAATTTGTCAGCTGTCCCAGAACTACATGCTGTTATTGGTTCTGCTCATCAATAAACCGAGTCCTTCTTTCCAATCAGCCTCCATTTTATTTCCAGTGTCTTTCTCCTGGCTTGAAACTGGACCTGATTTTTCTTCCTACAGAGGGAAGAGAGGGGGGCCCAGGAAGAGGAAAAGAGCAGGTGAGAAGAGAAACTCAGAGATGTTCCCAAAAGTTTGGGCTTTGGGTCCCCCAAAAAACAATTTGCACACAGCTCCTCAATTCTGGCCACTCCTCCAGTTCTTATTTCAGGGTTCTTTGTTCAACTGGTTGGCTTTAAAATACATAAAGCTAGTTCTCTACTTACAACCATTCATTAAGCCACCTTTCAAAATTGCAACATTACTGGAAAAATGTGACTTGCAGCCGTTGGTCCTTGCATGTAAGACTGTAGCAGCATCCCCAAAGTCACAGGATCAAAATTTGGGCACTTGGCTACCAGCACGTATTTATGACAGCTGTAGCATCCCAGAGATATGTGATTGCCGTTTGCAACCTTGCCCAGCCGATTTCCCGCAAGCAAAGTCCATGGGGAAAGCCAGACTCACTCAACAACCATGTGATTCACTTAACAACTGCATTAATTTGCTTAACCCTGGCAAAATTGGTTGTAAAATCAGGTGTGACTCCCTTAGCAGCCGCCTTGCTTAGCAATGGAAAGTCTCATACCAGTTGTAAGTATTGCAGTTGCAAGTTTTGTTGCATGAAAATGCTTTTTACTGCCCGTCAAGGCTCAACCTTGTACCCATAAGATAAGCCCATGCAATATAATTGGTGAAGGTCTTTCCCAGCCAATCGGTGTAAAGCGGTTATCCTCCAAGTTGATTCTTCCCTTCTGCTTTCTGACACCTTGGATGTTGACAGTGGTGAGGTTTGAACCCACCTGGCCTCCCTCAGTTTAAGACAGCTTATGTGTGTTTTGAGCAACTATCCTGTGTGGTAGGCAAGGCAAAGAAAAATAACTCTCCTGATGTAGCTCACTGTGCATGTGAATCTTGGTCTCCCCAGTTGCAGTTCAACCCTTTAACCATTCCACTTCTGTGCAACTGAGTTTCCAGCTCAACGCAGTTCTTAATTACAGCAATGCAATGTTTCTTTTCTGATTGCAGGTATCCTGGCCCAATTCTGCAAACCTTGCAATTTTCCCATCTCTATTTCTGCAGAACTGAACTCACACATTCAGTGGAAATGTTGCTGAAGCTCTCGCTCTCTCCCTCATGACTTCTCAGAGTCTACCAAGCTTCTGCACATTTTCATAGTCATTTCAGACTAGGAACATATTAGAAAGTTGACAATGCAATCCTGATGCCCTTTACAGGGAATGGCAGAGCCCAGAGGAGGTTGCAAAACCTGAATAAAAATAAAAATAAAGAGAAGTTGCCATTTCATTTTGCAATCCCTCTACAATCTTGTTTTATCCTCTTCCCTCTTGTTTCATCATTTCTCAATCTCAGCAACTTTAAGACATGTGGACTTCAACTCCCCAAATTCCCCAGCCAGCTAGAATAGATAGATAGATGGTGGATAGATGGTGGATAGATAGATGATAGATAGATAGATAGATAGATAGATAGATAGATAGATAGATAGATAAGAAGGAAGG